>OU452222.1:4378107-4898107 GCA_911728455.2 Marthasterias glacialis
ATTGACCCAATTAGTAAGGTTCATGAGTGTTTTGACTTTATGAAGTGTGTTGACGTTAAGAGCAAAAGGTTTGAATGAGGTTGGAATTATTACACGGAGTTTCTTAGACATGAGTCACTAGTTCAAGTGGTTCTGATCGATCAACTCATGGATAAATGGAATAATTCTTTACATGCTAGTCCCGAAATTGTACTGTTACTATTTAAAGGATTTTGTGCCGATGGTGAGATGTTATAAACACGATAAGAAATAACATACTTAAATATCACCATCATCTCACGCGTAAAGAAGATTATTTTAAATCCCTGAATGACAAGCTACATGAACAAGATTTTTTACTGATATGTGTTGACAAAATGTTTCTGGGGGAAAATGTATTTTATATAAAAAAATTATTGATTTATGTGGGAAATCCAAGCTGATTTTAGAGTGACGTCATGTGCTTACCACAATACACTCCTTCCACTGTAGTGGTTTTTTTTTTTTTTTTTTTTTTTTTGTGTCAAACCGGATCACAACAGACTCCCATTCCGCCGCTAGTGTCCGGTGACCTACTCTCTACGCCGTTCCCAAAGAAAGCCAACACACAAAACCCCTACGGGAGACTGTTAAGTACACTGTCCGATATTACTAGAAGCTGGTCCACTGAATGACGGATACCCGGGATTAAGGCATCATTTCTCAGCTCCCATCTTTTGTAATAGTAACTCCGTCACGCCGAGATCAGCGCTCTGTGCCCGGTTTTTTGTTGTTCAAGCTTTGATTAGTGTGATTGGTGGGTTGCGCTCCTAGCCACAAACCCCGCATGTTTGTAGTGCTATCGCGTTACCGTATCGCCCCCCAAAAAAATGTCTTCCCGTGGACTCCGTGGTAAATGGTCTAAGCAGAGGTTTTGAATGTGGTTGAATATTTTTGTATGGCTTGCCCGGGCATCAATATCAGCAACAAACCGCACAGTATCTCTCACTGCGAGGGATTCATTCTGCGTGCCAGGAATAATTTCTATAGCAATTCCACAAGTTCATCTTCCCCTGTTAAACGAAGCTGCTTAGGGAACTGTTTCGTGGGTCTTTTACGCCAGTCTATCGGATATCGTATTGCAATATGCCTATTTAAAGTACATAACCCAATTAATCCTCAATGCGATGGGAAAATATTCAATAGATTATTTCTATTTATATTAATGTCTGGTAATGCAACCGAGGATGCCTCAAAAGCGAACTTAATCACTGTAGCTCGGAAGCCTGAGGAAACATACACTAAATCTTAAGGTACTAATATTCTAAAGGCCAATACGAATCGGCAAGACCGTCGCTTTTATCAGCTTTTGAAATAGTTCAGAAAAGCGATGAAAACATACGCCCACTAACTAATGCTGAAGGATGACTGGGAAAAAATGGATTACAAATTTGTATTAATGACTGTTTACCGTTGCAGTTTTGATTCCATTATGGGTGCCGTAGACCTGAGGTGTTGTCCCTTTATTTGTATATGTTTGTATTTATTTTGCACTCTCTTAGCACAATGAAGGGAAATTGATTCCAGTTCCTGTTGGGGATAATAAGTAGACTAAACCAATCAATTTTAAAGATTTGACCTCAAAGTGGCGAGGCACCTTTCTTGACGAAAGCTGGTAGGTTTGTTATTCGAACAGTTTTAGTGAGTTGTTTCGGCTGTAGTGCGCCCGTAGCCTAGCAAACGGGCAATTCCTGACTTCAAAACGGACGCATCACCATCATCTCGTCCAATTGTTAGTTTTCACTTTGCGATAGGAGGTCAAACGGAAGTTGTTTTTTAAATAAGTAAACCTTGAGCTTTTTGTGGTCCCAATCTTGAGAGAGAGAGCGAGAGAGAGAAAGAGGGGGAGATTGAAAGAGAGAGAAAGAGGCGGGGAGAGAAAAAACTTTAGTAAAAACTGTTTGTGATTGGGGGGGGGGGGCAGCACGGCCTTGTTTCTGGCTTGAAGAAACATGCCCTCCGTCGTCCGTCCGTGAGGTCACTTAGTAATCAATGTGCTGAAGGTTTAATCAGAGCTATGTAGTTTATGGTAGTTACTATTGATTTTTGTTTTTCTTCTCATTTTGTTTTGCTTTCCCGCTTGGACTGGTCCCGTAAACAATCAAACGCTTTCCTGTAGGTTCCAAATTAACTGTGTCCCATTTTTTTTTCTTTCTCTCTGAAACGAATTCCAAAACGCATCGGTTATAACATACGAAATAGACGACAGGAGAAAATATTGCAAAAATACCTCGGTTAAAAAAAAAACAGTAACTGCCGTTTGTTTTTCCGTATATGGTTGCCTGGTTTTAACAACTGTTTTTCCATTATCAAGTTTACCCTGGCAAGAATAATACCATTTCAATTTGTTTGAGTGATGTGCTTGCCTTTCATCAGTTTCGGATTAAACGCTAATCAGCTTAGTGGATTAAGTACATCCTCATCTGTAATCCGTTACTGAACACCTTTATGACGTTTATGCCAAATGTACGCAGCAGTATCGGTCATAATTTCCCTCCGTTATTTAAGTGTAAACAGTAGTGTGGCCGGGCCTGTGAAATATTGCTCAGTGAAGTATTTTAGTGCGGCGGGTCGCTGGTGGGATTGTACCTTCGATGATTGGCACACAGCCAGAGTATGTCACGAGGAAGACATTTGGCTATAATAGGGCCATCGCAGATTTGTCCTTTGCAAAAAAAAAAATACAGGTAGAATAACAAGCCATGGCAGCCATTTTGAAAACTTTGAAATAGATTGTTGTTCTACCAGTACACTTTTAAAGGACAAATCTGCGATGGCCCTATAACAAAACATCTATATCATAACATACGCTGGCAGCAATGGTCCTGTAGTCAAATATCTTTCTCATAACTGGCACTGGAGGCCTTCACGCTCGTATAAATACTGTTCCGTCCCAACTTGACAATCGCCCCAACTAGAGTTGGGACTGGTCCCAACTTGAGTGTTACAGTTGGGGCGCCCCAACTATAGCTGGGATCGCCCATGCAGCTCTACACGAAAGCGGAGCCGCTGCCAAAGGCGAGGTTTGGGAAAAGGCCCTTTGGTTGATTGTTAGTAGTATCGGTCCTCTAGGCCGCTAACTGATCATAATTAATTATGTACAGAGCATATAGGTTACAAGTGTCTTTTTTAGAGGGTTCTGACGGCGGACACATATGACAGGTGACGTTTTCAGTTTCCAAAGTTCGGATTTAATTTCCCTTCTCTCGGAAACCAAAATTCTAATTCGTCTCAAATGTTATCAAGTACTAAAATAAAGTGGTCTTAATTACTTCATACTTTTTTTTTTTATTCTTGTCCATTTCGTTAAAAAGAATTGAAGCAATGAACATTGTCATTATTAACACTTTCAGTATTGTGTTGTCGTTTGTGCGGACATATCACATTCTGTGTGTGTGTGGGGGGAGGGGGGTGGCATCGCTAATTTTGCCTCCATGTCCACATAGTATAGTACTGGCTCCGATGGTACTCTGTATTTACTGCGATCCCAACTATGGTTGGGGCGCCCCAACTGTAACATTCAAGTTGGGACCAGTCCCAACTATAGTTGGGGCGATTCTCAAGTTGGGACGGAACAATACTACACTGACGATGTATATTATGCGCAGAGGAAGAATCCTATACAGGAATATCTTATAACATACTCCGACTGTATGCCACTTCCATGCTTGTATTCATCAATGGCACAATTCCCCCTATCAGCCACACCATGTGTAATCCAGTCATGTAATTATAATTCTAATTCCAATTCGATAGATTGGATGATTACCTGCATGAAATAACAAATTACATACGATATGTCTCACCATGAGGTACTTGTACTCCAAACCCTCTGCCCATCTGTCTGATTTGGAGCCCATGCCTTTATGGCCACGGTACATCACATCGTTGGTTTTATACACAGAGCTAGCTCTATGTGGCTGTATCGTATAATGGGGGTGTGATCCCTGGCTACACGGCAGTATCCGGTCAAATGGCTTCTGACTGGCACCCCCCCGAACAAAGATAATTTATTGACAAAATAGGTCGACAGCCAACATTAGGGGCTTGATAGCTGGTAGAGCGTCCGTACGTCTAGCCGGTTCTCGCTGGTCCGAATCCCACTCCAGTCAGTGTTTACCCAGTCAGTTTCCCCTGTGGTTTATTGCTTAATATCATTGGTATTTGGAAGAGTAAATTCATTCCCAACCTCTAGTGTTCAATACAAAACTCTTTTTTTCTTCTGCTAAGCAAAAGTTAAAGGGACCCAGTCACAAACAAAATAAATAACCTTAACGCCGGAGTCTTATATAACGCACATATTATCCACTAACATTTAGGTACTCAAGGCGCTTATTATTATTTTTAGGGCAGGTTTTGAAGTTGTTTTTTTAATCAAGAGATCCATATCACGTTGTACTTTGACTGGTCAGCTGTTTCTGCTTAGCGATACTTTTCAATGCTAAGCAATTTTTGTTTCATGCGTAACAGATTTACGAAATAAGGCCCAGCATGGAGTTGCGTTTAAGCACAGACAAACCACCGCGACTCTAGTCTGTTGAAGTCCTCGATGTTAGACAGACACGGTCGCTTTCACCAGAAAGCAGTAAATATCCACGCGTCAAAGGCGATTGCCTTTGTAATCCACACATGCATTAATCTCAATAAATGACAGAATGACACGTGGCGTACGACAGTTGATACCTCCACGTCTGGCAGCCGAGTAAGCGCATAAGCACACGATTTACGGCTTAGCATCGTGGGGATAGATGGTTATTAAATTCTTTCGGGTGCCTCCTCTAGTGACAACATCGTCTTTTGACGAAAAGTGGTGACGGTTGGTTGACTCTCCTTCAACGTTTCGACAAAGTGTCTTCGAGCAGCCATCACGAGATGGCTTGAGCGCACTCCTGGCTTGAGCATCTGACGTCACACTCGGAGGCTCTTACGCGCCAGAGACCGGCCCTTCACTACCGAGGCTGCCTGGGTGACGAGCCCGTGACCTTTTTGGTTGGTGTCGCACTGTGCGATATTGAGCGATGAGATTTGAGCGCGTGCACCAATTACCCCGGATAATACATTTCCATATGAGAGTAGGGGACAGCGTAAACTCGCCCAGTGAAGCTGAGTTGCTAGTACCAAAGCCAGTCTTTATCAGTGAAGATTAAAGACAGCCGATCAGTCTAATGCAACACTCGACTCTGAGAAAATAATTATAATGAACTTAACTGAAAGACGAGTGCATGGCGCAATATAGAACCAAATTCCAAGACAGATGAATGACTGTTTGTTGGCCTCCAATTCTAAAACGATGCGTTAGCGCATGCTCAAGCTGCATGCTAAAACATCAATCAAATTCGGTTCAGCTTCGAAGCCACGCACTCAGTGCATGACACAAAAACACTTTCACGGTGCCAATTTTATACGGACACCTATAATTTGTCAAAGAAATACATCATGATAACTTTACAACCGTTACTTTATTGGGATTCCCCCGGGGGGGGATAAGTACGATGTGTTCTTTCTCGAACTTTTGCGGGCTCGCGGCTTTATTTTTAGAAATGTAGTTTGCATTTTTGTTTGTTGTGTGTCAATCTTGTGATACCCACACAGACAAGCAGTTTAGGTGAACGGGTGATATTCCTTACTGATAATAGCACAAGTTTTCAGGGATCGTCTACTTCCTCCCCCCTCGCTCTCACATGAGCTCTCCCTCCTCCCCCTCCTCCTTCTCCCTCTTCTCTCTGTTCCCAATTTAGACCCCCATAAAGCAATCAAGACAACATCGTCTACGGCCTCGCACGAGTAGACTGCCCGTCGATCGATACTCCTCCACACAACACGGTGCGACAGGTCTGCCTGCCTTTACCGCGTCAAGTCACTGAACGAAAAATCAACAAGAATTTCTCCCTTGCACTGATCAGTATCACGTAGGAAGAAAAAAGAACCCGGATATATTCCTTTAGGATCTTAAAAATGCAGTGCACGCTCAATTGTGGCACCTCTCCAAGGAATGGCCCATTGGAGTGTCGAAGATGGATTGGAAAGTAGTTTGAGTTCCATCTCACCACATTTTAATTTTCACTTTGCCTATACATATAACAGGCTCTACTGTGACTTTTTAATTTGCCAAGAATGTTCACCTGCATGCTGAGATGAGGGGAAAGCTTCCTTAATACATAAAATAGCCATCGGCTTAGGTCCTGGTGCGACTTGTCACGTTGTCAAAAATGTACGGCGCGCTTAGATGGTGAAAAGCTTCCTATAAAATAGTCATCGGCTCAGGCCCTATATACTGTTACTCTTTCATGTCCTCAGGAATGTCTGCTGTCACCGCATGCCTACATGGAGAAATAACTTCCTATACATAAAACAGTCATCGGCTCAATGAACAATTTTAGAAGTCCCAAAATTCAGTATACTGCAACGTTATTGTCAAAGAGCAGTCGCATGTGAAGCGTGCGATTTCAGGAGACTGAGTGAAAAAAAAAATTAACTCTGAGTGCTTGTTGCGCCCTTGGAACTCCCCTGGATATCCTAGCGTTTCGCGCGTGCTCCGAATGAGCACCAGGCTTAAATTTATCCAGTCGAAACTTTCTTGTGGCCGTACACTGTACTGGTGCCGTTTTAGTGCAGTGCATTTCGTGGCAAGGTCCGGCCGAGTGGCCGGACTTGCACGCCGGCAGAACGAGTCAGGACGTTCCGGATGAGAAGGTGACCAGAGGATTGATGGAATCTGTTTATTGATCGCTTGAGTGATCCAGGAGAGACGTGTCTGAGGACAGGGTGCGGGGGGGGGGGGGTCCGATATAGTGGATGGTCTCTAGTTACATGCAGCTGGTCCAGTGGTGGGCTCGACACTGCTAACAAACAGGACCGGGTGAGGTTTCAACTGAACTAAATAAAAGAGGATCTAGTGTTGGTACCCTGGTTTCTTTACCAGAAGGACTGAGAGGTTAACTCTTGCCTCAGACCCTGTTCCCTCTTCAGTATTCTAACCGTGTCGTTGGGGTTGTTTTGCGGTGGGTTCAGATCAGAACGCATGCATTACTCCCGCGGTTAACATCGTTAAGTGGTAATTTCCTAAATTCTTGAACTTTTTCTTCAACAAATTTTCTAAGCGAATATTTTCTATGTAGGATAGTTGTGGGCAGTCATCGGCAACGCCGGTTTCAGAATTGACTCTTGAAGGGTCAGCCTGGACTGACTTGAGTCAGATGGACTTCATCAGAAGAATGACCGAGGAGTGTCAACTCGTCACCCTGGAGTTGTTGAGTCACTTATCTGCTTTAACAGAAAACCGCCCGGCAACGTGGGCGGCAAGTTTGCCTGCCATTTTTGCGTTGCTTAGCAGTGTTTATGAAATATACATTCTGCTAATGGCCGCTCCGTAACCAGGAAACGTCTGCTTACAGGCTTTATGAAATTGAGCCCATGCAGGTTCTGATGTTGGGAATGGGTGGGACTCAACAGACTGATGCGGACTGGCCTCGGACGCTTAAACGCCAACATCGTGTATGTGGAACCTTGCTGGGAGTCCAGCCTGTGACTAGGGTAGAGCATGCAGCAAACAGCCAACCATTATCATCAAAGATTGCCCACTCCATTGCCCACTCCATTGCCCACTCCATTGCCCACCAAATTGGGGCCCATGGACTGAAAGAAGATGATGCTGCAAACAGAGAGAGTGGCTATTAAAACACTCACCCCGAGTTCTGAGCATCTTTGCGTTTGGGTTTCATTGGCATGAAGAAGAAGGTATTGGTGTGTGTCCCATCTGACAAAATACTAGTTAATTCTTGAAGAACGAAACAATGTTTAGGATGGGAGTGTATGTTTGGTAAAATCCCTAAGGGTCTTGTCACCAGACCTTTGCGTCAGCAGGGGGCGAGGCAGTTATGTTTGTCTCGCAACGGATTCATTTACCCCTCCCTGTTCTTAGCTGTGCTGTGAAGAGACGTTCATTTATATTTCTCCGTGTCTTGTCTCTGCGCATTGGGGCAGGTTTCTATCCCTTCAAAAAGTAGCCCACACCTCGAGTAACCTTTGGGCCTTGTGATGGGCGAATTGCATCTAAACAAATCAGAAGTAGTAGCATAAATATGTTCCAATCAGACTCTCACTTTTCCTCAGAATTTAACTTTGCTCCCCCTTAAACACAGTGTTTGACAGTAAATTGCCTCATGCATTATTACCTGGCCCTTAGATTTCCAGGTGAAAAATACACGTTGTAATCATCCAAATGATACCAACTAGAGTTCATTTATGAAGCAGATTATCTTATAAAACCACAGCAGAGTAACACCCCCCCCCTCGCCTCGCCCCCACACCCACACACTTATTTACACGTCAAACTCTCCACGTCGCTGATACCCTCCTTAATATTAGTTTAGCAAAACGCGTATCCCTGTTTCGCTCCCGTCCGATAACACAACCCGAAATTTCATTATTTGAAATCCGACCAGAGAAATCAGGTTATCAGGAATAGCCCAGGAATTTATCCCCGTCTCGGGTTCCTTCATTGTAATTCTTTAACACACATTAAAGTGCGTGTATCGTGTTACTCAGTCATGGTGCGTGTTTTTAGACTGAAAAGAAGCCCCCCCCCCCTTTTTCATCTACAGGCGGGAAAAACTATATAGGTTATACATATATATTGCTCCCGTTATTAACACTTTGGTGGGCGTGTATTATAAAAAAGAGAAAAAAAACATATGCAGGTGGAATGAGTTACCTGTGTGCACGACTGGGCATAAATGCGGCCTCATATTTCTAAAAATTACCGTATTTACCATACCGGTACCACTTCAAAATTATATCCGTATACTTTTGAGAACCTTTGCGTGAAGAATTGCCCCTTTAATTAACGAGAAATCGTCGAATAAAACAAAAGAGGTCAAAGGTTAACGTATACGCTTATTCAGTCGTTGCAACCGTCCAAAATAGACATCAACTCGCACACTGAATCCAGCCGCGAATGTCAGCCGCGAATTACCAATTCCCGGCCGCAAATTCCAGCCACAAATTCGGGATACCGGCCAGCCGCACACTCCCCGAATCAAGGTAATGGGCTGTTGACTCGCTATAGCCCCCACGGATACAGTGGCCGAGCCACGGTCCGTTACCCGGACTTTCATGATATGAAATCTGAAATGCAATTACCATCATTATTAATAACTTGGATCACAAATTTGAATATGTATTCACGGACGACTGCAAACAGTTAGCGTTTAATTTGGTCCAGTAATAAGATTTTTAAACGGATGGAAAAACAACTAGCTTGAATGATCAGGTGGGTTACCGGTTTCAATTCTTTAGATAAGTCACATGCACGTCACGTGACCCTTGTTTTTTTTTGTTTTGTTTTTTTGTTTTTTAATAACCACGAGACCGGCCAGATTTGGGTGTTATTGTATAGTGGATGTTTATATTCTACTTTTGGACGATCTTTCGAGTCATGCTGTCTTCGATAATGTTTGTTTTCCCGCCCAATAAATCGCCCAACGAGGCCGCATTGCTCATTTTAACGGATCTATTTTAAGCATTCATGTGTGTACACCCATATTTTTATGAACTCGGCTATTATAACACACAACACTCAATCATTGTGAACATTGCCTCATCTTGGAACAATATTTCAAAAGAGATGATTCTGATTTGTTTCTGTATTGATTTTCTTTCTTAAAAAAAAAACCCATTAAGGAAAGATATCACCGGCCCAGCTCGCCCAGACAATTAATTTCTAGTCAGCCAAGCGTGGCCTGCACACCATTACAGACAAACATGCTGCACAACAAGTCAATTTTTATACATTCCAAATCTCAATATGTGTACCAGCAATTTAATCAATGCGCGGCCATCATGATCGGTCGAGTTCCCCCCGGGAGTAGATTTCTCTTTCTCTGGCACTGCCGCTTTCCAGCCTAGACTATCAGGCCCTTAGCCGGTATATACCTTAAAGGTATCAAGCAATAAGTGTGGACAAAAAAAATCATCATTTTACAGCACAACACAGCTCATACCGGTACCAGATATTTTCCACGGTGCTAAAATGCCGCAAAGCAGACTTCTACATATCAATAATTAAGTGTGAACCTACGATGACCCATTAACAACCAATTAATAAATTTTTGAAACCGTCATATTATGGATTCCGTTATTACGGATTCACAATCAGTTATAACGGATTCACAATCAGTATGACGGATTCACAATCCGTTATTACAGATTCACAGTTATTTATAACGGATTCACAATCCGTTATTACGGATTCACAATCCGTTGTTACGGATTCACAATCCGTTATTACGGATTCACAATCCGTTATTACGGATTCACAATCCGTTATTACGGATTCACAATCCGTTATTACGGATTCACAATCCGTTATTACGGATTCACAATCAGTTAGAACAGATTTACAATCCGTTATAATGGACTCACATCTAAAACATCTAAACTATGCCATGTTTTTTAATCTAAAGTAACGGATTGTGAATCCGAAATAACAGATTGAGAATCCGTCATAACGGATCGTGAATCCGTCATAACTGATGGTGAATCCGTTATAGCGGATCGTGAATCCGTTTATTTTGATTTTGACTCCGTTATAACGGATTATGAATCCATTATAACGCCGCAATTAACAAAATCCCTGAAAATTTTTTGTTTTTTGTCGTTTCAACAGCTACCCTGTTTTGATGAAATTTTCACATGTCGGTTGGATGCTAGTGTTCACGTTTCTTTCAAACTCGAGGATAAGAAGTCTTAAATTTACTCTTCCTCCTACAAAACCAATTATGTGCTATCCCTTTAAGGTAAAGAGAAGATTCCCACTAATTTGAGATCAAGGCCTATGCACACTGCAGAGATAATCGAAGGGTTGTACACTCTGTATATTCCCACGTTCCAAAGTGTTGCATTGTAGGAAGAGAGGCAATGCACTTTTTACCCGCATTCTGTAACATCGCAGCTTCCGTAATAAATCGCACCGGGTGATTGCTCCCTTCATGCACGAGGTGGTTTTAACAAAATAGCCGAGCAGATATAAACCCCAGCGATGGCAATCGCACTTTTAATCGAACAATGGATCTCGGCATTCTTGCCAACCAATGCCCTGCTGATAGCCCCCCCCCCCTCCCGAAGGGATCCTATTCAAAATGATGGAAATAATGACAGTTCAAACTAGATATAATATTTTGATAACAACCTGTCTACATTTAAAGCTCATAGTCATTTATTTGTAATTTGATTTGAGGATAATATCTATTTTTCTATATTTATTTTGCCATTATATATTTTAGAGAATTTTGCTTAAGGGCCACGTATGCCTGATTCGACTTTTGCTTGAAAAAAAAAAACAACAACAGACACAATTATCTTTTAAACTCTCATTGTGTAAAATAGTAAAGTATTTGTAACTATATCGTTAAAAGAAAATTATTATCTTCAATTTCAAAGCTCCACTGATTATAAAGTTCACACCAATACCAATCATTCACTCGAAAATCTCCCCGGTCAAATTTGACCTGGATTACGGGTCCAGGAGGCCTAACCCATTTCTGGTTCAGGCTGACTCGGAAACTGGTGACAATTTTGAGTTTTTGACTGGGATTCTGCGTCAGTTCGACATAGATAGCCGGTCATAGCCCAGCAAATGGTCAGGCCTGCATGCTGTGACCCGGAAACATAGTCAATTGGAGACTTTTGAGGACACTAGGTGGCAGTAGACTTACCAGGTAAAACTATTGTTCTCGGAAATTTGTGTATGATGCTCAGAACGACTCAAACATTGGAAATTTACCTGGTAAATCTGCTGCCACCTAGCGTTCCAAAGTCTCCCATTCTGTACCGGAAGTGTTTTGGTTTTTTTTGGAGTGAACTACTGTTAAAATCAAGAAACTAACATTTGAAGACCCCCCCAAATCGCTGTTGCTTATTTTGATTGCCGCGATCGATTTAAGTTTGCTATTAAAGTGCATAAGATTCCCAATGAAAACATCAAGCCCAGTAATGTACTTTCCATTTTAAGTGATTTTGTTTTTGTTAGTGTTTAGTCAGGAGCTCAGTGTACATAACGTAAGAATTGTTTACGATGCCCATTTAGTGTGATAAGTAGTTTGGACGTTTGAAACGCAAAGAGTTTGTTATATACGTGCAAATTCAACCCCGCGTGTCATTGTTAAGCGTATACGACGTTACATAAGTGAATAATGATGTCATTAAGCTCGCCATTGGTACTTTGCAAGGCAATGTTGTAACGAGCTTGTACAGTGGTCCCAACAAATGAACAGAGAGCCTCTTCCTGGACTGGATGTACGCCGGCAACTAAACCTAAATGCACTTCGTATTTAGTTGTCGTTTTACACGGATTTTGGATGCGACTTTATGAAACTAGTGCGAACACGGAAGCATGCTCAAATGGCGGTTGCTCGAAGTGATTTCAACGCAACACAAGATGGCCAAGTCGCCCCCACCCTCCACTTCACTCAAACCGAATGGCTGGCTCGGAATGAGGTACGCTATACTTTCTAATAGCTGTATATGAACACAGGATCTTGATCCCAATGTACGTTGGGTTATTATTTGAACATAATTGCACGTGTCGCACATAATGCACAGTTACACCAAGTTGAATGTACTCGCTGTAATACTCTACGTGTGCATTAAGTGATCAGCTCGCAAGCAATATTCCAATCATGCACCCATGCGAAGGTCACCAAACAATTACCCGGCGATTCTCGGGAAGAGGGCATTTTTGCCGGTTTCAGTCTCCATTAAGGGCACACAGGAAAAAATGAAATTGGACTTGACTTAAATCTGTTATTATTGTAAGAAAAAAATTAAGAGGTGAGATAATGTTGACGTTGTATATTAACGAGTAAAAAAACGACGTATCGGGGGTTAGCCAAAATCATGAATATTAGTCATAGTTTGGGACTCTTAGACCTTATGTTCTCGTTGAGAAATTAATATAAACTTTAATAGAAATGTACTACGTCACAACGTTGCAAATTTTAGTAACCGTCCAGAAAAAAATTCGAAACTGCTTTGACCCAACACCCGCCCATCCAAAATATTAACTGATTATTCAATGTATTATGCCTCAGAGATGACCCATTGATTTTTTTTTAGTATGTCACTGCTCTAACAAATCAGAACATTTCATTGGCTTTTAATTTCACAGGCTTCCAGCTGAACTTTATTAAGGACTATATGATCAGATATACCATTTTATAGTTGGTAAAAAAATAAATAAATAAAAATGAGGAAAGGGTCAAGAACATAAAATTGTGTACACTGATTTTCTGTCTACCGTTTGGATGGACTATCGAGACGATGTCCACCGATGACAATGGAACACTGAGAACAGATAATCTGAAAGAAGCTGTCGGATAATTTTGTGGTTTTGTTTTTTTAATTTAATTTCGACTTTCATTTATTTCTTTTGACTCACCGACCAACAATTTCGAGGAATAAAAAGCGAAAATTGTCAACACTGGAATTTCTGGTCCCTCGGTCACTTGGCGTATATACCCTTTGATTAGGACCCTCGGTCTAGGCTTGCATTTACGTCAAGAACATCGGCTTATTGTTAAAAAAATACCACCACGTCCGTAACCTTAATAACATTGTCGTATAATGGTGAAGTTCTTTGCCGAATTGGGGATCCGTAAATGGGCACCACGATCTCTCAAGGTGCCTATTTACGGGATTCGCAATTCGTCAATTACATTTTTATATTTCTGGATTACAAAGTAACCGACTGTTTCTTTCCTTAAGGGAATATTTCTATTGGGTACCGGTGTCGCAAGTTTTCCACAAAGCAAACTCACGTTTCTCGACATTTGATTCGAGGAGAAGAATAGATTATCTAATTAGTTAATTATGACTAATGTCATTTAAGACCCAAATCAATCTTGATGGCAAACCGCTACGCCTACGTTAAGAGGAAAATCTCCCTTTAAGTGTTTGATCTCATTACGGAGGGGGGAATGCAATGATAATAATGTCTTAGGATAAAGCCGACTTCTTCACTGTGACTGATAGCTTTAGGCACTTCTTACGTGATGAGTATACAAAACCGTCGACAGGGAAAATTACTAATTATTCTGAAATGCGTATATTGGAAGAGAAAGGTCATTCGGTGTTATACCTTTCCTCTCGAGGTCAATAAACACAAGTTTGCGGCACCTAAATCTAGCCGAGATCTGAATGTAGCACAGGGCTAGATGTAGCACAGGTCTAACTGTAGCACCAACATTGTACCTATGTACAGTCTGCTGTAAACGTAACCACACCCTGTACCTACGTTTAAGCCAGGTCCAAATCAAGTTGCAGGGTTTCGGCTACATTTAGATCCCGGGCTGAATTCAGTTCCTGGGCTACACACCTTACAACCCATGCGAAGAGATGAGACACTTGTTAGGACACTAGGTGGCAGCAGACTTACCAGGTAAATCCATTGTTCTCGGATATGGGCATGCTCAGAACTACGCAAACAATGGAAATTGTTAATTTTATATATGTTTATTTTTTTCTTTGTGTTTGTTTTACGTGTTTAAAAAGTGTATTATTCACTCATGTTGTTTTTAAAATCTCATACGCATTGTTCACATGTGTCGAAGATAATAAATTAACTAAAATAAAACTAAACCTGGTAAGTCTGCTGCCACCTAACGTCTCAAACTCCCCCATACTAAGCTCTCAAGTTTCAGAGAGAACACCGACTAAACAACTTATGTTTTGTCGGTTAATAAACACGCTAGTGTGTGCCTAATTCGATTTGACAAATCGAAATAACAAGTGAGTGTTGGATGTATGGATAGTTTTTTGCACATGACAGTATTTTGGACAGAAATATTTCTCAGAGTGAATAGTCCCGATATATCGGCACTATTCGATATAGACTTGGTATCGCGATACCAATTCTATAAAGATTGGGAAAATCGTTCATTAATTGTTTCAATCTTAGTCTATACCAACACAGTTGAGGTATTGACAGTCAAATGGAAATATGCTGACTTCATTGAACTGTTGTTTATTCACTGTTTTCCATATTAATCAACCCAATTAATTACAATATTGTGCACTATCGTAGGAGTTGAAAACCGTTTCCTGTTCGACAAACAAGACACAACATTCAACTTCCTCGCTTCAAAATCATAACAGACCTGAGATAAAAAAAAAATACTCAATTTGCTTGATTTTTCGGTGAGTGAACCGCCATTTACGAAAATCGAGGTGCGGAAAAAATGTTGACACGGGGGTTAATACGATTGGGTGGTTCTGTAGATTGCGTCTATCACCAAGAATTAGCACATAGACTCTCCGCTTGATTGTTCTGTAGAAGACTGATGAGCGACCCCTGTGGAAAGCACGCGTGGATAATCGCTTTCAATTATGTTGCCGAGGCACATATTTTTGAGGGCGCCAAAATCCTGTAGGCTTTTAAGCGCGCTGTCGACTGCTTCTATTCTTTCTTCTGTTGGTACAGTGTAAAGGGGACATGTCATCGGAGGGGGGGGGGGGCTAAAATTTGAGGGAAATACAGATTCGTGAGTTTATTTCTTGGCGGCACCTAAACAATCAGTTCATTCTGCATATTAGACTCAAGCCGCGGTTTTGATACTCTAGCAGGCGTTGAAGTGGTACCGGCCGCATTTATTACTCTCTCCCAACCTAGGATTTGGCGCGCAGATCTCTTAATAACAACACACATTGACGAAATAGCAGAGCCAAGTAATCTCGAGCCGAGAGGTTTCAAACGCTCGTTTCAGCGCGGGCTTGCTCGCTCGCTGAGGCGGAGGTAAGACAAAAATCTTCGGTCTGCAGATAAACCCCCAGTGAGAGGGAGGACCTAGCCAACCGGACATAACATTCAATCTATATTGGGCCCGGCATCAGCGCCTGGGCCCCCCGTACAAGATTGCAATTGCAGATTGGATTTAGACGAACGCGGGAGGAGCTTACACGGAAATATGATTTTATTTTTTATCTAATGTCCGTAGAAAGCACCCAGGAGAGCAAGCCTCATGGGCCCTTACATCACTAAAATAAAATAAAAAAGTTGAAAGCCCTATGCACGATTCCCAGCCAAAGCACCACCCGCAGTCTGTTGCCAAGTTCGTGTGGCTGAGACACGAAACAGCCGTCTGCCTTAAGTGCTATCTTCTTCAATAATCTATTGAAAATCATGTAATTCATGGACTGTGAAGCGATATTTTTTTTATCTTTGAATTTTCCTCGTCTTTCAAAATACATAAATAATGCAGAATAAAGATTGTGTTCTCGTAATAAACTGTACACAACAACAACAGAATTCATCTGTCTGTAAAGAAGATAACAAAAATAAATACATCAATACACAAGAAAAAAACAAACAAAACAATATAGAACTCTGTAAGTGTTATTACTAGTATTTTAATTAATTAATTAACCGTTATAACTTCAGGATGAAAACAAACAGAAAATAAAGCAACTAAAAAAATTGAATGAAATAAGACAATTGAGAATGATTGGACAAACAAATAGAGCACAGTGAGATGAGTTGAGGGTAGAATGGAAATAGAGGAAAGTGGAGGGGACGGGTACATGAGAAACAAAGACAACCCATTTGAAGCTGACCGGGATTAACTCTAAGATTACACTCGGTTCATGCTGAAACTCCAAATCAATCAAGTCCTAAAGCAAATTCATTTTTTTATGTCAATCCAGTTTGTCCTCATCTTATGGCCGCCCGCGTCATGAGAACTTCATTTTCCACTTTCTGCTTTGGTTTACAAATACATTATACTATACACACAACAAAACGTCAACCAATTTCCCAAAAAGGAATCCGCCTCTTTTTGCCCCCTTCCTAGTCTGGCCATACTCATCCTGAGCCGCGCCACTGCCAATCCCATTTCAAAACATTAGGTGGTCAATTTGTATCCGCAGTAGTGGCCCCCACCCCCTTTGAACATCAGTTGATCAAGATTGTGATTTTTTTTCCCGGGCGGGAGGCAGCTAGCCAAGTCGGCTTTCGCCTTTCTAGAGTTTGTACACAATATCGAGTTTTGAGATGGTGGGTGACGAACTCAGTTATGGGGACGAGGTCATTTTGCTGGCGTCGAGTTGTTTCGGTGCCGAGGCTGCTCGGGGCAGCCAGTCTAATTTACAGTTCGCAACCTCCATCCCGCCGTTCCGACTTTGTACATAATTCACCACAGGATAAAACAAAACTGGTTTTAATTCTACTCTAAGTAATTCCTTTTGGTAACTGGTGGCTCGAATTGCAGTTCTTTGGTGTTAATTTAAAGCTCAACTCGCCGTCTAATTTGTTGGATTGTTCTAGTTTTGGCGAGGGGGGTGGCGTATAGCCCGAGTAATAATGCTTGAAATTCCATCGTGTCTGTTTTAAGCGCCGGGCACAATGCACAGCGCGTGTATGGCCAGTGGCACTCAATTTCTCTTTAGATTATTGTGACCACGTGCTCGTATTTAGTAGATTGCTTGAAGGACGGAGGGGTGGCCGGTCCCCCCTGTGACATTTACTTATGCAAATGAGCAAATTAGCATAAATATTCACCTACCACGGCTGACAATGTGGTGCACGTTGCTGTTTTTTCATGTACAATCTTTTTGCAAATAACACCGTACAGTTAGAATAATGGGCAAATATAGCTGTTTTTGTTGTGAGGCAAAGTTGAAAACTAGCATAAAAGTAAGGTGAAAAAAATGTTATTTTATCAGGTGCCAAATGTATGCAAATTACGCAGTTATAATTATGATTAAACACAACACTTGTTTATGTTGTAGCTTAACTATAGAAATGATGGCACATCGTCGGTAATCACGACCTTTCAAAGAAACTTTCGTGTGATTATTGTGAGTTGTCCATCTTCACTGCAGTTATTACGGAACACTGGGAATGTTACAAAATAACCGTTGACTGATAATAGCTTTGTAACCTTGAGGTGAACAATGCAACTCCTCACGGTCAGCTTACTGCAAATAAAACAATTCCCACTCGCGTTTCCTTAGCATAAACACTGGTCATGAACCGACTTTTATGCAAATCAGGCCACACAATAGCCACACACATTGCGACATGCTGGCCTTGGACGTTGTTAACATTCACGTAACGGCTTTATGCAAATCAGACAATTAACATAGCCTTACTCTTTGCGTATCCACTCTGCTGATTTCTGCTCGTGTCTATGCACCGCCTCTCTGTAAATCAAACTATTGGCATGATAACCCTATTCATATAGCGTTTCCTTGCAGTGAACTTGTGTCTGTTCATGTACGGACTTTATGTTAATGAACAGTAGGGCGTCTCGTGATTTCCATTAGTCTGCAATTACTACGTATACAAGTCTTGCATGAAATTCAGTGACCTTCAATAAACCAGCACCATTCAGCTTCACCTACAAAGGTATTTACATACATTATATTTGTTCAAATATATATATGTGTATGTGTGTGGCTGTTTAAGCACTACATACGAAGTGTGGACCTGATAACGAAAGATGTCCACGCTGTGTAGGAACTTGAAAACACCGTGCGGACTTACACACGTCTACACAATGTTTTCACGAATTAGATATACTTGTTTTACTCAAAAAGGAAGCATTTTTCTGTACAGCATTGCAAAGCTCAAGACTGAGTATTATATAAAAGGGATCGGGTGTCCTAAAACCAGCTCTCAAAACACTCTCTTACAGAAATGGCGGTGGTTTTAAAGATTTCTTGCTCTTAACTGCAGGATGACAAAGGAATGTCTATACACAGTGTATGTCACAAAGGACAGTTTGGGTCTGTGTTTGCGTCGAAACGTAGCGTTCCATTGATTTTATTGTCAAAATAAAAGTACAATCAGATTATACTGATATCATGAATTCCATTACAGCCTGCCAAAGACATTCCCCAATCGGTGAGTTTGTCCCATTAAAAAAAATCCTTAAGAGTCATTTTGCCTAAATTGATCTGGCTGGTGTGTGCACTTTCAGGTCTCTAAATTCCCAAAGTTTTTTCTTTCCTTCCCAGGTAGTGGGGAAAAAAACCTAAAACATCGATCTGTGAAGGAGCCAGCGATTCTTCTTTATTCTGAGACCACCGCGCAACCCCCCCCCCCTTTCCCAACTCAATAAAAAGCGCTTTCATGGGAGAACAAAATGTAATTACGACGGGTCGGCTAAATATAGTGCAGACGTCAGCAATTGCATTCGATTCCTTGTGCATTAGCGCCTCCTTTTTCGGCATTTCTGCCTTTTGCTGTTCCTCTATCCAGGAATACATTTGCCGCACTGAGGAATAAGTTTGTCTGGTGGTGTAAACACGGAACAGACACAGGATGAATTTGAAAGCATGGGTTTCTCGCTCTGTTTCCTTGTTTTCTTTTTACAAGATACAAATAAAATAAGCATTGTTGTTCGAAGGCATTGCAGTTGGTCAACCTCGTGAGTATTCTCAAATTATACAATTTATATAGCAACGGGTCGTTGGCAGTGGACAGTGACAAACGCACGCCGTCTCTGCTTGCCGGTGCCTTCCTCGGCTGAATGCTTGACCTCTACCGATTGAGTTGCTCCAAATTAAATGTCATAGCGATTTTTCGCCGTCATGAGATATATTGGATCAAATATTCCGAGACGTAGGATACCAGTGTACTCTGTCAATTCCTGCGGAGGGAATGTGTGTATATAGAACACACGTGGGTTGCAGTAAAGGGTCCGTTACCTGAAGCGGATGGGCCCGTAGCTAAACTCAGGCAGAGCTGTTAAAAAAGGGGGGGGGGGGACAAAACAAAAAAAAACACGTCTGCATAATATAGTCGGGTACCCTGATTTTGTTCCCTTCTTTTTTCTTTTTTTGTACATACGATAGGCCGTGTCTGGTTGTCGGCCACGGCTAAGGCTGTGGCTAATGTTAAGGACAGTCTTTGCTTTGAAGTGCGTGGATCCAGTCGCAGCGGCAAGCCGCTCAGTCGAACACGGCCGTATAGACTTTGCTTACTATTATGTTGGGGTGTTGGACGAGTTGTACGGGTAAAAAGAAACTGTACGAGTTCTTCTTGACTTCCCGTTTGACAATTATATATCTGGGGTTGTAGTTTTGGTATAGGACTGTTTTTCTCAGTAAGGGGAATTGCCAGTTAGTATTAGATTTTTTTTTACAAAGGTAGAGTCGTTTGTCTCCTGAGGTAGAGTCGTTTGTCCTCCCAAACCTAACCAATGCCAGCAGGGTTAGACTTAAGGTTCTGTTGGCGTGACGGACGTATCTAATGTAGTTTGGCCACTGGCCTGATGATCATTTTCCCATTTTTTCCCACTCTGTAAAAAAGTGTTGGGCGCTTTTGATCATTTAAATGTGAAGGACACAAAATAAAATGTTGAATTATTATAATTGTTAATGTGTTTTTTTACGCTGGTCGGTGAGTCTGTGGGTTGGTCTGCTCCGTCCCTCAGTTTTGGTTGTTTGGTGTTGTCGGTGTTTCCAAAAAGGTCATTCCACTTTGGTCTACGCGGACACCATGCCGTCATTGATCAGAAGGTTCCCACGGGTATGTGGTAAAAGGTTTTCTGACCGTCAACGGTCAGGGCAAGCCACATTCAACGACTCAATAGATCGACCATTTCCACGCAATTCCTGATGAACGTCTCTTCCCTAAAACCCCGTCAAATCTTTACCACGTGATTTCTTCACATAAAAGAAAATGTCAGTGCAGCCTTGTGAAAACATTAAAACCACTCAACGTTTTTTTTATTTTTGTATTTGCTTTTTTTTCTTTTTTTTTTTTATTAAAAGGGTTTATTTGTTTGCGTGTGTCTAACAAGACATGTCGTTGTCATTGTTCAATGGCACGACCTTCTACTGCTTTTCTCCAACTTCTCAATTAGAAAATAGTAGTTTTAAAGATTCTAATCATTCAACGAAGGGCCTTTCTCTCACCCGACCAAATCGATCAGAATAAAGAAAGCCATCTTCTCACCAAACGCTTAAAAAAACATGACTGTACAACTGAACAGTTGAGATATTTTTTTCCCCCAGCGGCTGCGACGACACTCAGTCCGAGTTTTAAATGCATTATTTGGTTGCATGGGGTAGACGACCGTTTTATAGGGAATCTTATTTAGTGGGGACGAACAGGCGCAGATAAAAAAAAAAGCCCGGGTAAATTGCACAGTCGGTACCCATCGTGTGAGAGTAAAGTACCACGACTTCGTGAATTTTCTCAAACCAGTTTTTAATGAGAGACCACTTTGTCCCATGCATGACTGATGCGCTCTTAACGCTTCCTACATATAATGAATCTTTTTATATGTACACTTTACAGGGTGGGTTTGAGTGGCTTCCCCCCCCCCACGTGACCCGGGATAAAAGTCACACGAGTGAGATGCGCCAAGAGTCGAACGAACCACCATACGCCTTCTCCTGTCAGTTGGTGGGACAACACATGTCAAAGGTCAGAATTCAACCTTTGTTTTATTTACAGCAACAATGTTTAACAGATAATTTGTTTACCAAGAAAGTTTGTATTTATGAAGCACTCATAAGTCGGTTAGCGTTGATTACCGTCCTGCAAAACAGCGCTGATTGTCTCCCGAAATTATTACTAGCTGTTCCGACCCGAAGTCGGAACAACTTTTGTTTGCGTTAAGACTTTTACTATTATTATTATTATACTTTCCGCAAAAAACCTGTTGACTTAACACATGACGTTTCTTAGCCACAAAAGTTCTTGTTAGACCTGTCAGAAAGTGAAAAATCCTAAGGCACATGAAAGCTTATTCATTGACTTAGTTTCTAAATGTCGTTAGATTGAAATATATAATTCGTTAACCACGTGACGGCAATTGGAATACTTAATTATTATTATTATTGTGGTTTATTGCTAAAAACAAAATTGCAGCGGCGGAGCCGAGTTGAGATGAATTTACTTTATGACGTCAAGTGCTTTATGTCAAAAGAACAAAAACAGCTCTAAAAAGAAATTACCTTCTGGTTACCACTTACGTAAGGTAGATCTCACAAAATGTCCTGGCTGGTAATCTACCTCTGCTAGGTTGAACCAGCCTACTGGGCCGATTTGTTTTGGTCGGATTTGAATCACAACTCGGCTGGCTCAAGTGCCTGCGTCTGCACGTTTTCACAGAGTTTTTGAGCACAAAAAACATCTAAGCACAAAATGGTTACCGACCCAAATGCCAAATCATGCTCTGAATCCGCTTAACTCTAAGAAATTGGAACCTGATGTTTTTTGCGCACATCATGTTTTTGGGTGTTCTTGCTAGATTACAAACCGTAAACTTGTAACAGTCCAGCCCGATTGCGCGGTTACATTCCCCCGCCAGATGCTTTTTTTTTCAACTTGACAGAGCCAAAGAGTTTGCTTTCATGGCGTATCTTAACGAAGATTTTCTCGCGTTTTTCCCCCCTTTTTCTTCTCTCTTTAACCACCACACTCAGCGAGTGAGCCACCCGCACTGCACATTTCAATCACTTGCCGGAATTGTATATGGCACACTTTGGTGACAGAACAATTTCTTGAGGGAAATCATGGAGAAGGTAAAAAACAAAATGGGCCCGTCACGTCATCGTCCGTGCATCGGTCTGATGAGGCTGTACTCATCAGCCTTCAAGGAGACGAAGAAGAAGAAGAAGACAAATAGTCATGGCTTGCGAAGCAGTTGAATATAAATTCCCAAGCCCTCTTCGAATAATAATTCTCCATCAGTTACCCAACTCAATTGTGAGAAACGTCGCAATTACTTTGTACGCAGGAAACCTGGGGTTTTTTTTCTTTTTCTTTTTCATCTTCTCCTTTTTTTCTTTTCTTTTTTTGGCGAGGGACTGTTCCGCCGGACCAATAATCAGGCAATCATATTGTCTGTTCTGATTGCATTGGTTCCGTTTTTGTCTTTTGTGGGCTTCAATTCTACCAAATTACTGCAGACAAAAGTGTAATAAAACGAGGTTTGGGAGACCATTGAAGGAAACGACAGAAACACGCAGACCAACTATTATTCTACAATCTTTTCAGTTCGTGGCCATTTCACGGTGACATTTCATATCAAACGCTACTTGCAAGGAGTTTTGAAAAGTGAATACGGATGCCTCTTAAGATCAACTGCTTAAGTCTGTTGAAATCATTTCGGTTGGGTGAAACTGTGCTTGGTGACGCTTATGCACTGAGCACTATTTTGTAATGTGCCTGCCGATTCGCAGAAGAGGGCGCTGTCTAAATGTAACTATGACGTGTCCATGCACACGTACAATGGCTGCAAAACTCTCGGTGGTCTCGTCAAAATGTAAACGCTTAGTTAAAAACGTTAGCTTAATAATAATAATAATACGCAGTTTTTATATAGCGCTTTATCACACCCTAAGGGCGTCTCAGAGCGCTCAGTATTTTTTCCTGCAAGGTATGATGAGTTACGTTTTTTGAAGTATGAGACCTGTTCCTTTACATAGCACCATGTAACGGTTTACAAGGTGCTGTGGCGCAATCTGCAGCCGATCAAACCAGGAACACCGGGGCGAACCCCTTCTCATTGCGATAAGTGCCACTGGGTTCTTTTTCGTGCATTACACAATACACGGGACCAATGGCTTAACGTCCCATCCGAAGGACGAAGCAATAATGGTTAAGTGTCTTCCTTAAGGACACAAGTGTCACGATCGGGACTCGAACCCGCACTCTGCTGATCAGAAACACCAGAGCTTGAGTCCGGTGATCTTATCCACTCGGCCACGACACGCCACTGTAACGAAACCCCCTTTTTCGGTGACGTAACCAGACATTTTCATTTGGGGTGAGGGGGGAAGTGGGGGCAAGGGTGCTATTTAATGTGCGTCTACATCTATCTACATCAATGACAGTTCTCATCAAAGCCTGTTCATCATCTCATTGAGGTTATGAACCCAAGCCCCCCACCCCCGGGCTTCCTCTGGTTACGCCACTGCCCTTTTTGCAACTCGCTTTCTCGTGCTAAGAAGAGGACGCCCCCTCGTTGCAAGCAACAAGGCGGTATACCACACTTGAAAGAGTCTTCCGTAATTGCTTTTAGATTAAGAATTCATGGCCCTAGAGATTGCACAGGGCTTAGGGTAATGTACAGTATTGGATGTATATAAATAAAATTGGATTTTAATATAAACTATGGGCGGGTAAAGAAAACAGGAGCTTTTTACTTTAAACATATAACCATCAAATATACCAAGATTCGCTTAACCTTTTGCTTTAATCCCACGAGAGGGTCTAGTCTGATACTTAAACAAACAGATTTCAACCATAACCATGTTATTCCTTATGCTGACAGTGAACACTGTCAAAATGTATAATCCGGTAACTTTCCAAAGGTACTTTCTCCTGAAGTTATTACCAGGTGTTTTCCACTTATTTAGCTGAATTATTAGCAGGGGCCTTCATCTCCATATACAATCCAATATGCCGAATCATTAGAGACATAAGTATGATAACTATGGATCCAGAGATTGCATATTAATTGATGATTAAACTTTATAGCGAACACTTTGCCAGAAGAACTTGCTCCAACGGCTTGTACGTTCCCAGCGTAGTGCTGATGGTGGATAAAACCGTTCCTTCACAGGGAGCGAATGGTGAAAACATGTTTATTTTATAATAGTTCTGTGGGGATATGTTACTTTTCATTGCAGGTCAGCCTATAGAGTATTTGTATGGTAGGAGTACTGTTGTCTCAGAATTGCACCCCTTTCATAAGGTGTGCACTTCCTGAAAACCCTTCCCCATATTGTCCTTTTTTTATAATCTCATCGAATGTAGTGTCATTTGATAAATTTATGTGGTAGAAGTTTAGTTTGTTTTTGTTATAGTCGTCGAACACGTTTGAAACATTCTTTTCACAAGCCTTTATTTTGTTAGCACCTGTGCGGCCCCCTAAAGGAGCCAAAGACTTATTTGTAGCCAGACCCTGTACCTAAAATGTAGTGCAGACCTTGTACCTCAATGTAGCCCCAAACACTGTACCAAAATTTAGTCCGGACCTAAATGTAGCCACACCTAAATGTAGCCCCAACCTTGAACCTACCTGTAGTCCCATTCTTAAACCTAAATGTAGCCCCAACCTTGAACCTATCTGTAGCCCAGACCGTGTACCTAAATGTAGCCCCAACCTTGAACCTATCTGTAGCCCCAACCTTGAACCTAAATGTAGCCCCAACCTTGAACCTATCTGTAGCCCCAACCTTGAACCTAAATGTAGCCCCAACCTTGAACCTATCTGTAGTCTCAACCTTGTTCCTAAATTTAGCCCCAACCTTGAACCTACCTGTAGCCCCGACCTTGTTACTAAATATAGCCCAAATTCCTGTACTTAAATGTTACCCAGACCGAAATGTAACCCCAGCCATTTACCTTCATCTTGTCTGATTTAGGTCTGGTCTACATTTAGGGACATGATTGGGGCCACGTTTAGGTCCGGGTTCAATTATGTACAAGATCGGGGCTACATTACCTTGAGTTTTGAGTTTAACTTAGGTACAATATGTGGGCTGCATTTAGGTCTTGCCCTACATTTAGGGGTTCGGTCTCCCTTTTTCTTCTTCCTCTTTCTTCTTTAACTTTGATCTCATTTCATGTGCCCCATAATGTTAGGTAAATGTAGAAATTGATTATGATAGCAAGATTATTATGTGCTGTGGGGAAAACGTATCTTATGCGATGACCTAGGTATGAATTACTTGATCTAAAGGAACGCATGTCTTGTTGTAGAGTAGTTGCCTTGTGGTATTTGCGACATCAAATATACAGCACATGCCCCGATGGTGCTCGACTGATGTGTATAACGTCGAGGATTAGCTGTCGATGGCTAAATAAAGGTAAAGCAACCGTACTCGATGCAGTGTCCAACGAAAAAGATTGATGTCCCTCGTCAAAATTCCTTAAGGGGCTTGTTGTTATAGGATGATTTATGCACATTCTTTGATCCTCCGTGAAATATGATTTCACCACCGAGAGGTGATGGACCGGCCCGAAAGTGCGTGACAGATTCAGGGGGTAAACTCCCCCCCCCCCCCCCAACGACCTTGGGCGCAACTGTCAGCGTCTTGTCCTTATAATAAAGTTTAGCGCGTTAAAAAGACGACGAATTCATAAGAGAAATCGTACCGGTATGCATTGCACTAAGTGCTTTGAAAGGAAGGAGGGAAACTCATGTCAACTTGTTCACATCACCCCGAACGAAGAAGACGCAAAAGGGGATTTTGTTTTCTCTCTCTCTCAAAGGAAGGTGGACTCCTTTTTTTTTTCTTGTCCCTTCCCCTGCTGATTCAGAATGACAAGCGACTCACCCACCGTGAGTAATATTTCCCTCAGACCTTGTGGTAATTCTCTACTGCGTGCGTCATGTTCAAGTAGACCAGCTCCTGTGACATTTGCACTGGCAAATAAAAACACGCTCAGGAGTTTCTCCTTGTCAAAGGCTTCAGTCCTTATACAGATTGTATCAGGAATCACTAGCACACATCATCTTCTTTATATATAAAAAAAAATGCAATGACTTGCTAAGAGTCTTTTGATGCATGCGTGCAGGTCTGGTTTACCCAGCTTTTTGCATCCCAGCGAACACCCGTCTTTTCTCTTCATATCTTTTTATTATTATCTTTTTTTTTTAAAGCTCAAGACATGCTCTTAACCATATCAGAGGTGAACGTTCTGTGTAAACAACGAGGCTTTTCAAGTTGAGCCTCGATGCGAGTGCTGCTGACAGCGGAAATTCAATTTCAAACTGCCCCAGCCTGACCTTCTATGCGTAGCTTTGAGACCTCAGTCTCTGGAACTACTTTCAGAGGGGTGTTTTTGATTCTTTACTTTTGCTGTGCTTGAAGTGTTATGTGGGACTGGGGGGGAAAAGCAGATCACACAAATCTAGTTTGTTACTGGCGAGTCCTTTACGATGTTAGTTTACGCACTGCGGGAGATGTTATGGGTAATTCGGCTAGGCCCGAGGCTGTATAATTTAAAACACATTTCAGGAGGAATTGGTAGATGAAGTGAAAACTCAAGAAGACGTACGCGAAATGCTTAATTTTCAGAAAGAAACAAAAATTACTATTCAATTTGCATCTCTCTGTCTAAACTCCAGTATGACGAATGACTACATAGAAAGACCTTGAACAGATTTATGAAGGAGAACGCTTGTTTCCGTTCAGTTTTCCTTGAAATTTGGATCCATCTGAGCTGGAAATCTCTGTTTTGATTACGTAGTTACACAATTTACCTCATACTTGTAAAAAGAAAACCGGGATTTAAATTTACAAAATCATCCCCAGGTTTTTACCACCACGGATTAAAGCACCGATCGTCAACTGCTAACGTTTCAATTTCAATTTCCTTGGTGTCAGAAGGTACACAAAGCTTCAGATAAAAGGTTTTAATCTAAAATTGAAATGTCTCGTCGGGGCCGACTGTGTTCTTCACTCTTGCGGGGGGGGGGGGGGGGTGGGGAGACCACAACCAAATAATTTCAGTACAAGCTGAGAGTTTATTCACCACGCCCGCTGCCGGTACTCGAGCGGCGTTCGTGGATCGCGATCGTGAAACACAACACGGCGCGAGACTGCTTTGAGATACCCGTAAGTACTCTCAACTGACAAGCATTGCTCCGAATTCTGATGTGCAAACACCAATTTTCTACAATGCCAATTCCTGTCGTCTATCATGTTGAAAATCCTCGGCAGTTTTCAAGGGTTTGCGTTTTGCGCACTTAACTTTATCTACAATAATGCTTGCTGATACTGGCTTAATTAAGGCACAAAATCTGCAGAGCATTAAACGAAGGACATTGAACTATTAGGGAATTAGCTATTAAAGGGTTTTGTGTTTCGAAGTGTCGGTTTTCATCAGATCTGCAGTTCATTTCCTGCGGGTTTTTAAGAGTTACTTTGTCTAAGGATAAACACGCACCCGAAACCTGCTAATTCACACCCGAGCCATGTGAATTAGACTCTCCATCCTGCATTGATGTTTCGATGCAACGTCAGAATACTGTTGGTTCGCAAGAAGGATTTTGCGCCGTGTGTGCGTCTATACTCTTTTCCTACACCCGAACGGATTTTCCAATTTACTCCAGTAATTGTGGCTGGCTTTAAGATACGACGTGAACTGCTGCTGAATCTGGGCACCAAGTACAGAAAACCTATACTGGGGTGACTAAGACGGCCCCAGCGAGATCGGCACCGTGCACTCAATAATGCATCCTATTATTTCTCCTCTTGAATGGTGTATCGACATTATTCATTGACAGTCACAAATCTCTAGATGTTAAATATCCCTCCAAAATAAAAACGAGAAGAAAAAAACATGACAGCAGGGGAAACTCGATAAAACATGATCCCTGCATCAAAATTACAAGTTAAGGTATTATGTCTGAGGAGAAACGAAATGAGATCTGCGGTGAATTTACATAAAGTACACTTTTATCTAGGTTACGCTGTTATAAACAGCTTCACGTTTTATGTCCAATGGGGACCGTTTTGTCTTGCTAGGTTTTTGGACTTGACTTTTACTACCATATTAACAGAACGTAATCGTTTACGGACTAGTTTATTTTAGTATGTTTTATTTCGTGTAGAGTATGGTTGAAAGAAAGGATCAGGGCTACTTACTGTTGATGGTTCTGCGTTTATCCAGAATCTTGTTTGCGTTCATCCTGGCCTCATAAAACCACTCCGAGTTGTTGTTGAGGTATGGGTAAGCCAGAGAAAGATCCTTCACCAGGATCCCACCGTGGTATCGGTACGCATACGGGCAGAATATATTATAATCCTGGAATTCGTGGGCGTCGTAACAATTTCCAAAGGCGAAGATCTTGTCGTCGTTCTCCACGTTGGAGGCGACCACGTTGAAGAAGAATTCCTCGTTGTGTTGCACGCCGTCCAGGGCGTTGCTCCTCCAGATCCGTGTCAGGAAATTGGCGGTCTGCACCGTTTTCGTGGCCTGTTTCATGTATCTGTTCGGCCCGTAGCTGGTGGCCCCCTTGTCCAGAGTAACAGCCCACGTACCAGCCTCGCAAGTTGGGGACCTTTCAACGAAGTCCAGATAAGCGAGGAATCTGCTCACGATGTTCTCCTGCACTTCGCACTGTCCCCCCTGTTCTCCGCACGGTTCCTCCACTTTGGTTTCCACGCTCGGAACGTCCGGAACGGTTGTGTTGATGGCACCCACATCCGTGTACCGTATCCCATTGCCTGTGGTTATAGGACTTTCGGAATCGTAGAGTCTGGCCTTGGTAGGCACTTGCTGAAACCCAGAGGTTGGCAGCGGTTCCGTGTGACTGTTGTTGTTGTTGTTGTCGTTGTTGTTGTTGTTGTTATTGTTGTTGTTGTTGTTGATGGCGAGTAGGCGGGGTGGAAGGAAGAATAGGCCTAAGCACAGTGAAAGCATGACGTACTGGTTGATCGCCGTTACTAGGCGGCAAGATTGAAATCCCGTCCCCCGTGAGGCCATGCCTGTGACAGTGCCTAGATATGGATCCTGGTTGTATTGTAGCCTGTGCTCGCGATGAAGTTACACGCTATGACAAAAGCCTAGTGTACGATCCGGGTCTCGCTACTTGAAACAATCCACAGTTCTATGTTGAGCTCCTAATGGGAGAGAGATACACAACTATTAGTTTTAATGTAAAAAAAAATATAATAATAAATAAGCAAATAAACAAACAGCAACAATGTAACATTTTGTTTAGTTTTGTGGAATGTGCTCCAAGCTCGAATAGTCGTTGCATCTCTTCCATCTTCGGCTTGGGGTTTGGGTTAGGGTTTGGGTGTATTTCCATACTATAACGAAAGATACACGTAAAAAAAAGCTTAAATAGAATTAGAATAATAGTATGGCTTCTGAACACTACCCTTCACCAAATTGTGCCACAAATACAAATCAGCATTTGCACTAATCGCGGTATAAAGAGCATTCGTTCCAAGACTTTCGTATCGGAAGAAATGATGCTTGAAAAAACCCAGTAGTCAAAACAAAACGTTGTAAAATGTTATACGATATTTTCTCAACATATTGCTTTCGTTTATGTTCGTGTTAGGGTTTCTTGAAACAGGAGTGGACTTGATATACTCTTCAAATTACTTATAATGTACTGTCGTTTCAATCAAAGAAAGAATATGCGTTTAAAACTGTTTAATTGGTTTTTATGTTTGTTTGTTTGTTTGTTTGTTTGTTTTTTGTTTGTTTTTTGTTTGTTTGTTTTTTGTTTGTTTGTTTGTTTGTTGGGTTGTTTGTTAGTTTGTTTGTGTGTGTTTTGTTTTCTGATTTCTTTAATTGGTTGCATAGTCCTTCCCCAATAAACAAACAAATAAAATAAAAACATTTTTCTGTTTAAAATGTATTCAACAAATTTGGTTCTGGCCTGACCATCATAAGCAAATCCAGTAATTGATAAGCAAATCCAGTAATTTTACTTGTGTTCAGGCTCGAGTCCCTTTTTTTTTTTTTTTTTTTTGTCCGTAAGCTTTGGTGATGACAAAATTCGCCAGTAGTAAAGAAAAATACAATTCTATTAAATGTATTCAACAAATTTGCAGGGGGGAATTTATAGCATTACGTGTAAAACTTGTCAACCTTTGGAGTGGCATGTTGTCATTTGATCCTGCGCAGGCTATCTTAAGACTCCAGGATGAACAAGTAGCACCACTGAAAGCTAGCACAAGACTCTTCCATTGTCAGAATTATGCAAATCGTCATATTCTTGGAAAGAGAATTGTTGGCCTCTGCCGTCTGTGACGCATGCTGTGCAATCAAGCGTTATGGACAGCTCAAGATCGGTGTTTCGTTATTGAATATATTTGGCGCTCAGCTCTTTTGTTTTATCCAAAAGATACAAAATCATATACAGGTATATAGCTTTGTGTTTGCCTATAAAAGTTATTCTAATCATTTGGTGTTACTAGTGTTTCTGGTTTATTAAAAAACATTGCATTTGTAGCCCAGGGGCTAAATTGGTGCAAAGCTCACAAATAAAAAAAACCCACTGAGATGTACATAATATTAAAAATATTTTTAAATATTAGATAGAAAAAACACAATAAACACAGAAACCACTATTTGCGGTGCAAAAGATTTGCAAGATAAGGTGTTGTCTATACAAGGAAGGCACATAAATGGTTCTGCGTTACAACCCAGCGCTGAAAGCACGTATAGCTACCCGAGCTGGATGCATGTTCCAATTTCATATCAAGTAACCGGCAATGCTGTGATCATTTTAAAATTATAAAGGGTCAAAAGGTGTAAAATAACTTTGACTGTCGGTACAAAACAAAACAAAAAAGATTGGTAAAAGACAGTGTAAACTCCTTTAACATCACATGTTTACAAAAGACGAAGAGAGCATGAACTCCCTTCGGGCTCCGCGATGGGAGAATGCATGCATAATTTACGGTAGAAACAAGTAAACTTTCCTATGTCAACAGTATAGTATATTGTTTGCCAACTCTCTAAATGTAAAAGGGCGAACATTTCACTCTCTCCCTCGAGCACCACCCTTTTTGACTGAAATTGGAGTGAACTTCACTCTAAACAGATTTGTCCGCCATATTGGATCTTTGCAAGAGTGGTGTAGCGGACAAAACGAGTGGGGTTTTTTTTAAACTATTTTACATTTAGAGACAGGATACCACGAGGCCACTTTTTGTTTGTTTCACAAAGTGACATCGTCGAGAAGGCAAATATTGGTTACCTGTGAAAAGTGTGGGATGTCCTGTGAACAGAAACCCTGGCGACTGATATCCCTCTGGTTGTATTTATAAGCGAATGCAATGTTTAATTCTTCCTACTGAAAGCAGTACATTGCTAGGGCAGCGGTTCGGGCAAACGCAGACCGCCCAAATCTCGCGGAACCTTGGGGTTTTCCACGTAGATTGCTTTTAACGTGTGAAGGGAAAAGAAATCGCGAGCTGGAAACCGTGCCAAGTATTCATATAAGCGCTTAGACTCGCACAGTCTGTTGCGACCTTGGCCCAATTTCATACTTCCCTAAAGCACACGAACTTGCAAAGCACAGACAAATCTTGCTTACCATAAATAGGTTACAAGCCAAAACTCCATAAAGTTGACATTGTTGCGACTGGTACGGGCTTAACAAAGACATCGCCAAGCACTATTTTCTGGTTAACATCTTTATGGATATGGCCCTGTATATTGACTGCCCCTCCTAAGCTTATCACCTTGTACTAGTTCACTGTGTTTCATTGTATATTACTATATTTACCGTATCTTGTTTTTACTTGTTGGGGGTTAGTGTTTTTGTTGTTGGAAATTTCTCGAGACATTTCATCGGTTTACTTTTATCTTTTTTATTAGAGATGTCCTTCCATACTGTACACTCACCCGATACTTCATATAATGTTTACTGTAACTACAGGATTGTGAAAGTAAATTGAACTGAATTGAATTATCCTTTAAATAATCGTGTTGAAGTAAAGCCGTATTTATGATAGCTATTCGATGGGTGGGTGGAATTGATCCGCGAACCAAAAGCACCCCTTCCACTTTTCAACATCGACATCAAATACGAAACCAGCTAATAATAATACAAAAAGGGGGCCTTTCACCCCTCCCTCCCCCCCCCCCCCCCCCCCGCCGCCCAGCCTAAGTAAGTTTTGTTAATGTTGAATGTGAAGGGACAAAACGGCCCCAACACAAGGAGGGTCTGCAACATAACACGATTCGCAAGGAAAATGGTGCAAAAAAGTTACCAAAAATGTCAGATAAATTTAACCTGACTTTATGAAATCAAATTTTCTTTTTTTTCTGAAAGGAAACTTACTCCCCGCTAAAATCTTCAAAGTTTTTCTCGAATTCCATCAATTTTGATTGGCAGAGATAAAACAACAGTGCGTTTTTATATAAACTTGAAGGAATGATCAAAAAAATCTTGCGGTTCACACGCATCAGTGATGATGTGTCTATTTATGACCAATGGATTTGCAGCAAATGTCAAAAAAAAAAAAAAAAAAAACCTTCCTCGAATTTCACGAGAGGTTCAAGATGGAATGTCTTATGTACTTGTAGTGTCACCTGAAACTCCAGGGCTTGTCCACACCGGAGCTAATCGCTCTCGTGAGCTTGACGAACTCGCAGCCGTGATGAGACGGCACAATTCTACTCGCATATCACAGTAATACAATCGCAGTGAGCTCCGGGGTCAAGGCAAACATAAACGTTGTGCCTCGGCTGCAATTTTACATAATATAGAATTCCACGTCCTCAAATTATACGGCCATATTAATAGTGTGTGTATAGGGACGGGGTGAATACCTTATCATCCAGTCTATTTTTTGGCTTTTTTCCCCGTAAACTTAACTCTGCATGTATTGCGAACAAAGAGAGATGAGAGGACAAACTTGCATTCTCTACCTAGAGCCGATTTATGTGTTCATATGTCGAAGATTTCTTCTTTTTTTTTCCAAAATGACCCCCTTACACAAGTTTTTTTTCTATGGTTAAGTTCCAGGGCCCATTTTTAGAGCTGTTTAAAGCAGACCATATTGCTTAATAATTCAGCATGATACCAGTCGGTACATGTAAACAAGGTATTTTGGCTGGTAACCTTATTCTGGTAAGCATAACTTTATTGTGCTTAGTAACTTTATTGTGCTGAAGCAGCTCTATGGAATTGAGGCACAGGGCCCGATTGCCTAGAGCTGCTTATAAGCAGAAAATATTGCTCAACATCTTTCTGCTAAGCAAAAATGAACAGGATACCAGTCACAGGTGGTACATGTGAAATAGTATTTTGGCAGGTAACCTTATTCTGGTGAGCATAATTTGTGTTGTGCTTCGCTACTTTTTGTGCTTAAAGCAGCGCTATGGAATTTGGGCCAAGGCCCAATTTCATAGAGCTGCTTAACCAGAAAATACTGCTTCAAATTTTCTGCTAAGCAAAAAAAAGGGGCAGGCTACCAGCCACAGATTGTACATAAGTGATGGTGTTTTGGCTGGTAACCTTATTCTGGTAAGCATAATCTTTGTTGTGCTTAGCTACTTTTTTGTGCTTAAGCAGCTCTATGAAATTGGCCCCTGGTCATTACAACGAAAGGAAATTAAAGTCCGGACTTATAATTTGATTTTCATATCTGTGGGTCTGTGTTTTGGCGGGAAGAGAGTGTGAACATCTCGTCTGGATATCTGTTTGTTTCAGCGCTTACGGAACAGTTAATGACATTGGAACACTGAGAATTATTCACCAGAGTTAAATCTTGCATTTGTTTAACTTTGGGATCTATTATTAGTACATCATATATCTTATATTTCAACCTACGTTTAACCGTAAATTTACTCCCTGTGTTAAAGAGAAATTAAAAAGCAATGGGAAACATGTTATCTTTCCAAATTACTTAATTTATCATTTCTGTCTTTGTTCGACCGGTCTTTCCGTATTGATTTTTTTTTCCTGTCTACGTTATGTTTGTCTGTCCATCAGGCTTCTAGCCACAAGCCACGGCTTCCAGAAGATGCCTCCATGCTTGTTTAGTTTTCTGTCTTAAGATGCATTTTTGATTACTTCTTAAATGGGAATATACTGGATTGATAAGGATAAAAAACATTATTATTGGTTTCCGTCTGAAAGCTTACTGTTTAAGAAGTTCATACTAGAACCAATTTTTCTGTGACATATTTACCCCTGAAATGCTGTCATATTTGAGAAAACTTTATTTAAATATATGAAAACTTAAAAAAAAAAACGCAACAGCTGATTTCGGTTGCAACAATCGAAATTAAGGACATTGTGTTTACATGCTGAACACGATTTTTCACTATTTTTTCCCGACGACGGATTGAACCAAAATTTTCACAGTTTTTTTGTCATGTATTTATTAAATCATACAAAGAACACTGCACTATCAGCTTATTACCAAGCCCGTATAGTGCCTTCAAATTAATTTGTGTCTTATATGTTGATTAGAAGTTTTCATGAAGTATGGAAATAAATGTGAGTATTGAATTGAATTGAATTGAATTGAATTGAATTGAATTGAAATAATGTCACTATTTGGTATCGCTTGATCCGCAGGCCACAGACAAGAGAAAAGACACTATCATCGCTGTATACAAACACTATAAGTGTATTTAATCCATGGCAACTGAATGTTAAAAAAAAGGACCATCCATTAAGTCCTGATCTTGCTTGACTACAGGGCCCGAGATGCAGATCTTATCCATCCATCTTTTCCCGTCAGATTTGTCTTTATTGCGCTCAGACCTTGCCATTGAAACAATATGAAATGACCAACCATAACTCTACCTTATCCTCGGATAGAAATTTGCTTCTCTATAATAGTGACACTGGGCTCACGTGTCTATTTTTCCTTTGTTTTTATTATTTATTTAGTAGATTAGATAGCTGTTTGCTTGTATCTCTTAAAAAGTACTGGTATAATTAGTATGAATCTTTTGTTTTGGGGAGAGGCGTGTAAATCTTCAAAATTCTTATAGTTTTGAATAAAACTATAAGATTGATATATTTATATATACTTTTTTGGTTTTGTACTATGTTTTTGTCATGAATTTTGTACTATATTCAATCAAATTTTATTTACTTAAACTTATTGGGAGCTAAATGCCTGAGGGCAACAGTGGTTTGGTATTCTCTTTTTTTTAAGTTCCAGTCATCAGATTGTGTCTCTTGTATTGGTTGTTTCTTGTTATGTTTTTGTTGCGTATGAAGACAAATAAATAATAATCAATAATGGTAATAATAAAAGTAAAAACAAACCATCCAACTAACTTGCGAACATTTCAATTACGGGAAAAAAGTATATATTTTTTCGGGGATTTTTTACACGTTCATTGTGTCTGCAATCAAAATAAGAAACAGTGATTTGAGGTAACTTCAAGTTCTGTTTTATTTATTTATTTATTTGTATTTTATTTATTTATTTATTTATTTATTTTTTGGTGTGTTTTTAGGACGACAGTATTTCAAGGAGAATTGTTTCTTTGAATGATTGGCACGATTTATTTATTTGTTTATATGTTTATTTGTTCATTTGAATATTTATTTATTAATTTATTTGTCCATTTAAATATTTAGTTATTTATTTGTTCATTTATTTATTTCCAACAAAATCCCCATACAAGGAGAGGATAAAACACAAAGAGTTAAAGCAGGATAGCCCTAACAATCAAGGATGGCAACCCAGATTATCCGGACAAACAAAAAATAATTGTCCAAACGACCCGAGCAGTCGACCGAGAATGCCAAGGTCATCGCAATCAAGAAATTGGTCGCGATACAAAACTGTGACACTATCACGTCTATATGGTTGACAGTCTATGTCCGTAACGGTATGGATTTTCGTCCAAATAATGAACTGACAATACATTTTTTGCAAGTTTTTTGTGTGTAACTTATCAATCTGTTTATATTTTTAGGTCCTTCGTTTTCGTTTTCAACTGTAGAAAAAGCCAAATGCCGAGGATCTTGGCTGAGGGCGAATCGTGCTGGTAACCTCTCCCCTCCTTTTATTTATTTTTTTTATTGAGATTAGTTTATTGTTTTAGTTTTAAACTGGAAATAGATGCTGAAGTTCTTGGCTGAGGGTGAATCGTGCTGGTGACCTCTCCCCTCTTTTATTGATATATATATATATAAATATATATATATTTTTAAACTAAATTCCTGTAATTTTATTGCTAATGAATTTTACCGCAACTCTGCTTGTGTGCTTTCTGTATTGTGTAGTTGCTGGTTTTTGATTTTGTGAAGTACCTTGAGGCGTTGCTTAATAAGGCGCTTTATAAATGTTTTATTATTATTGTTATTATTATTTCAGCAACAAGAAATCATCACGCATGCTTAGGCCATTTTTGACTCTATATATGAAGTGTATAATAAAGTACCTTCGTATGATAGCTAATCTATTGTCATATGTCTATTCTACCATTAGACATTTAAAAAAAAAAAAGGAATGACGGCGAAGAAACAAAACAGAATTTCATGTGCTGTACAATATTGGCATTGTTCAATGTAGAAATATAATTTTCTGATTATCAAATTCTGTGCGAAATGTCAGAAAGATTAATATTTGCAATTGCCTCCTTACAAAATAATCAATAATGACAATGTCATCCAGTTATGTGTGAAGTAGTTACCGATTAAAGGTCAGTAATACAAAAAAAATCATTTAAAAAGCCCATAGGAGTTGCATTGAGCTAGTTTTTGTATATGAGGGTTCATGTAAGTAAAGTTGAATAATTGGACTTGGCTTTTACTCACGTTCAAAGACTCGAGGTCTTCTCAGACAAACCTTTGAACGATTAAACGTGTGACTTTTGGTACAATTACACACAAACGTATGCCAGCTTTTGAACCGGAAATAGCGACCACATTGGGCGTGCAACAGATGCGCGCGCGTGTGACGCAAATGACTTATCAACAGGATAACGTTGACGTCATTGTTTGCGTCGGGATTTATACGTAACGCTGTATACAGACGTCGTGGTTTAACAATAAAATTTAAAAAAAACAACATAAAATTGTTTCTGTGACGCTTTAATGCAACACTGTTTTCTCAATCTAGGTTTATTCAGGGTGATTGATTAAGGCTCGAAACGCTGTCTTTCCCCCTGACGCACTGGGCTGAACGTTCTATTGTTATCGTGATCGATTCCAACCTAAGCGATTCATGGCGGAAATAAATCAAAATTAATTTCACGAGTACCGGGGGCTCTGCTTACCGTCGAATTCTGCGCTTACGGTCAGCATTCTCCGCTTGAAACCCCAGCTCAACATTGTGAACTGACTGTAAATGCTTCCATTCTTTGCACAAATCAAAATATTTGTAATAAAACCAACCTGTGAAAATGTCAGCTCATTTTGTTGTTTCATTTGCGAGAAAACGGTAAAAATGCATTCAGCATTTTTGTACGCATTCCTACAGACAGAGTTCTAGTCTTACTAAGACGAAAACTAATTTTGGATCTTATTTCATTTATTATTTGAAAACGATAAACACTTCAGGCAGAAATATTTCAAGGAATGTTTTCTACCATCAAAATCTTTATACCAGGTAAGGTATATTGTAAATCTGTGAACATTTATGTTTTACTTCTTACCAATGTTGAGCTGGGGCTTTTGTAAGCGGAGACTTATGACTGATGAAATGCTCATTACACAGCTATGAGTGAACAATACTTGTTGACGTGTCGTATGCATGCGGCGCACCAGCGAAAAATCCTTGCTAACCCGTGGAATACGGTGATGTTAAAGCCCTAGCTCAACATTAGTAAGAAGAAAAACATAAATGTTTACAGATTTACAAAAACTTTACATGGTATAAAAAGATAATGATGATAGAAAACTATCCTTGAAATATTACTGCCTGAAGTGTTATCGTTTTTAAATAATAAATGAATCAAGATCCAAAATTAGTATTCAAAACTCTGCCTATTGGAATGCATACATAAAAAAATTCTGACTGCATTTGTTAGCGTTTTCTCGCAAATGAAACGACGAAATGAGCTGACATTTTCACAGGTTGGTTTTATTACTAACATCTTGTTTTGTGCAAAGAATGGAAGCATTTACAGTCAGTTTACCAATGTTGAGCTGGGGCTTTAAGCGCGGGCTTTCGTGAAATTGGACCCGGGTCTAAACCAACGAACGCATTTGTGACAAAATGTTTGTTTGTTTTGTGGGTTTTTTTAAAGGGGTATATTGGTTTCCTAACGGTGTCTTTAAAACATGGGGTATGTACTGGTAGTTATCGAACTTTGTTTAAAATTGAGTTCAGTCTGAAAGCTCACTGTTTATCAATTTCGTGCCAGTATCAATCCTTCAGGGAAACACTGCCAAAGTAAGGTTGAGAAAATATCATTTTGTGGACTCCCTCAAATCAGTGTACGGTATCTTTCTTTGATGTTCATGTGATATGTTGCACTGTGGCATTGGTATATTTATTATTTACAACGGACACGCAACGATAGAAGAAATGTTGGGTATTTTTCAGTTGACATCTACGCATATAAACGCGTTTTTATCACCTCCCCTCCCCCTCCCCGCCACTCTTTATCTCTCTCTGGCAAGACAAATGTTTGAGTGACAGTGTGTGCGTGTGAGTGTTTCTTCGGATATATAATTCCTTAATCCTACCACATAACTGCAGATTTAAAAATTACAATATCTCTCATCCCTATATATTCACATAGAAGTGCTCGTGCAACGCTCGGTTTTGACGGTTGGGTGTCGTCATATATATTAGGTGCACTTTTCCCCTCTCACGGGTAAAGGTCGTACTCGGAACGGATGTGTCATAATCTATCTCAGACACGTATAATTGCCAGTTTCTGAAAAAATGGGGTTTCATATTCAACACTGCGAATGGTTGGCATGTTTTTGAACCGTCTGTTGGAAAGTGTCGGCCTGTGAGATGCCGTTTTCGCAGGATATCTCTTTCAACGGATACGTGCTTTTTTCGTAAAAGAGGTTTTTTGTTACATTGCGCGAGGATTGAGCGGGCAATTTTAATTTTTCAGCCAGCTATTTTGAGATGCTTCGCGAAATATTTGATGGTAATGTTCTTTTAGATTACCTCGGAAACTAAAGTGTTCTCAATAGAGGAAAGTCCTTTCCTCGTACCAGCTGCAAATGCACCTGCCAAAGTGCCATGACACCGCCAATGTGTCATGAATATGCAGATTTTCATGAGCATTGTTTTTCCTCCTTGAAAGATTTTGAACTATTATCAGTGTAAACTGTAAAACACCATAACGATGTTGATGCGGACGATCAGTTTTTACAAACAACTCCTTCGGTCTTTCCATGATCCCGTTTGCCCTGTAAAAGCACTCTCTGAATGTAAAACAGTGAAAACCCACTCGTTTTGTCCTCCATACCAGAATAAGGTTACCAGCCAAACTAGCATGTTTTACATGTACCATTTATGACTGGTATCCTGCTCATTTCTGCTTAGCAGAAACTTGTTAAGCAATTTGTTCTGCTTCAACATCTCTATGAAATAGACCCTGGTGATAGCGCTTGTGCAGAGAACGCAGAAAGACGTAAAAACGAAGAAACGCGACCGATGATGTTCCAGACTGTGGTAAACCCGGAGGGGTGGGGGCCTCGTGGGGTTCTTGGGGCAGGGGCAGAGGTTGAAACTGAATTCATTTCTCACCCCCAATTTAAGTTCAGATTCATGCTTGGCAAATTACAAATTTCCTCGCCGTATTTCAACAGAATGACCATCTCAGAACAGTTGGTTTTGTACCAACATTTTAAAAGTAATTTTGCTGATTAAAATCAGTCATTTACGTGCTTTCCCTATTAATACCAAATCATGTTCCAAACCTTACAAGTATAACATCATATTTTTTGTTTTTACAAAATAATCGTGGGAAAGTCATTTATGCCCACTCACCAAATGCTTGTATGTTTCCACCACTGAGTATAGAGCGGATAAACTTTCTTATGAACCGAGTCAATATTTTTTAAAAGAATTATTCATGAGCCGCGTCGCAGTGGGGAAGACTGTGACTGAGATTTGGGTTAAATATACTGGCACCAAATCAAAGAGAAACAACCGAAGTTTAAACAGTTTCGTTCCTTCTGCAGATCGTCGAATATCACTGGCTGTGTTCTGATGTGTTGCTACAATGGTGAAGTGCACATTTCTTCTTCTTCTTCTTCATTGAAGTTGTGAAGTTGACTCTGGCGCGCAGAATATGAAACGGTCCGCAGGGCGACCGGCCAAATGGATCGGCAACGGCTTGAGGGATATCAAGTGTTTTTGGAAGCAAAGGTGTGTAATCAAACTATATTTTCTTTGACTGTCCATAGTGCATTATACAGTTACAGCTTGGCCTAAATGTAGTGCACATTAGAAAGATCATGAAATTTTCAATCCTTCAAAACAGAATGTGAAGCGTTTGTGATGACCGAGTTTCGAGCTGTCAAGTTATTTGGAAGTCAATTTGAGTATGTTTGTTTCAAATGCCAACCACTTTATGAAATATTTGTGCCATAAACTCGTTCACCTCTGTGAAAAAAATAGATGGTGTGGCAGAACAACTCTACGCTATAGTTTAAAGATGCAAAACTACATATACGAAAGAAATGTTGTCAAAGTGGCTGTTTTGTTGTTGTTTTTGTTGTTGTTGTTGTTGTCGTCGTCGTTTTTCTTGATGTTGTTGTTGTTGTTGTTGTTTTCAAAAGATTGACACCTACCAGCATGATTTGGGCAAGGGTATTATGATGAGATTAGAGGTTTGCGGCAACACCATAAACTTGTTGTGACTTTACTCGACGTTTCGAACAGTACGCTCTGTTCGTCATCGGAATCAGTATGATGTGATGGTCGTTGAAAACTACTTGAAACAATGTACTGAGGCCTTCACTTTTAGTTCTGTATTATCCCTATAAACTTAACAGCATTAGGAGCTTAACCGTAAGTTATGAGAGCATTGAGGATACTTATGTAATGTTTGTTTAGTAACATAATTTATGAAATGGAATGCAGAGCCGTTGGAAAATGGTGTGATCTATATCATTCTAAGGCAAGCGGACAACATTGGTAATTGTCCAAGACAAGTATTCGCACTTCATATGACCCAACATTTAAATGAAAAAAAAACCAAATAAACCTGTGAAAGTTTAGCTCAATCGGTCAACAGAGTCACGAGAACATAGAAGGAAAACTTTATATTTTTTCACTGTTTTCAAACTAAGGAGTGTTGGACTCGCGAGATCAAACTAATTGTTTTACTCGTTTTTCAAACACCGTAGCGTTTCAAGCTGAAATATTTCATGGGAAGTTTTTCAACCATGACCATATGTATACCGTGCGAGTTGTATGCAAATCTGTGACCATTTATATTTTCCATTTTACCAATGTTGTGCGCATTCTTTGAATACAAAAATGTCAGTCCCAATGCCTACCGGATATCAAGTTCATAAAGGAACAGGCATTCCCAGCAAAACGTTTCCGTCGGAAAAAATACATGTACTGTCAAAAATGAAGGACGAAGTGTTATTTGAAGACACAACGTGCTTTATTTCGCTTTTTTGCAATCGAAACAACACTAAAAGAAGAAAAAAACAATTAAACTTGATGACATTTTCACTGCTTGTATGGTGAGTTTATTGACAACCAAAGACTGATAATGTGAAATTGCAGAAAATGATGATCTACCTTCCCTCTTTAAAAAAAAAATCCGATTCTAAACATTCCAGGACTTGAGTTTTCAATCAATAAAAGGCCTGATGTTTTTATTTAGAAAAAAATAATTCTTTCCATTAATTCTATCCATTTTTTTATGCGTCCAGTTAAAGCGCCAGCTCAACATTGGTAAACTGACTGTAAATGCTTCCATTCTTTACACAAACCAAGATATTTGTCATAAAACCAACCTGTGAAAATGTCAGCTCGTTTCGTTGTTTCATTTGCGAGAAAACGGTAAAAATGCATTCAGCATTTTTGTACGCATTATATAGGCAGAGTTTTCGTCTCACTGAGACGAAAACTAATTTTGGATCTTATATCATTTATTATTCAAAAACGATCACACTTCAGGCAGAAATATTTCAAGGAAAGTTTTATACCATCATTATCGTTATACCATGCAAGGTACACGTAAAATTGCGAAAATTTTTGCTTTTCTTCTTACCAATGTTGAGCCGGGGCTTTAAACCAAAGTCAGTATTCGATAATTTGCACATTTTATTCCAGTGAATTATTTTTTTAACTGTTTTCATTAACACGCGAGTGATAAAATTTAATATGGTCCAAACGTGATATTATATATTTCCACATCGCTTTTTTTTTGTAGCTTCAGCGCCCACTCAGCACTTGCCTTTATGAAATATTTATGTATCATTCATTCCCGAGAGAAGAACCACATTTTTGGTTTGTTTTATGTAGACACATCATGGTCTAATCCATGAATCGGCTTATAATAAAAAGATCATAAATTTAAGAATGGGTATTAATATTTTAAGGAATACTGGTAAGCTTTCGGGCTCGCCAAGTCGGGTAACTGCTTTTAAAATAGTTCCTAAAAAAAACAAGATACTCTGATTTATTCAAGTTGGTGTTTAACACACACAACAAAATCAACGCGCTTTTGAAACTACTTTCGGCATTTATTTTTACTTAATATTCAAATCAACGCAGCCCTCATAAGATAGTTTTTTTTTTAAAGTGCTTCAACTAGCCTCATTTGATCATAACTGAAATGAAACTTGTGTTGTGTACGGGTAAATAAAACGGTGTGCCTTTAATGTCCTACCTTCTAAGGCAAGTTATCTCCGTGGACTTCTTGGAAGGATCCTTAAGACAAAAATAAATATCCCTCGTCCAAAAAAACAAACCAAGTCGCTGCGAAACGATCACACTATAAACTCGGTAACGCAATCGGTCCACTTCGGGCAGTCCTGGCGAATCTTTCGTCTCCAAACTGAGAAGACTTTGTCGGCAAGACTATGTAGAACAGCGACAGAGTAGTATCACCCCTGATTCTGGTATATGGGTGTGTCTCATGATTTCCCTTATAACGCCACCTAGCGATGGTATGAGTCCAATATCAGTCTCCGTATCAAATTAAAACTTTCTTATTTTTGAAAATTCATAAGCAAGATCCTGTTTTTCAGAAGTCATTCCATTAGGGTTCGTTGATAACCACACATAAGCATTAGCACAGTTTGTTGATACCACTCGTTTCACAGTCGGCCGCGGCAATCACTTTGATTACAACTCACTGCATGCAGAGATGCAATACACTGTCAGCATCGGGTTCCTGTTTATACGTGATAACCCAGGCCGATCATCTACCGTACGAGCCTGACCGCGAAGTATAGAGGGAGATATCCCAGCGCTCGTCGTCGGCTTGCAGCATAGCTCAGTCACAGCGAACTCCTCCACACGGTTAGTACTCGGCAAATGGCTCCGCGCTCTCAAAATGATGTGAAGTTCTCACGCGGTTGTCACATTTTGGGACAAACCATTTTGCAAAGGAGGAAACATCCAATACGCGGTGGCGGCGCGTGGCGAAAAGCGACCGTGATGAGTTGATGAATGCGGAGAGCTCTCTCGTCACCAGGTGTGTGACTAAGCAACTAGTCTCAATTCAAGTCGGCTAATTCTCCAGCATAATTGTCATAATGTTGAGTGTTCTGTTTCCTGCGTGATGTGTCTTGATCATGGGGCTCGGGCTGTGTTGGCAAATTAAATCTCTGGGACGGACTAGTCTAAATTCGAGCCGGCTCTCATTTTTAATGAAACACTTTCAGTATCGTGTGACATGATTGAAGGCTAAGTTCGTCAAAGGAGACTATTTTCTAGTTATTACTTTTAGTTATTACTCTTCTGTCGCAGTTCTGTTTATTGTACATTATGGCTCAGCAAATTTAGCTTAGCAAAATAAAAAAGATTACCGGGAAAAATGATATGTGGTATATATTGCATAATGGGTCCAAACTGATTTGCAAACCAACAAAAATTGTTAAGCAAGACTCTCAGATAAGAAACTCTCAAAAATTGACCCCTGACCTTTGACCTTAATACATAAAATGTTCCTAGTGTGTAGATTTCAACTGCACTCCACAAATACGTCCAGATACTTTTCTTAAAGGCATGTCATGTTGAATAATGATCTAAGACAAATATTACGGCTACGGCTACTACCACTGTTGCTACGGGTGTTGCTATGGACGTCCTTTACTTCAACGCGTGATGACGCGGCGATCCAGCCGTAGCCGTAGCCAGAGCCACTAATTTGGACACGGCATTACTTTCAGCTTGATACTAGTCTTGGTACTGTACTTAGCATCCTATGTATTTACTTTGGTATCAGGAACATACCAGTAGGCTGTTCGCCTGATGTTTGTGTTGTTTGTTAAAGTATTGTGTCTCATGTTTTTGCTTTTACTTTTTTTATCTGTTGCTCCTTCCATTTTTACTTATAAGATTTTAGTCTTATGCAAATTCTGCATTTTATTGTATTTTAGATGTTCGTGTAATATGCACTTCGCAATTCTGCCTTTGAGCTGCAAAAGGTGCTTTTAATAAACCTATAATAAATGTGAAACAATACCAAGCCCGTTAGAAAACCATAACAATAATTAGGGTAGAAAAAGATAGTTTCCTTTCAATTTTTTTTTGTCAGATCTACGGTTTTCTAGTCATTAAACAGCCGCAGGTATGTCTTCGTTTCTGTCGTTGTCAGCGCTTTCCTGCGAAGCCATCGCAAAAGATTGTGAAGCTATTTACGTTTGAAATTGGTGCCTTATTCATTAATTATATTCAAGATATCGCGAAAGATGATTGACGACCGTTTTGTATTGATGTTTACTTTGCAATGCCCGTGGAGCGTGCCGAGCTTTGTTTTGTTTTGGGTTTTTTCTTTCCTTTTGTTTCCATAAAGAAGACGACAGCATCTTGATTGACGATTGGCCAAATTCTTTACATTAATCAAACACTTTTGAGTTTTCTTTGTCATTATAATCATCTAAGATCCGGATCGGAATTTATTATCTTTCCATGTGCGTAACCACGCAAACGATCTCAATAACTGCTCTCTTTTTTTTTTTTTTATCTTAGTGGGTACTTTAAACTGTCATTCAACGCCCCGGGAAGGTGAGCAATAGAGGGCGCTAATCCATTTAAATGGTTAGCGAGAAAACGTGTGTGAAACTCAACCGAATGTGCTGTCAACACATTTCAATGTTTATTTAGAACACAATCGAATGTTGCAAAGTCCTGAATCGATACGGCTCATGCAGTATAAAAAAAAAAAAAATACAGTAGCAAAGAGGCTGTCATTGCGGGTGGCTTATTTGACTGTTGGTGTGCGTGTGTGTGGATATACTGTTATGTTTGTTTGACATTAGGCCGATGCCTGCAGGATCTGAAGATGTGGTTGTGCTTCGAACATATTAATCAGTGCAACCCGGGTCAGGGAAGCCGTCTTAAAGATGGCACCACATTAGGGTGAAGGCATGTAACATCGATGGCTTTGGCAGGGTAAGGATTTATTTCCACCCTTTCAACAAAGCATTCAAACCAACCTATCAAACCTGGGAGGTCGGTACTGAAAACGGTTTACGTGTTGTCAGGGGTTGTGTGCTAGTTTATTTTGAATGCGGCGATCGAGTCATTGCTGATTTCTAGTCTTGTCGACTTTCACAGTATTTTTGGGCAGAAATATATACATATTATGTGGAGGTTTGGCATTGATGACCTTTGTTATGTCAGTGAGCTTTTGGAGTGAAACAAATCGTTTTTCCTCTGTATGTTTATTAACAATAATAGTTTGTTTATTAAAGACAATAACTGATATTCCATTATTTTACTTATTTATTCATTATTGTTATTTTTTTGTGAACATAGTACGAGGTCGAAACATAAAAATGTCTGATCTATCTCTGTGGAGCGATTCGAGCCCCGGACCGGAGCCTTGAGTATGGGTTAGGTTTTCAGTCCCCTCACTCTAAGAACTCCTGGGTAAGAATTGACCCGGACTCTAGGGGGGCTGACCCATTTCTGGGTCAGGCTGACCCGGAAACTGGTTTTAAACATTTGGATTTTGACTCAGATTCTGCGTCAGTTTGACACAGTTTCGGGTCATACTGACCTAGAGGTGGGTCAGGCCCCTTGTGGACACGAGATGACCGGGGAGGTTTTTTTTAGAGTGCTTGTGGGTTCTTCAGGCCTTCGGGTCACACTGCTAGGTGCTTTTGAGGGTTCACTGGTTCCATTACCCCCCCCCCCCCAAAAAAAAAAAAAAAAAAAAAAAAAAAAAAAAAAGACATCACAGTAATAAAACTTATTTTATCACGGGGAGCAACCTTTCCAAAGGGTTTTTAAAAAGTTCACCGGATCACTTTGTAATGGATGTCTTTCAGCTGCCGTTCAATGTTGCGTTACTTTGCTAAAACATTTGTGTTTTTTGTATGATGACTAAAACAAGACCTTTCTGACAACTTGCAGAACTGTAGAGAAACAGAAAGACAAGAGGAAACATTGTTGACACATAAATTGTGTATTTTTGTATTTTTACATTATTATTTAACAAACATTAACTTAAAAAACCGCCTTGTCAGATATGTATTATTAATTGGATTTCATCGCTGGACTGTAATACTGTGTTGCAATATTGATGGAGGTCTGACAACAGTGACGGTTAATGCACACATTTGCATCATTGTCTCTTACACGGTTTAGCAAATGCGACGGCTGTTTCATATCCGACGAGAGCCGGTGCCACTGCCCCTCTATGGTGTACATTAAACTACAGGATAGATCTCAATTGAGAACGAGGTCCTATCGACTTCAGAGCGTATCACTCTTACGTTTTATAGCACTTTAAAGGTAGAGATAAATCAATGGGCTTTATGGAACATGTACATTCTAACCGTATAACTTACCATACGACTGTAACTGGAAAATACATGAGTAATTTTTAGAAGAGTGAATTAAATTCTCTTTTACAATATTCAATAAACAGACCATACAAACAATATTCAGTGAAAAGTATAACATAACTATACAATAATTAATTTACGGGTACAACCATGTGTAAATCTCTTTTGGGAGGAGTGGTGGCTCTGAAAAGAGCCGTTGTGGTCTCGACGTTTCGAACAGTGTACTCTGCTCGTCTTCAGGAGAAATGTTGTCTTGTGAGCTTCCGAGATTGAAAAGAATCATTTGAATGTCGATAACGATGAATTCTTGACATTATCTTTGGGAAATGCGTCTTCGGTTCAGGGTTACATTATAATTACATTTTACGCTACGGTTACGGATATTTCGGTTGCTTGGTTATTAACATCAGGTTGTCGATTCCAACTCCATGATGATGGTTGATTTATTATCAATGCCTAGAATAATTAGTGTCCGCCCTGTCACTGAACCGAAATCGACTCATTGGAGCAGGTTTTTTTTTTAATACAGTCATTTGACATTTCACAGAAAAGGTTTGTCTGAAGAGATATCGGCTTTTACGGTTTTTCTGACGTCAGGGAACCTTTGTGAGTTTCTACTTTTTTTTCAACGACGAATTCAGTCTTGCATTGTTTTTAGAGTTGAGATCACCTCTATTGGAAATATTTGAGTGTGATTTGCTGTTGTTATTCTGTTGCTGTCGCTGTCGTTGTCGGGTTTTTTTTCTTCAAAAATTGTAATCATAATTTAACTTTACGAGTAATGACTTGGAATTTAGAGTTGGAACATAAACCGCTTTCGTTGATTTCACTGAAAAAAATAAACCAGCAAATTTTGGTGAAAACCATAAATGCTTCCCTCCGCCCATGATGAAAGGTTTATGGTAGGCTGACGTTGAGGGGGTACTTCTCAAAGAATGTCACTCTGAGTGCTTGTTATAAGAGCGACTCGCTAATTGAATATTAGATATTGATCTATGTATTGTTTACCCTTTGACGTTTCAGAGTTGTATAAACGCTTCTTAAAAAATGTATTTCATTTGTCAATTTTTCCCAGAAGTGAGCAATTCACACCAAATTTTGCTGGTCATTGGTCGAGTAACGAGATAGTTCTTAGAGTTCAAACATTAGATTGGATAAAATGAACTCATTTAGCATATACAGAACACAAAGGTTTAAAATTAACATTACGCACTATTAGATCAGTCACATTTCCAAGTAAAATATGCCTAAGTCCATCGTTGTGGAAATTGATGAACAATCCACGACGGTTAATGTCGGCCAGTGAAATATGAATGGTCTTGGCACCTTTGTTATTTCCAATTATCGGGGAAAACAAGTAGAAGTGCATTTGCAATTTAGGTGAAATGGGTTCACACTGTCAAATCGGACTTCATCTTCAATTGTAACATCTTATTAGTGTGCAACGAAGTATGATGGCGGTAAATCGACCGTGAAATGAACGCCGCGCCCTATGAATTGCCGCTCGGTTTCACCCGCAAAACGCCGCGCCGTCTCCCATCGGATGTATCCCCAAACGAAGTGGTGGCACCGATTTCGCCAGCTTGGATCGGTTTTTTTTTTTCTTCTTCTTCTTCTTTTCTTTTTTTTTTCTTTTTTTTTTTACTTTGCGTTCTGAGATGCGATTTTGAAGCGCCAATCCACTGTTAAGTGCTCATACTGCAAGGTCGAATCAAAGGTTCACGCCGGGATTACAATTTAGGCCTGAAGTCTACATTATAGATCTAGCCGATACCGCTTTAGCGCATAACAACTCAGAGTGTTGAACATACAATAGTTTGGTACCTCTAAAATTGTTTGAATCTTTGTACTTAGTAAGAATCTTGCAAAACAAATCTCAAAAACTCTTGCAGTATCCGCAAATACATATAACCTCTGTGTAGGGCTGCAAGCTATACACACAAAATACATGTGCGAACAATTTCAATTTCAAAGGTCTTTCGAGTTGTAATAAAAAATAGCGAGACATCTAGTTTATGTTTTTCACCGTGCGCCGTAAAACCGTTCCCGGGCGAAATGCGAACACGGCAAAACAGCCGGAAAGCCGGAACGAGGAAACACATCTCGCGGCTCGGCGAGGGTGGGGGCGGGGCTTCTGTGTCTGCTAGTTCACCGTCACTACAGCTGCAGTGCGATTATCATGTCAGAAAAAAACACTTGGTCTGTATTGTGTGTACATGACGGCCTGGGGGAAATGTGTCTCAACTTCTGCATGATGCGAATGAGTGGGTGAGGGGTGGGGGTGGGGGACTAGATGGCGTAACAAGTGCATTGTACTATACTATGATGATCTGTGAAGTTACAGTTAATTGGGCAAGCACTGAGTGGGAGATTTTGTGCCATATTTACGTGGTTTGGAACAGTAGTTTTATGTTTTGAATAAGATTGCCTTCTCGCTTAAAGCGTTCCTTAGAAGGTGGCTAAGAAAGGTCATGAAACTGGCGTCGTGTAAGGGGGTTGATGTACTATACTTTAGGACTATACGGGGGCTACAACGGTGTACATTAACCAGCGAAGTCTGGTTCCCTGTTTCTATGCAGTATTTCACAGACATGAGAGAGAGAAAAGTCAAAAAGTAGATTTCAAACAAACAAACAAACAAACAAACAAACAAACAACCCAACGAACAAAAAGAAAAACAAACTTCTGAGGCTGTGATGTGAAACGCATCTTTTGTTGCGCGGGATCCGAGAGGAAACATGAAACGGCCGTCGGTATATCGCGATCACCTGGCTATAATAATAATGTGATGATCTACATTCGCTTTCCGTATGTTTGACGTTTCGCGTAATGAATTTGTCGTACCAATTATGATACGTCGACTGCGCAGTACAATGGCATAAACGAACGTACAGATAGGCTGTGCCCACACGAACTTGGACAGTAGAACCTTGTGTTAATTTGGCGACAAAATGTCACATTCCTTGGTTAGTGGTTATTTATCATTTTAGAATTTATAATTTGTTGGCCTTGCTAGCGAGTCTGTGTGTATTCGTTTCCCTGATTATTGTCTCATTTTGTTATCGTAGCATTTTTCCTCTCTTTTTTTTCCAATAATAACTTAGAAAACGTGATATTCATTTACACCTGCAAATTATGTGTCACCGTGGGGAGGGGGTCGTTATAACAAGGCAATGTAGGTCAGCTCTAAGTGCAAGGTATCTTAAAAGACAATGTAAAAGATTGGTCATTACCGGAAAATACTTCAGAGCAATGGCTGTAGCGTAACCAGGGGAGGGCGGGGCTTGCTCCCCCCGAATATTTCTCGTTGTTTACACTCTAACGTGACCCAAAATTAATAAAACTTTAAAGGCACTACACAGGTTTGGTAAAGCTGATAGTGCAGTGTTCTTACTATGTCCGATTCAATGACAAACAAACAAAATGAAAATTTGAGCTTTGTCCGTCGTCTGAGTCAGGAGAAAATCCTGCACACTTTTCAGCATGTAAAACACATTGTCCTTAATTTCGGTTGTTACAACCGAAATCAGCTGTTGCGTTTTTTTAGGTTTTCAGATACAGTTTTCTCGAACATGACATCATTTCAGATGCAACTATTTCACATAAAAACTGGTTCTGGTATGAACTTCATAAACAGTAAGCTTTCAGACTGAAACTAAACGATGATGTTTTTTTGTATCCTTACCAATCCTGGATACAATGCCCTTAAAGGCAAAGTATACCTTTGGTTTTTGGAACCGTACATTTGCCTTAATGCTATATAATTGTAGATATATGCCATAAAACTAACCTGTGTAAGTTTCATTTCAAAGGGTGGCAGCGTTTTTGAGATATCGCCAAAAATCTGGAGCGGTTGTGTTCACGCAGAAGAAGTATCCGTCATTGGAATACTTATTCTGAGAAGCGTTACGGCCATAACGCTTCTCAGATTCAAATTTGGGGGGATAAAAAGTGATATAATTTCCCATAACTGCAGTACTTCGAAGTGAAACGTTTCTCAAAATGCATTTATACTATCCAAAGCTGCTGTACTTCTTACCAAGTAAGTTATTATTTTCATAAATTTTCAGAGTCATTACCAAACGTATACAGACCCTTTAAGAACGAATCGAGAAACATTTGAGAAATGTTTTTCACGAAAAATGACTGCGGTTTACTTTTGATACGCCCCCCCCCCTCCCATTAATTAAAAATGGTTTGTTTTACAGTAACATGTGGACAAAAAGTGGACTGATCCAGGAAAAACTTCAGGAGTTAAGAAATTGAACAGGAAACCAACTTGCAATTGGGCTGGTTCTACTTGCATTTCAAATTGCCTGCTATATTTCAATTTTATATTCTTATTTTACTTATAAAGCCTATGCATTCATATTCCAATGCGTCACGATAAGATCACAAATGGAACAAAAGCATGAAGTTAATTCCTGGAACGGTCTGACAAATATGGGATGCTATTTTTGTTTTTACCTCCACACAGCGTTTTACTTTCAGCGAAACAAAATCAGCCAAGCGTAATAATAAACGTTGATATTGTCCGAACGAGTCCGCTCAAGTGAACGGCAATTTTATGAACGCACGCGAAAAGAAACCTTCAAATATTCCAAAGTAAACAAGCCATTCGATATTAATATAGCATTTTTGTATTGTTACACAGCCATTTTTCCTGCTCTCTGAATCATTTTGACAGTGGCGAGGCTGGAAGGTGAAGACTATGGCGCGTTTTGTTTTGGAAATGAATCAATAAATTAGTAATAATTTAATTGTCTTTGAAACGGATTGTCATAATAGTGGCAATATGATAAGGTTTGTGAATTTGCAAAATACTAATAAACGCAACTTACTCATGAGACCTTTGTAAACCTGTAATTTTTTTAAACATCTACAACATTTTGTTCATAATTACAGTATTATATTCTAACAGTGTGAACGTGAAGCAATGTTCATGCTCCTAAGATTCTTCTTAAGAACTCACACGTTTTTTTTAAGGGTTTTTGCATGCAGTGGCATCCACAGAATTCTTTGGCGAGTTACAAAATACCCAATTCAAACAAACCTACGACAAACCATACAAAGCAGATATAATCTTACATTTAAAAATGTCACTACGTTCTCAGAATTGCTAAGAATTGACAAATGTTTACGTTCCAAAAAAATTGTTTTGCTTGTTCTGTGTTACAGTTGGGTTAGACATTCTAGCAAATGAATTCAATGAAGTGAAGTTAGTTTGAATTGCCCCGGTCAACATTGGTAAAGTCTCTGTAAGTGATTTAATTCTTTGCACAAATCAAGATATTTGTAAAAAAAAAAAAAAAAAAAAAAAACGGTGAAAATTTCAACCCATTTCGTTATTGCATTTGCGAGAAAACGGTAAAAATGCATTCAGCATTTTTGTACGCATTCTTAGGCGGAGTTTTGGTCTCACGTGAGACGAATAATCATTTGTGGATCTCATTCAATTTATTACTCAAAAACGATAGGTACTTCAGGCAGATATAATATGTCAAGGAAAGTTTTGTACCGTCATTAACTTTATACCATGTAAGGTATATGTAAATCTGTAAATATTTATGTTTTCCTTTTTAACCAATGTTAAGCTGTGGTTTTAAGAATCAAGTGATGTCGGCACGACCAAAATCACGAAACAGCCGTTGTATAAACACATCCCCCCATGTAGTTTAAGATCTGAAGAGACATTATAATACTTGAGGGTGAATTTTTTACTGTATTGAATGCAAACCATTCTTTAAATGCGTCCAGTTAATGTGCAAGTTATTTCCGTCTCAATTAACCCATATCCGTCTCCGTCAAATCTATATCGTCTATACCGTATACCTGTTGTGCCCATGGCCCGTAGTTTATTCTCGACGTTTCGACCAATAATAAATTGTCCTATATGGTTGATTGATTGATAATGTAGGTTTACCGGCTGTACGTTCAACTTCTTGACTCTTGAAGACCATTCTTGAACAGTATGGGGTGTGGGTGGGAGATAAATGAAACGTCTCGACACTTTCATCCATGGCCCTAGTAATATAATTGCGTTTATTAGTAACGCTGCATGCATTGTGCTGTAATGTACGTCACTTTTGTTAATGCAGATAAATTACAAGATCGGTGTTTGTTGAAGAAACAAAATAAGTTTCAGTCGGAAATTTCACTCATCATAAATGTCATACCAGTACCAGTCATCACCCAGAGAACTTAATAATTATGGTAAACAAATTGTGCCATTATTATGTAGCTAATCTGGCCGCTGTTGGCTCCGATGGTCGAAAATTAATCAACCATTGCAAATAAAAAAAGCAAATCAAATCAAATCAAATATTTTTCCCTTTAAAATACCTAAATTTAAAATCAAGACAAATCACAAAATTGGTGGTAATCGATCGGAAGGCTCATCTTATCTGTGTAAAGTTCATACTAGTACAAAACCTCCGGAGAAATATGCCCCAACGAAATACGTCAAATCAAAGTCGAGTTAATATCATTTCGGAGATACCACAAAAGGATGCAGCTATCTTGTTTTGATTAATGCAACCGGAATGATCCTGATTTGACCTTGCTCAAAATCCTTGACAAACTTGAAGCCGTCTTTCACTCAACCATGACCATTGAGAATGATTTAAAGCCCCAGCTCAACATTGGTAAGAAGAAAAACATAAATGTTCACAGATGTACATATACCTTTCATGGTATAAAGATAATGATGGTAGAAAACTTTCCTTGAAACATTTCAGCCTGAAGTGTTATCTTTTTTAAATAATAAAGGAATCAAGATCCAAACGTTAATATTTGTCTCATGTGAGACCGAAACTCTGCCTAAGAATGTTTACAAAAATGCTGAATGCATTTGTACCGTTTTCTCCAATGCAATAACGAAATGAGCTGCAATATTCGTAGGTTGGTTTTATTACATAATTATTTTGTTTTGTACAATGTTGATCGGGGGATTTAGAACTCACTTCACTTCACTTATTTCATTTGTTTGCTGAATGCATTTTTACCGTTTTCTCGCAAATGAAACAACGAAATGAGCTGACATTTTCACAGGTTGGTTTTATTACAAATATCTTGATTTGTGCAGAGAATGGAAGCATTTACAGTCAGTTTGCCAGTGTTGAGCTGACGCTTTAATTCAACACATTGTTTTCATGTTATGCAAATCGGTTTGTCGAAGTGATTTGAACCAGTATTTTCAAGTAGAATTGCAATTTGTTAATTTCATTTACATAAAAAATTACTAACACCACGCCTTGTCTTTAATTTAAGTCCACGGTTGTGATTAATTGTGTTCTCTGGAACTTACCCAAGTATGTCAGTCTTCGCTGTTAATGCCATGGATGTAGAATATTACACACCAATCCTTCGGAAATCAATCTCATGATGGTTTGGCGTCACTTGGCATTGCGCTCTTTGTGTGGTGACATTATCTCTAATGTTCATTATGTTGACGGTAATATGATTGCACGCTGGTTGGATCGCACTAGCATACAGAAACCTTAATCAAGACCACATTGCTTATTCATAAACCATTCATAATCACTTTAGCTTACTCCAATTGAATCACAGTTTCCCGCGTAAAAAAAATGCTCCTTTTTTTCTTGTGTGAGTGTGCGCGCGTCGCGACAGTTTTGTAAGACTAAAGTGGCGTTTTGTTGTGAGCTGCCTGGGTCTCGCCAGATTCATCAAGCCTTCGGTCTTGACTTACTGGGCCGCCGCGAATAATAATGATATCAAGTTAGCTATTCAGAGATAAAGATGTCTTTTCCAATTTATTGCAAAGGGCGAAGTACGTCCACTGTACGGGGGGCCAGTGGTGAAATTGTCCCCACGTGCCGTCCGTACACGCACGGTCGCCGTTGTTGAGCAGACATGCTGACGGGGACGATATAAAAAAAAACGCGCGAAATCTAATCTCGTTGGCCTTTTTTTTCTGACACAACCCCCCACGCTGTGAAGCCATTTGGGTTTCCTTAACAGTTGCCATTACCTCTCGTTCACAGTTGCTCACTTTACTCAGCCAGACGTCTTAGCTATACGATTATATTTAAACTTATCATGTCACTGTGTTTCACAAAGACTGGGACTCTAATCAAATTTGCTGTGGAACTTTTTTTTTCTTCCCACTTTGATATTGCATTATCTACTGCATCCTCTTTTTTATCTGGGGTAATTAGGGAAGCTTGCCTCACTTGGGCTCCGGAGAATACTACGGTATGCATGCACACGGTGGCTTCGTGTGATACCAACATCGGCCCCAGCTCGTTCGATAATGTCGAGGTTTTCATCATCTGAAAGGGGAACAGCGTGTACATTTAGTTGCATCGTCAAAGAGAAGTTATGGAAAAAAATTGTAGAAAGACTACAATTTAACTTGAATGTTTTCAACATCAAGAGAAAATAACATATCAGAAAAAAGCTATCATAATAATAAGTTCAAACCGTGTACCAATCATCCGGCGACTATTGTCTGTCAAAGTCTAGAAAATAGCATACACGATAACTATCGTGCAAGTACGTACACGATAACTATCTTGTACGTACACGGTTAGAGTGAGATTGTTTTTTTATTCACGTGGCGGCTATACGCTTCCGTATTAACCGAGGTATGTAACATAATTGTTTTTATTGTTTTAGATTCATTCCCATCGTGCTTTATTTTCACTCGACACATCATGTTACAAACCTGTGAACATTTTACAGAACTCACACAACAAAAACTGGCGTGTTCATATGGTCTCCCTATAGTGGTATCTACAATTGTGACAATACCGACATGGTGCTAATTTTCACAGTCATCAACAAAAGCGATGGGGATAACTAACTCTGTAATTTGTGTTCATGTTGTCACATATAGATACCAAGAGAATCACCGTTTTTTGCAGTACAGTGGTTACATTTCCGTGAAAGACACTGGGTGAAAAAACGGTTCATTGTTTCTGAGGGATTATGTGCGCCATCATAAACGTAACTGCCAGACGGGGAAATGAGGTGGAGGATCCACGTTGGCATCATTCACCCAGCACAAAGGCTCAATATGGTGGCATGACAAGCAATTCATTCCAACCATTGTTGATGAATGTAATTATAACACAAGGCAGACTATCAGTGCTGTGCATTGATGAAGACATTGATTGATTTATAAATTAAAATGGGTTTATTGTTAATGACATCTTGAGAAATTATGGCGATTTGTCATTCCACATGAATTACCACGAGTAACCAGAATAAACCTTTCCCATGGCGCTGCCAATTTTTTATTTATTTTTTAGTCGTTCTTACACTCAAATTAGTGTACTCAAAACGAGGCTTGAATAACAAAATAACAAAAATAGCAACTGTGTTTATGGAGCGCCTAGTACCTTCAGGAAACAAATCTCCAAGCGCAAAAGAACAAAGTGAAAAAATTGTGGGCTGCAAATCAACTGTTTTCCTACTAGGGGCCATTGCCACCTACTCCTGGGGCTAAAACAGTCTGTAAGGATGTAGGCATGTGTATCATCCATCAGAAGCCTGGCTGGTAGAGCAGAAAAGCTCTACCTCCCCAACTTAAGTATGAGAAGAGTTGAAATTGTGTGACGGTGGTAGCCAGTACTTTATGTGAAGAGAGAAATAGTTCATTGACCTTTCCTAAGTGGAGTCAATTAATGACGGTCTTTACGGCGAGACTAATTGATATGCTAATGATGTCACTATTTTAAAATTAATATGCGACGGCTCATTAAACGATCGTTTGTTGCGGACCGTGACTAGCAATCATTGCTGGTGTATGGAAACAAAAGTATGGAACTCTATAACTGCCGCGTCATCTAATGAGACGATAGACTGGTTTCCAGTCCCTGTATCGTTTTCATTCTGGCTGTATATAGGGGCCGGTAGCGGGTAATGAAAGTTAGAATATACCTGGCAGATTTCTGCCAGGTATATGCTGATTAGAATTAGCATATAGATGTACGTAATCCCATAATGCAATGCGGCCGTTACACAAAACATGACAGACACAGAATCTCAGAATCTCCCATCGTGCAAGCTAACGTTAGTTATAAGATGTTTTATTAAAGTTCGCTTGAATTTTGATGTTGAAGGTTGGTTCACTATGTCCGAGTGAAGGGTTATGATACACATTAGTGTGCTAGTGTCAAACAACAAAATAGAAACGTCACGAGCATAGCCAACGTCATCTCTAAAAACTAGAAAATTATTACTGCGCCCGCGCTGTCGAGGGCCAATCAAAAGCGCCATATCGGTAGTAACTACCGGTCCCTAGTCAGAAGAGGACGATATAGGGACCGGGAATCAGTCTATCCAGACGACGGTATCGTGCCAAGACGACTCAATGTATAATGGATTCGCTCGTGACGTTCTTCAACATGATGAGGCTGTGTTCGAATTAACGGCTTCTCTAGTGGCTATGGCCGGATCACAGAAAATTTCTATTCTTCAACGTTGTTGTTGCAGCCAACGGCCGTAGCCGCAGCCGAAGTCGCTTGATTCGGACACGGCCTGAGACTAATTACGGCCGTGGCCGGATCGGCGGCTGTAGCTACGGCTTTGGCTGTTGCTAAGGATGTTGCCACGCTTATTCAAGCCGCAACCACAGCCGCTAATTCGTCACACGGCCCAGGAAATCAACTCACAAATAGTAATTTGGTCTCACCGAGATCACTGACTGGAAACCATACAGAAATCATTTCTCTGTGCTGAAATTATTAGATGGAAGTCGACGTCTTAGTAGTGGGGCAGATGGGAGAAATGTTTTGGTGAATTTTGCCTTTGAAGACACAAGCAGAGTTTGGCACACAGACAGAGTATGTCATGAGAAAGATATCAGGCTGTTTGGCAAACGCAGATTTGTCCTACGAGTCCTATAGGTAGAGCAACATGCAATTTTTCTAAATTTTAAAAATGACTGCCATTCCTTGTTATTCTACCGTATATTTTTCTTTCAAAGGACAAGTCTGCGATAGCCCTATCCTGTTGGTAAGAGTAGACGTTTTTAAGCCGGAAGTGCAATGTAAACGGATGGTATACATATCGTGGGCATAAACATTCGTTTACACTGCACGTCTGGCTCCAAGACGTCATCACTTACCAACAGGATAGCCAGATATCTTCATCATGACATACTCTGACTGTGTGCCAAATTTCATGCTTGTATCACCAAGTGGCACAATCCCATTACCTAGCTGCCGCCCTATATAGATGCATCGCATAGAAAAAAAGCTCTGTGGATTCATGAAGCGGTCTTGGCAAGATAAATCATCACGGCAAGTCGACCTGTTCCATCAAACATGTCAACTTAGCGAAATAAAACGTCTCTTTTTTCTGGGTAGGTTGTACGGCACCCACGGGGCTCGGTACACCAAAAAATGTAATGACTCCCCAAAGAAAACAAAATCATAAAGATGGCCAACCCAATATCTCTTGAATGCTAGTGTTGGATGGCTTATTAACTCAGAATATATATCCGACCGTTTTATAACGTAAATAGACAATGTCAAAGAGCAAAGAGGAAAAACAACTCGAGCCCGGTAAAAACTGGGCCGTCCCCAGGCGGTGTTGCATTTACTATTAAAACATCGACGTCTGTATGTAAAACACATGGCCGAAAAATAACTTACAAAATGCATTACAGTAAAAAAAAAACTTGTTCCGTGCGTGTAGAGTGAAACAAAACACCGCTGTACAAACAGACTTATCGAATGAAATTACCGCATATCACATATCCTTAAAGAAATTTCAAACCAATTTAAAGATTTGGGTGCATTCTTGTGTGGTATTCCATAGAGATAAAAGGGAAGAAAGAAAGATGAGGAGAAGAAGAAGAAAAAAAATAGCTTGACGGAAACATAGAATAGTTGGTTTACGCACGGGCGAACCCGTTGCATGCAATATTCTGAAGGAATGGTTTCGGTATGGCCTACAGCGGGTTAAGTGTTTGTTCAGGACTAACAGTCGATAGCATAATATTTCCCTTTCCTGGCCCATCTTCTTCTAATTGTTTATTCGTCGTCTTTGGAGTGATTTTTTTCAGGGGAAGTTTTTTTTCTTCTCCTCGCGTCTACCTGAAGGGACTGCAGATAGTGTTTGACAGACGGGGGATCGTCAATACAAGAATAAAGTGACGCTGTGCGTATATCACTTTAAAGCCGTTGGTTTTGGGAAGAGCAGCTTCGTTTAAATCTGATTGTATTAATTGAATCATTTGTCATCAAACAAGGTGGATAGCGTCTTCGCAAAAAAACACCCTATTAACATTAGGATCTGTCAGGACTTTTGTGCACAAGCTGATTTCGATTTGTTAAATCGAAATAAGAAATTGAACGTTGGGGGCAGTGTTTTCACATCGTGGCCAGAGCTGTGCGTTAGCCATTAGCCCTTCTCGCTCCATAAAAGCATATTATGCGCTCACAGGGTGCCAGACTAGACAACACAATGGGTTGTGCTCGCCCCTCTGTATTATACTGACAGTATGAGACAGAGATCAGTGATTGTGCTAGATTAGGACCGAAAATGGCGTCCAGCAATCACTTGACCAAAGAAAACTGGTCCCACCATGTCGCATCTCAACACACAGCTCCGATATGGCAGTATTTCAGACGGATATATTCAGGTCAATAAAAATTATATACTGGTATCAACAATCTAAAAAAAACTCCCGAGTCAGAATTGACCCGGATTCAGGGTCCCAGAGGGCCTGAACATCTTCTGAGTCAGGCTGACCCGGAAAAGGGTCAACAAATAGTTTAAAAAAACAGTCAGTTTGACCCAATTTATGGGTAACTTTGACACGGATTCCGAGCCACACTGACCCAACGGGTCTCGGAATCCGGGTCAATTCTGACCCCGGGAGTTTTTAGAGTGAATTTGTCTTTAAAAGAAAGCTGTAAAATTAAAAGTTGTTCCTGAGATTTTTTTTTCTCTCGACAATACCAGCCGTGTATAATATCTTCCATTGGAGAGAAAACCTTTCAGCATCTTATCAGATGCTATTCGTATGATATTCGTAGATGATACTGGTATCATTGCCAAAAGGGCTTCGCAGCGAGTAGGCTGCTTATATCGTGCCCGGCAATATCTTCCCCCTGCCGCTTTGCTCCATTTGTACAAGTCCATAATACGTCCTGTCATGGAATACTGCTGTCATATTTGGGCTGGTGCTCCAGCTTGCAGTTTGTCCCTGCTTGATAAAATTCAGCGGCGAATTACAAACCTTCGTTGGACAAGACCTAGCTTCATCTCTGGAACCCCTATCCCTCTCCGTCGCCACATTAAGCCTCTTTTACAGATACGTTGTTGGTAGGTGTTCCAATGGACTCTCACTAGTTGTTCCACCCAACCGTACCTTTGGCCGCACCACACGTTTCTCTGCTCATTCACACCATTAACACTGTGGTTGTCCCCAAGGCAAACACTCTAGGACACTCATCCAGTTTCTTCCCACGTACCGCCTTGCTGTGGAATTCGCTCCCTGCATCCTGCTTCCCCTTTCACTTACAACCTGTTCCAATTTAAACGCAACATCAATAGTTGTCATTCTACCCAATGATTCCCTCTTTGTTTTTCCCCTTCCCCCTTTTTTAGCCACTACCTTGAGTGGCTTGCCTTGGGCCTTGTGGTTGGCGATTTCCCATAAAAAAAATTAATAAATAAAACAAAAAACTGAGCCGTTTCGAAACCGCGGTTTGGGCTTGACCTCCATTTTGTATGGAGGGCCTTGAATGCACAAAATGTGTAAATTTTGTAGCTCAAAAAGTGTAAACTGAGTAGCACAATGGTGTAAAAACTAAAGTATACTTAAGTATAAGTATGTTTGTTTTGTTTTGTTTTGTATAGTAAATTTTATTTATCGTTACTATGGGTATGAATTTGTTTTGATAGCATTATTGGTCAAATAATTACGGTAACTGTTGTATTTTGTGCCGTGAAGACCGCCCGTATTTTTGCCACTCGTGGTTGGCAAAACTCGCGGCTGTGGCGTTGCAAAAGAAAGGTCAGTTCTTCACATCGCATTGGTGACAAAAAAAATCGCAACTTGATCAAGGCATACTCCCGCGAGAGGTTTATACCAAGAATTCTGCCTTTGTGTCACACCACTATACACAAAAGTTGTGCATTGCGGTATGGTGGGCGATCAATGGCGTTCGTCGATTCAACGTCGTATCAAATTAGCAATTTATTGAAATGGAATGTAACATTAAAACCTGCGAAAACGAATGGCTAATTTCTTACTCTCCAAATGTAAAAGAGGGAGGAAAAAGCCACTTGCTTTGTACGCCCAACCACTCTTGCAAAGAGCCATGCGGTGAGCAATTCTTTTGAGAGTGCAAAACGGGTATTTTTAACTTGAATAAGAGTGAAGTTCGCTCCTATTTCACTCGAAAGAAGGGTGGTGCTCAGTGAGTTTCACTCTCAAAAGAGCCAAACTGACACCACTCGGGCGAGAGAGCGAAATGTTCACTCTTTTACATTCAGAGAGTAATCACAGATGGCCACTTTTTATTCTGATAATTTTAAATCTAAAAAGTCCAGATTTCAAATGGGGAGGGGTGAACATTATATGCTTTTGTGGTGAACATTTACACAGTTTTGCTTCTGAAGGAGTGTGTTCATTTTGGTTTGTGGTCGATGACATTGGGCCTTGCAACAAAACATTTCAAGAGAACGTGGTACCAGGCCCCGTCGAGAAGGTTTGTAGAAACCTTTCGATCAAATACAATTCAAGAAAATGTTGTCTTGAACTATGTCAATACCGAGAGAGAGAGAAAAATTGCCGTAAAAGCAAGAGGTAAAGTGGTTAAAAGAAATCGTGACTTGGGTGTAGAATTCGCGATAGTCCTGGTAGAAAACGTGTCTTTGTCACAGAAATTTCCGGCGAGAAACGGCGCAGTATTTCGGACTCAAAAGGATTATCATTGGTCTACGGGGAGTATATATAGCCCACGGTAATCAAATTGACCGATTAAAATGTTGTCTTAAAAGACATTCACATGGAACCGAAATGAGACACTTCACCGCTCCTCAAACTTTGCTCACAAGCAGTTGTGCAGCCAGCACCTTTTTTTTGCTCGGGACAAAGGGGGGCACAGATATTTGAAGAGGGGAAAATATCAGTTGAGGTCAAGTCTAAAACTGTCGGTTTTTTAAAGCAAATGTCCCAGACCCCGCTCATTTCAAACATTATAAAATCGACAGAATATACCGAAAACTAAAAATGTAGGTTAAAGGGTAGCAGAAAATAACAATGGCTTAGACCATTTCTCAACTCCCTGGTGAGCGTACAATTACCCCCAAGCTGCTTTAAAAAATTAGCACTAAGGGGTTAATCCAACATGATATTGTCTCGGTCCTTTCAGGTTCCCTTTTATACACCTGCATGGGGTGAAGCAATTATGGCTAAGCGTCTTGCTCAAGGACACAAATGTCATGACCGGGAATAGAACCCCATACTCCGACGATTCAGCCATGCGCAAGGTCGCCCCGAGATGCCGCGAGATCAGGGTGTCAGTGAGTGTAGAATTTGTTTTTGTATGTGTTTCTTTTTTTTCTTTCTTTTTTTTCTTTTTTCGATCGTCAAAATACTGTCAGGAAAGATTAATTTGGCGTATTTTGAGCACGTGAAACCACTCACATATAATGCATTGCCAAAGTTTTTCCGGTGGTAACATAACAATGGTAGTTTCGCTGGGACTTTCTTGCGAAGGTTTTCCCAAAGGCATGTGATGGAAGTCTGTTTTGAGGATGGAGGGAACGAGCAACATAGCTGGACAAAGTTTCTGGAACGAAATGTAATAACCAAGTCCGTACTATTTTTGGGGGTGGTATTTTTGCTCATTGTACAGCAGATGTACTGTGAAATTTTATTCAGCCGCCCCATAACATTGTTAGAATGGGTAAATAAAGCAATCTAAGTTTACATCTTTTCAACGAGAATATTGTCAAATTCTGTTTTATTTCCCCCCGCCTTTTTTTACCCCACCGGGCCTAGCGAGGCGTTTTAAGATCAGATGACATCGGCAAAGCCTGTTGCCAAGAGAAGGCCATTGTGGCATCTTTCACACCCGATTTTGTGAGCCTTAAAAAAAATCTTGGCATCGAAGAAAATCTGCTTGAATAGATTAGCTATCAATCTTGAGACTCTAAAGTCAAGGAGCAAGATGAGCCGGCGAATCGGGCCGCGGCACGGTGGCAACTGGGGCAGTGTGACCCGATAGCTTCATCAGCCGCGGAGCCAAGCTCCACTTCCTTCTAAGCCTCCCTCTATCCAACTGAAAAGACACACCTATCAAATTTGTGGTACTATGTACTTTCTCCCCTAAAAATACATGCCTAAACAAAATGTAAAAGGTATCTTTTGTACCACACTAAACAATTCTGCCGATCTTCTATTTCTCGGTGAGCCGTAAACATCTTTTCAGACGGAATAGACATATTTTGCAGCGAATTGCTTCGATGGTGACACACCTTAACTCAGAGTATATGGACAACAGTTTAAAACAGACTATCCAGTTTCGCGCCCTTTTTATATCAGAGAAGTCACCTGATACAGCGCATACAAAGCCGCCGTAAATACATATATAAAAAAAAACTGTAATTCCCCCTCCCGGCAAAATGTTGCAAAGTCCTTCCCAGTGATTGCTGTGAAAACTATTGACCAATTCATCGCCGCCCAGATAATGCTGTTACTACTATCAAGGGAAATTATTTCGAACTCAAATTTCCAACTTTGTTAGGCATTTAAAGATCACCTTACTAAATAATGGAGCATTCCTGTGAAATATGAAGAACTTTCCTTCTATTCAAAGTGAAAAGTTGTACCTCCCTATTGTTGTTGTCTATAGGCGCTGGAGTTTATCAAAAACTTCGTGTATCTTCGGCATTGGGAGGCTTTGGAACGATAGGTGGCAGCAGATTTACCAGGTAAATGTTAACTGTTTACGTAGTTATGAGCATGCGCACATTTCTGAGAGGTCAACCATTCCAAAAGTTTCCAAAAGTTTCCCATTCCGATACCTCGTTCTGGGTGGAACTTTCTAATACCAATTTGATATGAACCTTTTTTTATAGGTTTTGAGGCAATGAGTTTATAAGACCAAATAATAAACTCACTCCCTGCAGTGAAATTATCCAAAAAGTCCCCTCGATCCACTATAAAGCGAAAGTATAGTAGTAGTATTCCCGGCCGATTTCCTATCTCTCAAGGTAGTACTTAATAAGCAGGACAGTTTTTTTCAGAACTAAGTTGTCCCCCCGAATTCCGAAATCTACTCCATGGTAGTAGAGTAATAGCAAGACAAATTCTCACCAGAACAATCTACTGTATACAGCAAAGTAGATGGTGTTACCGCAAACCAAATATTCATTAACCTTTCTTTGGCAACGTCACAGCTGCGAGTGTTTGCCAACCAGCAAAAGTACGGGCGGCCTTCACTGCAAAAAACAAATACGACAGTTTATGATATTGACCAATAATGCTTTCAAATTAGTGTACCCATATGAATGATAAATAAATACTATCCAAAACAAAAAGTAAGCTTGCACTTCATAAAAAAAAAAGTTTTAAATTGTTTACTTAAAAGGGCAAATTTTTGCCGAACCATTTTGTGATCCTCAAGGCGTCCCATACAAAATGGTGGTCAATGTTTGTAAAACAAATAAATGGTCTGCAGACCTTGCCATTGTTGATAAACAAACCACGCTGGTTGGCATGGACGTCCAAACGTAGCAAAACATTCAAGTCTTGTTTAGAGACGTTGTGACCAAATTCAACATTTTTGCAAATTTTCTATTAAAGAAAATACATCCCATTATTGGTTGGTTTGTTTCTAACGCATTTTGAACAATTTTTGAATATTTGTGTAACATTTTTGCAAAGTGACGTTGCAAAAGAAAAGGTCTATTGGTTACGCCAGTGGTATCGAAGCTTTGCGCTTGCTGCACAGGGATTCAGAATGGTGAACGAAGCCTAGGGCCGTAGCCCGAGCCACAAACTGTTCTACCAAGCATGCCCCCCCAAAAAAAAAAAAAAAAAAAAAAAAACTACTTAATCTCGGTCCCCACTGCTTGGAAAATATCAACCAGTGCACACGTGGCGTGTCGTGGCCGAGCGGATAAGAACACCGGACTCAAGCTCTGGTGTTTGTGAGCAGCAGAGTGTGGGTTTGAGTCCCGGTCGTGACACTTGTGTCCTTAAGCAAGACACTTAACCATTATTGCTGCGTCCTTCGGATGGGATGTAAAGCCGTAGGTCCCATGTGTTGTGTAATGCACGTAAAAGAACCCAGTGCACTTATCGAAAAGAGAATGGGTTCGCCCCAGTGTTCCTGGTTTGATCGGCAGCAGATTGCGCCACAGCACCTTGTAAACCGTTACATGGTGCTAAAGGAACAGGTCTCATACTACATAACTCCGAATACCTTGCTAGATAAATACTGTATGCGCCATGAGTGTCAATTCTGACAGACATGGCGCGGTATAAATGTTCAATATTATTGTTATATTATTATTCACCTTTTAACAATTCACATTCAACAACGTACTTCCAACTTTGTACGGTGTACAAACAATTAAGAAGTATGGACACAACCACGAAAATAGACATCAATAAATACCATTCCATACATCCTTACAAAATAAACGTACGAAATTAATTTCGAAAAAAAAAAGTTCGTCCTTTTAAAATTACCTTTTTGTGGAGCAACATAGTGCAAACTAGGGTGTTTCATGCGCTGTGTAGTTGTTCCGTTCAGCGACACAAACCCTCCGGGGGGAAACAGTCCGGTATGCCGACAAAAAAAATCGCTGGTTTGCCGACAGAGGCTATTTCGTCTGAACCCTCAAGGCTATGTGAGTAAGTCATTTGATGTAGAAAGTGTAATGCATAGACAGAGGTACACACAAAATAGAAATGTCAAAGTGAAACTCCGAGAGGAATTCGTTTTGGAGGGAAGCCTGCTCTCTTTTTTTATGAAAGTATTCATGTGGCCACTACACTCCGTATACATACTGTGTCTTCCCGCGTTGATCGTGGTTTGAGTGACCCCTTGACGCCATCTTGTTTTTTTTCCCCCACACTGTCCAGAATCCTACCCTTTTGAAGACCGACGATTGACCCGTCATTGAAGATTTAATATCATTAATCAGAATGCTTAAAACGAACTTCTGACTGACCAACAACTGTTTATTGAGCGCTCTGTTTTTTGGTGTGTTTTTGTGTGTGTGTGTGTGTGTGTGTGTGTGTGTGTGTGTGTGTGTGTGTGTGTGTGTGTGTCTTTTCAAAATGATGACGTCATGAAAATTAACGTCATTGCCAAACATCCCAAATATTGAATTTAAACATTGTTAGATTCTTTTTAGTTTAATATGAGCTAAGATTCAGTCGTCTCTGTTTGTTTTTGTTGTTTTTTCGAAAATAGTTTGAACATTTCCGGGTCATAACCATTTTTGACGTCAATGTATTTTGGCCACTGTCTTGACTGCAGTTAAGTATCAGATGTCCCTGTCAAGCCGATAGATTGTACTAGCTTCAGGTCATTCACATATGTAAAGTCATGACTTGCAAACTCATTTTTGTTTTCACTCGACGAAGAGTCGGATTCAGCATAGTGCGATTGCCACGGGGCCGGGGATCCTTTCAGGCGAGTCAGTGCCGGGGACTCGGGCGATTGTTACCCCGCGATGAGATCACTTCCAAACAGCCTCGGTTTACGGAAACGATCGCGTCCGTCTACGACAGTGAAACAAGACTATTATTCGAAGAGTATTTTCACCACACTATTCAAACGCGTGATATGAAAACCATGGCCGCAGGCTACCGCTGTTGCATTTATTAATCAAGGCTCTGTGACAGTCGGTTACCATTTTTTTCCATTGTAATCAGTGCTTCGTATTACGGAAAGCAGGTTATAGCGTAAGCGACCATTTTGTCTGACCACATTTTCATATTTTGACTTTTAGTTTCTTGCATCTAGTTTCATTTTGCTGTGGATTTCTGAAGCTACAACCTGATTTTAAACATTGTGTAATAATAAGAAGAACAAAGACAACGACCACGACCCACGACCCACGACCCACGACCCACGACCCCCGACCCACGACCCACGACCCACGACCCGCGACCCGCGACCCACGACCCACGACCCACGACCCACGACCCGCGACCCCCGACCCACGATCCGCGACCCCCGACCCACGACTTGCGACCCGCGACCCGCGACCCACGACCAAATGTACCACTCATTTTCCACATTGAAAATGATCAAATGAACCTTACAATTAGACAACACAATATAAGCATAGACTTAAAAATAAGAAAAGAACAATAGCATCAGCAAAAAAACATCAAAAACATAATCAAAAATTACACCCTCAAATAAATAGTACAAGTTTTTGTTTTGTTTACATCTGGACCAGCCAGTGACTAAAAATATTGAGGTACAACACCTCGTCAGCTTAAACAAAAGAAACCTATACTTAAATAATTAAAAATATCTTAAGAAAACGACCATATAAAAATTTTCTAAAAAAAGAGAGTACTTTTCAGGTTTTTGAAACACTCGACTGTTTTTTTTTTTACTGCCCAAATCATGAATTAAAATTAATTCCAGAGTCGAGAACCAGCTACCTCTGTAAAGCTCCGTCACCACTACCATTTTTTTTGTCTCCGGAACCTGTACGATTGCTTGATCAGAACATGTAAGGGAGTCAACAAGTGTTTATACAGATGAATAAGAGTACAAAGACCAACGGGGGAAAGTTTTTAAAAAACGACAGCACCTCAACCTGTAATATTTCAAGGGAAGCTTTCTACTATCAATATCTTCAACTTGTGAAAGTGTGGTGTAAATCCGTTACTGTTTGTGGTTTTTGTGCTTTACCGGAAGTACAGACGCCCTTTAAAAACGAGTAACAGCATTTTAAATTGGATATGATAAGAGACTGGCCACCAATGCATTACAGATGAAATGTGCATCATTCATTTCTTTTCCAATCTGAACTTAAAGGACCACCGGTTCTTTTCAGAATCACAACAACTCTTAGAGAGATTATTACATGCTGCGAACGTTTACTAGATTGTATCTCCGCCATGCAAAGTTTCAAATCCTACTCATGTACATGGTGTTACTGCAAACCTATACTAGATTGTATCTCCACCATGCAAAGTTTCAAATCCTACTCATGTACATGGTGTTACTACAAACCTTACTAGATTGTATCTTCACCATGCAAAGTTTCAAATCCTACTCATGTACATGGTGTCACTGCAAACCTTACTAGATTGTATTCCCACCATTCAAAGTTTCAAATCCTACTTTCCCAATCTTGTCAGATTTTCTGTTTACGCAACGTTTCTTATTGTGGTAATTCTCATTCATTGACAGGCACCGAACTATTTTTCACTCTTTACCTCGTTTTGGACATGGGCATACATGCAAACGGGAATAACATGGAGCAAGTTCGGGTGGTTGACGATAGTCGACTAGACTTAACCATAGTCGATCTAGATGTCAGCCAAACGCTACGTGGTTAGACTAGCTAGTCCAACTGAATCAACCTAACCCTGGAGCACGGTTCCTCTAGTCAATTCGCGAATGACTCCACAGCTAATGAGTAGCTCAACGATAAAGGTAGGGTTTTGTTCAATATAACAGTAATATGTCTTTGCAGTGAGATAATGGGAGAGTTTGGAGGCGCTGGCGGCAGCAGACAAAACGGGCCCTTTTGACAGTTCTGAGCGTGCGCGCGCATGCTCAGTATTGCGCACGAAGTTATGAGCATGCGTACTACTGGTGAGAACTGTGAAAATGGACCATCCAAAAGTCTCCCATTGGTTAGTTATTGCACCAAAGAAGAGTAAATAGCATAAAACAAAATAGAAAAAGGACTTGAAAATGACGTGCTAACGTTTGCTAAATCATATCGTCTACTAACTAACTAACTATATTGACTAGTCGATCGACTGGACGCGTTGGAGTTAAACACAGACTACGCATGCGTGGTTTAAATCACAAATTTACTCCAAGTCAGCACTCGAACTTGTTCATGGATTGGCTGTGTGGCAAAGTCCGTTTGTCCAAGTCTGGATCCCTTACTCTGCGAGTCACAGCGAGTCGATATGTTATAAAAGATTAATACCACTTGTCTAAACCACATGTGATAAAGTAAAGTACACTTGCCAATGGTGAGACTATAATGCAATATGTGTGCGCACAGCCAACACGTAGCAACATGAATTAACATATCCTTCAAAGAACACACATTCACAGTGTTGCATCTTTGTGGGCATCTCTCCTTTCTTTCCTTTGTCCCTGTTAATATTTTCTCAAAGACTTTGTACACAAATTTCCTTGTGGAGCATCCCTCTCTTCAGAATTCCCCTGTGGCGACTAGTTGTTCTTGCGCTTCCCTTTTGTTTAGAAGACTCCACAAGGGAGCGATTTTGAGCCCACAGCTACCTCTTCTCTAAACCAAGTCCAAAATGCACTTTTTACTGATAGTGAAAATTGTACGCAAACTGTAACACACAACAATTAGAGTTAGTATTTTGAGTCCATACTAAACCCTTTTAGCTTAGCTTCGTGCGAAGATATATACACACACACGGGGCCTACTTCGTGGTGAAACATGAATTTGTGGGCAAAAGCAACCAAATATACGATGGAAGACGAAGTGATCGGGCAAGTAGTTTACAAAGTGCATCGATCGATCCGAGACGATAAGGCCCTTCCGTGCATACGGTAAAATTTCACTTTTTTGTGTGTGTCCTTTGTAAGTCCTTCTTGCAAGGTACTTGCCGACCAATGGAGGCATTTCGTGTTGCCATGGTGAACCACGAAGGCAACCTTTCAATGAAAACGAGGCTCTAGGCTATGCAGACTATTTATTTTCCTCCTGCACTGCCTCGTTTTGGTTACAACAATCAGCACAAGATGGCCGTAGCCAAAACGAGAACTCCTAAAGAGTTTTTTGCTTTCAAAAAATGTTGTATTTGTTTTTATTCTATTGCGTTGAAGCTGTATACAGCTTCAATTATCCAAGATGCTCGTCAACTTAACACAGTGACGTACACACATTCTGTTTTGTTTGTGTGATTGTTTAAGATACAGAAAAGATAAACAGAAGCCAGCAACCGTCAAAACGGCAAGACACAGGCCTAACCAACACACTAAAATCGGAACTAAAAATGATCAATCCAATAATTATGTAATCATACATACCCCAAAAACAGTAATCAAAGAGAAATTAGTAAATAAGTCAATGATTGAAAAGAAAAAAACAATGATAAAATGAAAAAATTTTGATCTGTTTATTCCTTTTAATCACGAGTGCAGGGAGGGCGATAATTGAAATGATTTTAATCAGTGACATTCAATTTAATTCAAGTCAATTCAATTCACCATTGATCAAGTCAATACAATAGTCCAGTTTAAATGAGAACATAATTCATTTAAACCGAACTCGATATAATAGAAAAAAAGTAAATGACTCGGGCTAGGAATGCCGACGTGCTTTGTCAAATTTTCGTCAAGTGAGATACAGAGATAAAAGAAGATATCAGAAATTGAATACCAGACATTTTATCCCCACCCACAACGGTATCCACCAAAGATTGTATCCCCATCCATATCACCCACAGATTGTATCCCCAACCACAGTGGTATCCCCAAAGATTTTATCCCCACCCACAATGTCATCCACTAAAGATTGTAACCCACCAACAATGGCATCCCCCTGGGATTTTATCACCACCCCAATGTCAACAAAACAGATTTCATCCCCCACAGTCATGACGATGGTATCCCAAAAGATTTCATCCCCACCCACAATGGCGTACCTAAAGATTTTATCCCCAACCACAGCGGATTTCCCCAAAGATTGTATTCCAACCAACAACGGTATCCCCCAAAGATTGTAACCCCACCCACAATGGCATCCCCAAAGATTTTATCCTCTTCCACAATGGTATCCCCCAAAGATTGTAACCCCACCCACAATGGTATCCCCCAAAGATTGTAACCCCACCCACAATGGCATCCCCCAAAGATGTTATCCCCACCCACAACGGATTTCCTCAAAGATTGTATTCCCACCAACAATGGTATCCCCCAAAGATTGTAACCCCACCCACAATGGTATCCCCAAAGATTGTAACCCCACCCACAATGGCATCCCCCAAAGATGTTATCCCCACCCACAACGGATTTCATCAAAGACTGTATTCCCACCAACAATGGTATCCCCCAAAGATTGTAACCCCACCCACAATGGTATCCCCAAAGATTGTAACCCCACCCACAATGGTATCCCCAAAGATTGTATTCCCACCAACAATGGTATCCCCCAAAGATTTTATCCCCACCCACAACGGATTTCCTCAAAGACTGTATTCCCACCAACAATGGTATCCCCCAAAGATTGTAACCCCACCCACATTGGTACCCCCAAAGATCGTATCCCCACCCGCAGTGGCGCCCCAAAAGATTTTTTTCCCCACTCAAAATGACATGCCCCGAAGATTTCATCCCCACCCACAATGGCATCTCCCAAAGATTGTATCCCCACCCACAATGGCATCCCCCAGGATTTTGTCCCCACCCACAATGGCATCCCCACGAGGTGTTTTCTTTCGAATGCGAAATAGTGAAAATGAACATCCTTTTGCTGAAATGGCCGGGGGGAAAGCTATACCACTCACATGAAATGTTGTCACTGCAAAGAAAGTTGTTTGAATTAATCTATTTTCAAAAATGTAATCAATGGTGGCGGGGGAGAGGGGGCAATGAAATCGTTACAGTTATCAATTTTTCATAGTTTTATTTATATACATATATATTTATTAATTTTAGCCTTCTATTTTTTTAAGCGGGATGAGGTTTTCGCATGAGTCACTTTTCCAAGAAAAAGGTTGTCATAATTTTGTTTTTTATAATAACACAGCGTCCAGAGAACTGTCCGTAAAAGCACTTTACACGATTTGGTAATTTTTGAAAATCATGTTACCATCAGGGATATTTTTTTTCTTCTTCTTCTTCTTTTTGTTATTCCTTTAAAACTGCTTATCGAATGCACTTTGTAATTAAAATCAATCGCGAATGCAGTCTACTAGACAGTGTAAAGCATCTAAGCGGGGGGTTAGTGCATTAATATGAACAAATGGCGCCACGGAATTAAAAATGACAGTAATCTACATGATTTAATTATTTGCAGTGAGTTCATTTTGATCAATTTTGGCTAGAGTCAAGGTCGGAGTGGGTACTCTTTGTGGATGTTGAATCATCAAAACGCCCGACCTAGTTAATCCACATAGTAATGGGATTATCAGGGATTAGAGTTCGGCGTTCCCGCAAGACCTTGACCCCTCAAGGTCCGCACTTATGGCAGAGAATATTATTTTAGGATGTTGTTTATTTAATTGTTGTTATTATTGCTGCTGTTTTCATCTGCTACTCGGGTACCGTTTTGATGGTACCCGTCGGCTAGCAATATTCGAAGTCCATACCCGATACTCAGCTGAAACAAAATCTGTACTAGGACACTATAACTAGTAAACTAGTCAAACTGTGCGGGTACAACCATGTAAAAAATCTCTTTTAGGAGGGGTGGTGGCTCTGAAAAGAGCCGGTGTGGTCTCGACGTTTCCGAACAGTATCCTCCGCTCGTCTTCAGGAGAATGCTGGACTAGTGTTGAGGGTGAGACATAAGTGGGTCTGAATGGATGCACATTTAATTGGGCGGGAAGAATCCAAGTTGTTGTTCGAAAATCTGTACTCGAAGTCATGTACTCGATACTCGACTGACTTTACCCGGACTCACATTCTAGTAATCAGGCAAAAAAAGAACCGGTGTTTGTTTACCTCGTTTTGCAGTAGTTTCATATACGGTCGAGTACTCGGAGATCCAACTCGGCTGTTGGACTCGGTACCCGGATATTAGAAAACTCGGTACTCGGACACGTGTGCTCATACTGGAAAGTACTCGTACTCGGGTACTACTCGGCCACCCTTAGTACTCGGCAGTACTTGATACTCGACTGGAGAGTACTCGACTACAACACTGGGAGAAAGGTTGCTGTGCATACAAGGGTTGGGTGGCTTGCTGTGGCTATGATGTGAAGCAATCTGTGCATTACATAATATTGTTCCATTATGCCCGTTTACGGATTCCTAACTCGCTGAAGAAGTTCAGTATGACGATGATACCATGCCAGGTAGAAGTGCAATTGTATGTGGGGGGAAAAACCTACCCAGTTATGTATCAATTAAAAATGTAACTGATTGTCCCAATGGGCCTACTTATATACGCGCTATCGAATAGACCGATTGCGCGAACAATGTTTACATCACGTGACCTTTAGTGGGTACTACGTCAAATTATGGCAAACTACGTGCAAATACATGCTGCGACCGACATTGTCACATCAACAGTCGGCTTTCGGTAATAATAGCACAGTTACGAAGACCTTTTTATCAAAGTTGTATGTTGTGACATTGATTTTATCACATTGCTGTCTTATAACTACCAGTATTATACTACAAAAGAGGTTTATTTTTATTTTTAAGTTATGCGTCGGAGTCGGACGACGATGTAGCCACCGACTGTTATTTTGTTTGTAATGTTGGTCTAAATCACAGTTTTAAAAAAAAGGGTAAAGAACGTTGGAAAAGTGAGCATTAATACCTAGCCTTGTGGAATTTCAAATAGACGAAAGAATCACACAGTCATTTGGCAAGCCTTTTCTTTGGATGATTTCAGTTCAAAACTGTGAAATTCTTGTGTTGAAAAGTGCGTGATCGCGATCGTCTGGCTGGCCCAAACGTTCCGCCGTGCAACCAGTACTACCACATTGTGAACATATACGTTACTTGTACAATTTTCAAGACTTGCTGGAACTGTCCTTACTGGCTTTATTCAGCCACTCGAAGGTCTCTGGTACAAACTCTGGAATATTTTCCACAGATTTCGAGAAAAAAAAACTCGATCGAATAAACAAAATGCAACAATCATCATGCACCGTACCGCATGTTCCTTTGGAGGACGTCGTGATGTTTACATTCAATACCCACTATAGGTCACGTGACGTGGGTCGCGCAATCGGTCTTTTATGTTCTTATCACGGGAAACGTTGACCGACTGCTTTTTAGCATCAGAATGGCAAACAATGTTTGGCTGAGTGGCGAGCTCACAGGAGGCAGGGGCTCATTCGAAGTTTGTGCCCCGTTCAAGTTCGGCAGTCGACACTGTGTCTGACAAAACTTGTCGGACATGATGATCCTTGTCGAGCATGAACCATCCGTGTCGGATACGGTGTGGCGTAAAATGTGCTAACACACAGAACGACTGTGGGATCTGTAATCAGACCGTATGGGGTGAACGTTTTTAAAAACATTTCACCCGACTGTAATGATTTGACCCACCAGTAATGGCCCCGTTGTTTACGTCTCACAGATTTCAAGACACATCACGTACGTGGGTTTTAAAAAAAAACATAGTCGATATTCCACATTTACAATGTCAACGAATTCAGTTCAAGTATTTGAAGGAGAAGAAACTATAAAAAAGAAAAAGAAAATAGGGAATTCCGGAACTTCTCTTGGATCCCATTGGTATTGATTTAATAAAGAAGACGTGGAATTAAAAATCATACCCGCACGCGTCTCGGCTTCGAGCGTAACGATCGAGAGCGGTCTTCGGGAGTGAGGGGTCCACTCCCCCGATGAGGCTCTTACTTCTTTCCTGGTGGAATGATAAAGTCCCTTCCCGGACAAATCATTTGAAACTCACGGCCAGTTATCGACTCTTCATACACGAATCAACACTGCCACAGCTTTATGAAGTCATCTGCGTACATCCCCAACTGGGTCATTCGGTAGAACGTCTGCTTGTTGAACGTGCGATTAAAAACAGCAGCATTGAAATCAATAGTCGAGAGGGGAAGAATCGGGCAGTTGAAGGAACGGCAAACTTCATCTCAAGTCCGGGGGACAAGTTCATGTGAAATAGGGTGGCCGACTTTTCCGTGGTTCACGTAATAATGAACTGTGATGATTTTTCAAAAAAAAAATTCACCCTGTAGTTTTTTTAAGTGGTCATGCTGGCGGAATGTTGAGAACAGGGTTTTTTTCTGCCACGTTTAAGGCGCGACCTGTTGTGGGTAGGCACTAGTCGCTCAGGCCCAAGGGCTCGTGTTGGCAAAACTACGCCAAGGGAATCGGCTTCGGACAAACATTGTCTGCAAACACTATTCACCGAAAAAAAATATTTAAAAAAACACAGCCTGGTCTAAAATTGTACTGCCTGACTGTTTCTTAAGGTACGCATTATTTGCTTGAATGAAGACACCGAAACGTTGAGACCAAACTCACTCCCCGGTAGTGAAGTTATCCGAGAAGTCCCCCCAATCCACTAAGCGAAAAAGTAGTAGTAGTCCCGGCCGATTTCCTACCCCCAGGTAGTACTTAAAAAGCAGGACAGTTCTTTTCAAAACCTGGCAGGTGTTGTTTCTTGTTTGTTATATTATAAAGAACTATGTACTACTCGAAATCATCTGTAATATTTTAATGTTTTGGGGTTTTTTTTTTGTTAATATTGTTATCAGAATTAATAGCTATACTTGATGGAATGAGTACTTGAATGACACTTAGAACAGATTCAACCTCCAAACCCAGAGTTTGAGGTTTGTTGACTAATTTTTAGTCTGGTCGAACCCTTTTTGTTCTTCGATTAATACTGTCATGCAGTGGCGTAACCGGGGGGGGGGACTTCAAAATGCCGAGTGCGAAGAAATTGGTGAGAAAACACTTTGGTACCGTGTCTAGCACATTTTAATCCGTTGAAGCAGGTGTTTATTTCTGCTGGATAGTCTACGCATAGTACCAGCACAAACATGAAGATGTGCCGCCACGAAGCAAAATATAGATTTATTTTACACTTATACAGTTACATAATATATCCTTTTACTACCACTTTAAAATACATGGTATATTTATGGTATTTTTCTTGGGAAAAACACCATAATATACCAAGAATTGACACGAGAAAAAAACTGATCCGAAGTGTGGTAACTTTACTCATAATATTTATAACTAAGGTTGTAAACAAAATAAAATGGATGGGACATTAAGCCGTAGGTCCCGTGTACTAGGATAGGTAGTGCACGTAAAAGAACCCAGAGCACTTATCGTGGAAGAGTAGGGGTTTACCCCGGTGTTTCTGGTTCACATGGCAAGCACCCTTGTCTACAGGTTTCCTCAGGCTTGAGAGCTACAGTGATTAAGTTCACTTATGAGGCATCCTTGGTTTCATTACCAGAAATGTATAATAATAATAATGTAAGCAGAACCATGAAAACAGGCCTTATTTTTGACTGCCAGAGGGCGGCCTTTGGGGTAGATTGGGGGTCAAAACCATAAGATGGTGTGATAAACCATAATATGCAGGTGTACTTCTAACAAAGCTGTTAATGTACAATTTTTTGACGGGTTTTTTGTTGTTGTTGACAGTTTTACAATGTAATCATTGTAAGATATTTGCTTGAAAAATTTACATTTTTAATGTTTTAGAATATTTGTGTACTTTCAGAATAGAATTAGTATTGCGCCCTTAAATATTGCTGTCACAAATACAGCCTACCGGGCCATGATCTTGCGGCTGGTACGATTTTTATGAACAATTTTAAGCACAATCGCGTGATGCTTAATTTGATGATTTGTTTGAAAATTGTACCTCCAAAGTGTTTCAATTACCATGCAAGTGCAATGGGGGTGATTTGGACTTGTGCGTGACAACGTGTGAGGGATTTATAAAAAAAATAATGTCAACGTCATAAACTCATTTTTTGACTTTCATGGAGCATTGTTCATCCCTAGAGGGCGGTATAACAAACAAGAGGAGTCAAGTCAAGCCAGTTTCGTTCCTACCATTGTTAGAGTTTCACTGATAACATCAAGGCTGGCAGGTGTTGTTTCTTGTTTGTTATATTATAAAGAACTATGTACTACTCGAAATCATCTGTAATATTTTAATGGGGTTTTTTTTGTTAATATTGTTATCAGAATTAATAGCTATACTTGATGGAATGAGTACTTGAATGACACTTAGAACAGATTCAACCTCCAAACCCAGAGTTTGAGGTTTGTTACTATAATTTTTAGTCTGGTCAAACCCTTTTTGTTCTTCGATTAATACTGTCATGCAGTGGCGTAACCGGGGGGGGCTTCAAAATGCCGAGTGCGAAGAAATTGGTGAGAAATCGGTACCGTGTCTAGTACATTTTAATCCGTTAAAGCAGGGGTTTATTTCTGCTGGATAGTTTACGCACAGTACCAGCACAAACATGAAGATGTACCGCCACGAAGCAAAATATTGATTTATTTTACACTTTAATATTTTAATGGTATATTTATGGTATTTTTCTTGGGAAAAACACCATAATATACCATGATAAAGTATATTGGCAACGCAGCAATCCACCAGCAATGAGTTTCAGAGCTTTGCCATACATTGACTTACATTTAACACTTTATAGAAGAATTTCATCATTGGTTTTTGTTCTTTTTTACGATGATTTTTTAAACCACACCTTCGAACGAAATATCAGGTATTGATATAGGTTCAGACATCCGTTTTAAAAATTAAGCAGTTATGGGTTTGATTATCATGACTGAGAACAATGGGCTTGACCGGCAGGTCTGCTGCCCCTAGCGTCCCAAAACATCTCAAACTCATGATGTCACCAATGGAAAATATATATATATTATATATATATATATATATATATATATCTACAGTTCATTTGAAATTGTCTTACACCAGTAATGCAAAGAAAACACGAGTACGACACAGACTGCGGCAAGTGCACCAGCTATATCTAATAGATTTAGTTGAATCCACGTCATGTTCCCACGGTTTGACTGGAGGTGTTCGTGGCCATGCGCCATCACGTGCTCGATCCAGAAGAGTGCTCTCTCTAGAGGGCTCTGTGGCTGACTCCTAAATCTTTCTGACGCCATTTCGGCATTTGCCCTATAGCTGTGAAGTCAGATTTAGGAATAAAAAGGGAAAAAACCAATTATTTCTTTCTATATGAAAGCATTTACGGACACTTTACCAATGTTGAGCTCGGTTTTAAGCCAGCCGGCTTATTTGCATAATGTACGCGTTTGACACACCCCCTTTGGGTGGCCGAGCATTTTAGTTTAGTTAGTGTTTTGTACTCTATTATTTTGTGCCCAATTATGAATTACTGGTCTTGGTTATCGTAACGTAGATCATACCTTGGGTCTGTTGCCACCTTCATGATTTTCTCGTACAGCCCGTCTGTCGTCACAGCCCGTATGCCATCTTCAAAATGTTCCGCCATGCCGCGACTGCGCAAACGGAGCATGTTGCCCAGCTGATCTGCAAATAGTGGTATGCCAACAACTGGTACTCCGTGGTAGATGGCTTCGTAGGCCCCATTCACACCTCCGTGGAACACAAATACTCGTGTTTTGTTGTGTCCTTTGTTTTGAAAATTTGAGAAAGAGAGAGAGGACAAATTAAGACTCTAAGATAATGGGGGACTTTCGAGACGTTAGCGGGCGCCCCAATAGAAAATGACTGCTTGCTGGGCACGGGGCGCCCGATATTGTCTCAAAAGTGTCCCATCGCTGAAGAACAGTGATTTGCACCCGTTTGAACATTTTGTGCAGTTTCACTTACCCAATAAATCATTCTGTGGAATCCAACTTGCCAAAAGCGTGTTGTTACCTAACGTAGCTGGCTGCCGTTCGCCAACGTACTTCCAAATAACTCGAAATGGCAACCTCGCCAGAGCGCCTGCGATCATGTCGCTCATCTTGTCATCCATGTTGAAGACAAGGGTGCTAACGGAAAACACAAGCACGCCCTCATCCCCCGATCCTTCCACAAATGCTTCAAATTCCTTGGAAATGACAACATGAAAACATTGAAAAGTGAAGCACACCTTTAAATCACGATGTGACTAATGGCATGTTTACGAAAAAGGTCACAGAGCCGGACCTCCTATAGCTTGTAGCCACAGAGTAGGTCCTGTGGAATTTGAAAGAGAACATACAATCTTAGATTTTAGGAAAGGTGGCACTTTACGATTATTTTGTTTTCTTGACTTTTTTTTATACTGACGACAGGTGGGCACATCTCAAAACTAATGCAGTCGTTCTTTTTTGTCAAAAATTGACAATAATGACCTAAAAATATTATTATACCAAACTTAAAACTTCCCACATTATGAAAACACATGTATAGTGCCTTGACTGCATGGTATAATGCCTATAGAAACGTTCAGGGTCGGCCTTCGACCGCGGCTATAGCCGTTGCTTAGGGTAGCCCATGCTCCAACTTTGCATATTTGTTTTTGTAAGCACCTTTAAAAATAGTAGTAGTGCTGCGTCTAAATTGGCAGCTGTGGCTACGGCTGTGGCTACGGCTGTGGATGTTGCTAGAAATGTTGCTCATTCACTGTATCGTCTTTTGTTCACCTGAAGATCAAGCCGCAGCCACTAAATTCGGACATGGCTGCCATCCGACGTCCCAAAGTTCAACCCTCGTGATTACTTTAAACGCCATAACCTTGTTACCTGAAGTGTTTACCTGGGAAAGAGGTTTCGCTCTGGTCACCGACATCCCTCCGCAGAGCACCACGTTGGGCTGCAGGGGTCGCGGGTACTCCAAATGAAAGTCCCAGTTCATAATATTGAGGGCGGACGCCCCCATGATATCGCGTGGGGAATCACTCGTCCGATGTCCCCACATTTCTCTGATGTTCTCCAGATCCGAGAGATTCAATACATCGTAGATGAGCACTGAAAGTACGTGCATGCAGAAATTCTTAAGCCGCTGAAGAAACGTCATGGAGTCCGTGAAGTGCGTGAGGTACTCCGGAACGTAGCTCAAGGGCGAAGGGCTGTTCCCCCACCGAGTGTACCGGGTGCCGAGGAAGCCCCCGTTGGCCACGTTGATATACGGCAGACCCAAAACATCGTTAACTAAAGCGGAACACCACGGCGCAAAATTATCACACACCACCAAGTCAAAGTTAAGTGTATTCAGGAGTTCTTGGACGTCTTTTAACTTTACAACAGCTCTTTTGGCAACCTTGTGGAACTTGATGATACGTATGGTATCAGGATCGTTGAGGATACCCAGCCACATCTTCACGTACCATGTGAAGGATGACAGCTGCCCGGTGAGGCTCAGCTTACTGAATGTCCTTACATTGTTGAGTACTTCTTCCAATGTAACTGCGCAGTCGAAAAATTGGAAATGGAAGACGTCCTTGCTCTTCGTTGTGTTGTATTCGGTCCGCATACAGTCACACAGAAGCATCGTTATGTTGTGGCCTTTCCCAGCCAGCCCATTGCCTTCAAGACAAAAATTAATTGCTATTAATGGGTATAGCCTACCAAATGGACCCCCTTTCTTCAAAAGCGTCCCTTCCCGCTATTCTTCTGGACAAAAAAGTATCATTGACCCCTTTTGCCATCATCGTTCATTTACCCCATCCCTGTTCGTAGATGTGCTGTGAAGAGACTTGCGTTTATTTCTCGCCTTGTATTGTTTCTGCGCATTGGGGCAGGTTTCTATTCCTTCAAAAAGTAGCCCCCACCTCGAGTGGCCTTTGAACCTTGTGAAGGGCGAGTTGCAGAAACAAAATAATCTTTAAAAAAAATACTAATCAGTCTTTCAAACACCAGGTTTTATTGTGAAGTTCACTTTTGTGTTAAAAATGCCATTTGGACGTCACGAGATAATGTTAAGTGCTATTTAACTACTGTAGGCTGTTAAATGAGAAAAAATTGCAAAAACCTTGCCTCAAATTAATGGTTGATGGATTTCAACACATTGGCGGATCCGGGGGAGGGCTAAAAGGGATGTTAAAATTACAAAAAAAACAAAAGCAAAAATCAGGGGGGAGGAGAGAGACGGGGAAGGGGGAGGGGAGGGGAGGGGAGCGAATCAGATACAAAAGGTAGGGTATTTCCCCAACCCCCCCCCCCCATGTTTCCCCTCATGTGACGATTTTTCGATTTTGTAGAAATGTTTACGTCAAGTTTCATCAAAATCATTCAAAAACTTTGGAAAATACAAAAGGGGGGCACTATGTGCCCCCCCCCCACCCCTACCCGCCGTCGTGAATTTGGGGTTTTTCCGTTTCCATTGTATTTTCAGAAAATGTATTATAAAGTCATGCAAACGCATTTCGATCGAGCTACAACTTTGTGGCGTGCGTCTACAGTCTCGTGATTTGTTTTATGGAAGAGCGAGATCATACGTCACACATGAGAAATTCAAGTCATGACAAGAGACCATAGTTTGACCACTTAAAACATTTTGAATGTATAGTTTTAAAGTATCATATATATTTTCTTCACATTTCTAGTTTCCGAGGCCTTTTTTTTTTAAGGGAAAAGGGGTCCGAGAACCGGTTTTCGTGATGTCGTTTGGGAAAGAAAAAGTTGGCCCCTGTCGCAATTTTTTTTTCTTCTTCTGCAGTTCAGAATTGACATCCTCGCAAAAAAAATCCCCAAATTTGTTTTTTAAGGATTCCGTTTTTTTGGAATCGATTCAAAGAAAAATAAATTCCCCATTGAAAATCATCATGACAGTGGAAATTTTGGACTTCAGAATTTTTTTTATTTTTTGTGATTTTTTTTTGATTTTTTTTTATGAACGGTCCGCGAACGTACAAAAAGTTGATCGTACGAATTCGTACGAAATGAATATGCACATATTCATATATTGAATTGTGCATAGAAAACAACCCCTCTCCAATCGTCTCTTGAGGGCGCCCTTTTGATGTGTAAGATACAGGCAACGATGTTGTGCACTTGTCAGACATTTTTATCGACGGTAAAATTCCCAATTTTGGGGCAACTTCTTGATCGTTTTTGCCGATTTTGCGTATTATAAAGGGCTTGATTGTGTTAGTTGCTTTTTACACCCTTTGATTATTTCATTGTACATGCAGTAGTACTGACAAATCGTTCTTGATTCTTAGCCCCCCCCCCCCCCAACGGTTTAGGGGGAAATAGACTTTACCTATGAGACTCAGTAGCTGGTAATGACTCCCGCCTACCATTGAGTCAATTATCAAGATGTTCTTGCTGTCTGCGCATGGCAGAGTGGTGCAGGTCATCACCATGACGACGAGAAGTAATCGCTGACCCCAAGGTGAAAAATGCTGAGCTTGATCTCCGTTCATAATTGCTGCCTCTATAATGGGTCTGAAAAAAATTCAAGAGATCTTACCTGGATACACTAACAATGTGTCGTTATCATTTTGTGAAAACACATTTTTTTTCATGGGTTATAAACCATGTTTTTTTGTGGATTAAGTTTCAATGTTTATAAACAATGTGCTATAATGAGTTTTATTTTATTGTTTGTAAACCATACATTTTGTGAACACAGAAGTTTTCATGGTCTACAAACCGTTTTTTTTTTAGTTGTTTTCTTTTATGAATAATCCCACAACTTGTTCATCGTTTACAAACAGTAAAAAAAACATATACTACGCGTTATATTCAATGTTACTATTGGACGTTCATATCAACTCGTGGTTTACAAATACTGTACAAGACAAAAGTGACACAAACAACATGATTATATGTAAACAACAAAATCAAAAATTTTGAAAACACTGTTTATGGTTTACATCCAATTGATATCAATCATGAAAATTTGTTACAAACCATGGAAATTTGTCTCTCCAAAATGTTGTAAACAATTAACTGACAGAGGGCCCCCCCCCATAATTAATTTAGTATATGAAACGGTCAACAGTAGTTTTGTACCAAGTTGAAAGCATCAAGAGTCCTCAATGAGAAAGCCAGTTGAAAACACTTGAAAGGGTAGGCCTAGCGGTGTTTAAACAAAATAACGTTCGGCTTTAGACGCCGTTTTCTCCGATCGCTAATTTCTACTGGTATCTACGTGGTTGAGTTCGTGGTGTTGGTGACGAAATGGTGAAAGAAACCTGCTTACCTGTCTTCGAATGATACTCAAGTAGATTACTTTTCCTAATCGTGCCAAATTTGAGCCTTTTGTCCTCGTAGATTTAGCTTCAACAAGTAATGATGCCGCTTTTATAAAATCAAAGCAGTGAATGTTCAAATTGATGCGGGTGTCTGATAATTATGCAGCAGTACCATTCCAATGTACGTGTCGCCTTGCTTTGCTACTTCCTCGCACGCACTATTATGACGGTGCCCGCACATTTGAAGGAGAAATACAGGATTGGTCAAGCTGGAAGAGCAGTGTTCTTTATTTGTTTGATTCAATTTACATGAACAAAACAAACCTGTGTATAACATTATGCTCAATCCGTCGCTTCTCAATCCGTCTCCTGACTCGGACGACGCGTTGTCCGAGTCAGGAGAAAATAGTGACAGTGGCGAAACTGGGGTAAAATTAAAGGGGGGAACAATGGAAAATGTTCACTTTTCAAAGAAAAGCCCCCCTTCGGCTCTCTTGTTATGCCGTTTACTATTTTTTTACATGATAATCCGACGTGAGTGTAAACAAAACAAAATACATACACTGCCTGCGTGTAAATAGAAAATAGAAAATTAGTTTACAAAAAGAGATTTAAATTGCTACATAGAAGCTTATGTAACATTTTAATCTGATGATTTTTAAACTAAACAGTCCAGATTTCAAATGGGGCTGGGGGTACCGGGGGTGGGGGTACCGGGGGTGGGGGCAAACATCAATGGGGGCACGCCCCCCCCCCTCTCCCCCCTCCCCCACCATGGTCCCCTTAGTTACGCCACTGATTAGTGAGAAACCGTGCACACTTTTCAACATGTAAACACATTGTCCTTAAATGTCCATTTTTACAACCGATTGAATCTGAAAACATAAAATAAAAAGTCGATAACCAGCAACTCTATTACCTTCAAGAGTTTTGAGTGAATGTGGCCAGATGGGATTGTAGTGCTTTTTCAAAACTGAATTACTTACATGTTTTTTGTTAGCTTCATGTCATATAATAGAGGGGTGCAATCGTAAAAATGTAATTCGTAGTCTCTATCATTTTTTTATTCACCTACAGTTGCACGTCTGAATCCCACGTGAACTTTCCTTAAAAGTGATTGGACCAAAGTGTAAATTATGCAATATATGTAAATCGTTGGGTGCTGGGAATTATATAACCTTTGACCTAAACCAAACAAGATGGCGGCTTCCGATGATGACAGCGACTCGGACCGCAACCCGTTTTCATTTGAAGTTTTCTTGAAGAAGAAAGTATTTCCGGAAAAGGAAGACTGCTTTTATGAAAATGGGTCTGCTGGGAAAGAGGAAGCCAATTTCCGAGACCAGCGGCCGACGGACAAGGAAACGCTGGAGGTTTTGACAGCGACAGCTACCAAAACAAGTTCTGGCGTCGAGCCTCCTCGTCCTCGTCTGTCTGACTCTGACACCGGGTTGTTTGCCGACGATGTCACCGATGGCCGTGCTGAACCTGCTGGAGGTGGTTTCATTGGTAGTGGTACTGGTAGGTAAACGATACTCTTAGTCTTAGTAGTGAGTTTAATTTAAAAAGTAAGAATGTAATTACCTCGTGAGTCGTATCGTAACTAACGTTAGCAGTAGCACTAGCAGCAGTAAGCACTAGCACTTAGCAATAGCAGTAACATTTCTTACAATCACACATGACTAAAAAAAGTAAGTAAATTAGCCCCATACAATGATTGTCAGATTGTGACAGTACACTGGACTGCCTCTTCTCTTGGCCCAACGAACCCAGTTCTCCAAAACCAGACATCAACTTTTGGATCGAAACTTTTTTGCCAAAATTTGTCCATCGATGACCTCTTTTCTTTATCATTGCGCCAAAGTCTCAAGTACATTACGATTAGATCCGAGGTAGGGCCTATAATGACTTATTTTGGTGGAATTTTATGACAAATCTCCATGCTGGTATAAGTCCATAAGGTATGTTGTCGATCGGTTGATTTCAACAGGTTGCACCCTACGCTGAGGCATGATGGGATAGGAAAGGGATCATGGTCTTGCGGCGCAGTTGCCGCACTGCCCCCTTTGTCTTCCCATCATGCTTTGCGCTATTTTGTCATAGCGATCAGCAATAAACCTTATGTCAACGACGTCAGAGGAGCCATATGATGGTTGCTGTTACGCTGTACAGCAAGAGGTCGCTATGACTCATTGTAATCTTGCGCTCGTCTTTATTCCAGCAGTCTTCTTGCGACATTTACCTGCAAGTGATGACGTCAAGGTTTCAAGCATCGGTAAACGTTCTTGGATGTGCTGACTAATTGTGTGCATTACACTCAGTACAGCCGCTGTAAAACTGTATTACCACATCGTTTGCAGCCGGGCAACATTAAGGACAGCCTGCAATTTTAGTGACGAATGTGACCCTTTTTTGGGGGGTTTTTGGCGACGGATGACAGCACGACGACTGAATACACACACATAGCGACACAAAAAAGACTAGCGCAAGATTACGACGAGTCATAGCACCCTCTCGCTGTACAGCACAACTGCAACCATCATGGCTCCTCTGACATCGGTGACATGGATTTATACCAGCACGGAGATTTATCAAAAAATTCCTCCTAAAAAGCCTAGGAGTTATCGCACGGGGGTGGGGGGGCGGCCTAAGTCTTCTCCAGACTCTGACAGCAATGACCGACCAATCATTGAGGAATAAATTTGCCCAAAAAAGTAAGTCTCGATTCGAAAGGTGTTGTCTGGTTTTGGAGAATTGGGTTCGTTGGGCCAAGAAGCGGAGGTAGTCCAGCGTATTGGCACAATGTATGGGGCTATAAGTAAATGAAACTGTCACAGAAAAATAGATTAGGCAAAAATGTAGTTATGATGATCGTAACCCTCGACCCTCCCAACCATTCGAGACCGGAGGGTTACAAGATAAAACACATCTGAATTAATAGAATACCCAGAGTTGCCAATTCGGCCATTTTTGTCAGAGTAGTGGCCAGACTTGCCCAATATTTACCACTTTCAGAATTCATGATATTTTAAAATATTCTGAAATATTTGATCTTCAATGTTTAATCAATCAATTTAGAATGCTTAAAACATTATCAAAGAACTTTGCAAGAAAAAGAACTTACCAAAGACTGTCCGAGTTGTTCATCAGTCAGGTTGTCATTTTGAACCCTGCACTTGCAAGATCTCGACCAATCAGCGGAGACCAAGCCCCCGCAGAACCCTGACTAGCCAGCTATTCTCCCTTTCGGACTCAGATCTGTTTGTGCGCAGTCTGTACATACCTGGGTGTGTACATACACGCAATGAACGTACATGTACATGTATGTCAGCAATGCAGTGTGATATGTACATGTACATGTAGTTATGTACAATATTAAAAAACCTCATAAGTTGTAGGCCCCACATGTTAACTGCTTTATTAGAAGTCTAATGGCATCTGGTTTACCACACTATTTCTATGGTTTGACCCCCAATCTACCCCAAAGGGCGCCCTCTTGCAGTCAAGAATAAGGCCTATTGCCGCATAATGTCTTTAGGGATAGTGACTCACAGTTTGTGATGCTTAAAAACATCTGGTACATTGTGCTGGTTGGTTCACAAGAGGGGTACAGTCAAAAACACTCGGTTAATCCTGAACCCTGAGTATGAGTCCAAAACTTCATCTCTTTTGTTTCCTTTCCCCCTAAAAAAAAAACAACAACAACAATAACAACAGAACAAACACCCCAACACCTTCAACAAGCACAATATTCTGCATCTCAGTATCGGACCTACATGTACTGGTAGTAGACTTTACTTTAGACTGTCAGGTTTCAGGTCAATAAGATTGAGACGCTCGGCAGGTCTTGTTGTTGGTCTTGTAGCACCTCCAGATCTTGTTTTTTTTATGTCGTTGATCTCGTGAACTGTCCAGTAGTGTGAACTGTAGAGGTACATGTAGTTCAGCCATGGTAGCAGTTGTCAGGTTGTAGTTCTCAAAATCTACATGCAGAAAATGACAGAAGTTAGTATCAACAAAACAAATGACTTCTGCATCCTGTACAAAGAATTATTCCCTTTTACCCGAAAAACTGCTTTCTGCTCAGTAACATGCATAGATAGGATAGCCTTAATGTTTACAAACAACAAGAAGCCCAGCCCACGCACCTACCTTATAAATTGTGAGTCAGAGCTCGTATCTTAAACAGCCCCAGGAAGTAACTTTAAAGAAGTTGCAGTTTAGAACTTCAGTGCACTTGCCAGAGCAAGGAAATCTAATATTGTAGTTTCTTCAGCAGCTTGTTCAATAGGCTGCAATGTAGAACTCAAACCAATGATTGGAGATTTGGGGGGGGGGTGAAATTACCCACATCCTCACAACCCTGTCAGTGTCTGTGAAAGGCCAATCCTAGCACAAGCCCTACATACATGTACCCCCTCTCCCTCTCCCTCCCCCCCCCCCCCCCCCCCCCGGAACAGTCATACTAATTCTTGCATGTGCTGGCTTCCTGTGTAGTCTTTGTCCCTCAATATCCTGCGAGAGCCGTTTACTGCATAATTAATGAGAACGACTCACTACAGCTTGCTCACACCCTCCAAGCCGCTCTCTCTCTCTCTCGACGCCGCTGTTGCCTTTTTTTTCTCTCTCTCTCTCCCTCTGTCTCCCGGGTGCTCAATCTGAATTAGACTGCGTGAGTAGATCTACAAGCGCCTGCTGACTGCGAGGGGTGCACTATATGTATACAGGCGCTTTGACGTCAAATAGTCCATGAGATAATACTGTACGTTGACTGCTTCTGGGATTCTTCTTGAGACTATGTGCGAGCGCGGCTAGTCACTATGTACAATGCTCGATCACTCACCAGTATCATACGCCCGCTTGCCTGCTCCCTGGATTTAGCCTGTCGCATGTTGGTCCGACATGACTTCGCTGTACAAGTTCAGGATTAAAAAATCACCCAAAAGCACCAGCAAGTCCGTGCGGGAGAGCAGTAACAAACGAGGTTTGTAGTGGGCTATGTTTTTAAACAGTGGGTTTGGGCTTTGCATGCAGTTTGTGAAAGTTATGAAACTGGAGGGTGTTAGCGACAGGGGGAATGGGGGGGGGTGAGGGTGGCAGCCTGCTTGTGGTGTGCTATAATCGCAAAGCACAGGTGGCGGTTTTTGATTAGGAAATGATAACGCAAACTGTGGGCATGACTCAATTGTTCCGTAAATCAGGAATTAGCTCGTTTGTTATGTTTATGCGGTTAAATCATGGATGTAAACGAAAATCCGTCAGACATTGAGTTGGAAACTAGAGTTCTATCAGTTCTATCAGACTACTGTGTAGTTTGCTTCAAGGTTGAGAATTCTGTGAACCTTTGAAATTATTGAAGGTTTTAGGGTTTTTTGGGTTTTTTTAAATGATGATGGCATTAGAGAAGAAGAGAAATGCAAGCTTCTTTCATTTTATGTTTTCAGATTTATTTTACTTTGTACTGTTTTTGTTTGTTTCTCAATGAGTTTTACAAAGACCTTTAAACCTCAAATGGCCTTGGGCAAGTACTTTGAGTGTTGGGTCTGGTAACGTCCATTTCCGTCCTTTTCTGTTACCCATAAACACACAATTCATGTTACGGCATGTCCATTGTCATGGCGTGTTGTGACAGTCAAGCACACTGGACTCAAGCTCTTTTTTTTTCTTTTTTTCTTTTTTTTTATGGAAGTCGCCAGACACACAAGGCCAGTGAGCAACTCGAGGTGTGGGCTACAAATCAACTGTTTTCCCGGGGGCCATTGCCACCTACTCCTGGGGCTGACACAGGGTTACCCCCTTTACAGTCCGTAAGGATGTAGGCTTGGGTATCATCCATCAGAAGCCTGGCTGGTAGAGCAGAAGGCTCTTCTTCCCCAACTTTTACGGAGCAATTATGGTTAAGTGCCTGTCTCAAGGACACAAGTGTCATGACCGGGACTCGAACCCGCACTCCGATGACTCAGCCACCAGAGCTTGAGTCTGACGCACTAACCACTCGACCACGACACGCGGCATAGAGTCTGCTGTTTCTTATTGTTATTGTTATTATTCTTACTGTTATTATTATTGAAAAAGATTTATGAAGCCCTTTTCCAAAAAGACCAATGCGCTTCACAAAAGAATTTAAAGGTAAAGCACAGGGGGCAATAAAATAATGAGAAAGTAAAACACAAAGGCAAGATAAAAAATGTAAAAAAATATACACACAAACATTCGGTGCGAGATAAACCCACATCAGGAAAAAGCAGCACCAAAAACATAAACATCCTGTGGAAAAAAGGAAAGTTTTTAAAAGCTTCTGAAAACTATTTACATTAGAGCCAGTGCAGATGTTCACAGGAAGGTCATTCCATAATCTGGGGCCCAGCACAGAAAAGGGCTTGCCCCAAAAGATCTTTTAGTGGAGGGTGTGGCAAGCCCCATGTGGTCTTGGGCAGATCTAAGCCCTCGATGACCAGAGTTGTATTTATTAAGAAGCAGGTGTAAATAAAAAGGAGAAAGACCATAGACTCAGTTAGACACACAAGAAAGTAAGATCGAGAATCTGGATGTTTATTGACCAATCTCTTTGATTTTTGTATTCTGTTATGAAAGGGAACTTATAAAGCAAGTAACTTTTTACATGTTTCTGATCAGCAGAGTGTGGGTTCGAGTCCCGGTCGTGACATTTATGTCCTTATGCAAGACACTTAACCGTTATTGCTTCGGATGGGACATAAAGCTGTGGGTCCTGTGCGTTGTGTAGTGGGCATAAAAAAAAACAGTAAATTTGTTGTTAAGAGAAGGGGTTTGCCCTGGTGTTTTCTGGCATGGTCGGCTGCAGATTGTGGCATAGCACCTTGTTTTATTATTTGTTTTATTACACCTTGCTCTGGCAAAACAGCAATAAGTCAATAAAACGATTCAAAGCACACAATAAAAACTGTGACTGAGAAAATATTGATACAGGTATACAAACATTTACAAAACTGTATAAATTATTTTTACATTTTTTGTAGGGGGCACGTGCCCCCACCCAGGCCCCTACCCCCCTCCCTTGGCTAATCCGCTGGTTGATTCAACTTTGTGTACAAATCGAATGGGGCGTCGATAGAACAGTCCAAACAATGGGGGGAAAAAAGAGGAAGTTTTATGGTTCAACTAAATTGGTGCGAGGCCTAACCGTGGGCACCTACTGAGTGTGATGTACGTTTACATGATTTGATCAGTTGTGTGGTTCAGCTTGAAGAAAATGTCAAATTACCAACAAAATGTTTGAAACGTATCATTCATATGGAGGAGAAAGGTGAAGTAGTCATCAAATCCCTGGGGTTGGGACATTTGTCAAAGATGACATTTCAGTTTTGGGACCGAGTTTTCCTTTCCTTTAAGTGTTTTATAAAAACTGCCGAGTTGCGATTAATGTTCAGGTTTCTGAATTACAATTGTACATTGTATACCTGTACAAAACTCTGTATTTGACCAATGACATTTATTATTATTATTATTATTATATCTTTCTGGTAATGAAACCAAAGGACCCTCAATAGTGACTTGCACTGTGACCCGTGTGGCCTGAAGATACCTGTGTAGAGAAGATGTAGAAGAAATGTCAGTTTTAGATGTGGGAGGAAAACCCCAAATAGAGAAAACCCACGCAATCAGGTAGGGACTGAAAACCCAATCCACATGCAAGGCTCCGTTCTGGGATTCGAACCGGGGTCCACAGAGGTGAAAGGCAGGGAAAGAAACCACTGAGCCAACCTGAATGCCCATTTATGGGCACAATCCTACAGTGACCAATTTTGCTCTCTTTTCAACAAATATTAACTATAACCAGTTAATGCTAGATGACGTGTACAGTATGCCATTATTTTCCAAGCCAGCTAACGGGGGACATGTGTTTTGTACTTTTGTGTGAAATTCGAAGCCCAGAACAAAGGTCACCTGGATATTTTGTTTCGGAGTGTTCGCAGAGCTATTCTCTCACCATTTAAAGCTATGTTTCACCCACAAAAAGAGGGCAGATGATGCTGAATAATTTGCAGAATTGTTGCCCATTATGCCATGGTTATTGTGTAATCCCCGATTTCAGTGAGACCTTTGTCCTTTTGCTCCATGAGGAGGATTACAAGACATCGAGAGACTTCCACCATTGTTTATTCATTGCATTTCGGCTCAATCCAGCCTTGGTTCCAGATTTAGGACCACTCCTCGGTTGAGATTTGGCAATCCGCGGTGCATGAGTGTGAAATTTTCTCGATAGAGAAACCACAAATCCTGGTGCTTCAAAAAGAATCTTTGTTCTCTTGGCTTTGTCAACAGTGGCGTAACTAAAGGGGGGGGCACGTGGCCCCCAACTGATGTCAGTGCCCACCCCCGGGTGCCCCCCCCCTCCCCTCCCCATTTGAAATCTGAACTTTTGAGATCAAAAAAATACCGGAATAAAATGTTACATTTTATGAGCTTTTAATGTAGTAAATTTCAATGTGTTTAAAACAATTTTGTATTATTTACATGCAGAATGTATTTTTGTTTTACCTCAACACGTCAGAAGAGCGCTAAAAAGGGGCTTATTTAGGAAACGGAAACTACAGTCTTAATTGGCCAAAAGTGCCCCCCTAGGAAAAATGGTGCTCCCCCTTGTGCACCCCTCAAATTTTACCCTAGTTACGGCGCTGTTTTTCAAGTCGAGGCTTCTTGTGCCAGAGAGAAATGATTCTGGCAATTCTGTGAAAATAATCCCATCATGCTGAATGGTGAAAAATGGAAGAACCCCCGACACAAACTGGTTAACTTTCCCCAAGGCCTTCAAAATCACCTGGAAGATTTAAAGGAGGCATATCTGACATTCAACTGTTGGCCCCTCCCCCCTTACATCACACGCCTACTATCTGCCAGGGTTGGCATTTTGGGGAGTCAAGTTGCACCGTACAAATGATGGTAAACGTGTAAAACGCCTCAAATGCGTACTACACTGTATTGCAACACACTGGAACATTGACTCCCAAAATGGGGCAACCAAGATTATTGTGATGATGACGTCAGGTGAATTAAGCCCCTGCCTACCTTAGCAACTGCCTAGCAACAGCACATGATGTGACTTTCTTGCCACAATCGCAGCGGCGGTTCGGTTGCGGCCACACACACGTATCAGATGCACACACGTACATGGTTTTCGTAAACGGTATGGATTTAGTTTCGTGGCCTTTTGAGCAGTGCCTTGAGTCCAAAGAACAGTGCAGACAGGAACACTGTTAAACCACTTTTACACGACTTTACAGGGACCACTGCTGTTGGATTTGCACCTCCAGAAATACACGTACGAACAAATTAAAACAAAACAAAAGTTAGTACAGTTGTGTGGGTTTTTGTATGTCAGAACAATGGCGGCAGTTTTTTTACTTTTCTAATGGGATTTCAATGTGTCGGACTTTCAGTGGCATTGTCAAGGCTGTGATTGGTCAATACGTTAGTAGGCGGGGCTTAATGGATCGTTCTGTTGGGTCAATAGAAGGCCAGTAGGGCTCCTACATAAACAAAAGTTTACATTTTCATGCAAAAATCATTTCCTAATGAGACATGGTTTAACACTCAAATCAAAAAGTAAACTGACGAAGTAATATCCTCAGTCTCAGGTAGGGGTGTTGTTGTTTTTGTTGTTATTGTTGTTGTTGTGGTTGTTGTTGTTGTGGTTGTTGTTGTTGTGGTTGTTGTTGTTGTGGTTATTGTTGTTGTAGTTGTTGTGGTTGTTGTTTCACCAGATTGAAACATTTGGTTGATTTAGATGGAGTTGGTCTTCCAGCCCTGTTGAATCACTGGTTTATCTTGATGGAGTTGGTCTTTCACCCCTTTAGAACGACTGATTGATTTTGAAAGGATTTTGAAAGGCACTGGTTAATTATGATTGATTCAGTACAGTTGCATTCGGACTGTCCGACAGTTGATTGATTTGGGCGGATTTGGAATGGTTTCTAGCAAAAACACCGAGGGAGTTGGGATTGGCATAGTGCATTTGTAGCAAATGAAGTGAACTGAAAACATTCTTAACTTTGTTTGTTGTTGTTTTTGTTGTTGTTTGCCGCAGATCAAGCAGGAGAAAAGGAGGAGGATCCCAATAATCCTTTTTCCTTCAAGGAGTTTGTCAAGAAGGACAAGAGAAAAGCAGTTTACTACACGTCCAAGGACGAAAGCGTAGACCACCCAACAGCCAGTCAAAACGAAGTGGTAATGAATATTATTTTTCGGTTTTACCCTTAGTACACTGGTATGGTAATGTCTAAGATGTTGATTTTTACACACAGGTCAGGAGACTAAGTTTACAAAGCCTGTAAGCAGACATTTTCTGCTTACTGGGTTTTCCTTAGAATTTCTATTTTATTAACCCTGAAAGTCCCTATTCCATCAAACTCTAACAGCAGGTTTTGTTGGGTTTTGTTGGACTGGGGACTGCATGAGTAAACTGATCATGCTTTACATGGGTTCAGGCATACCACCATAATCAGAGTACCACAGTTTAAGTGTTGAGTTACCCAAATGGTGCTGGAATTTGTTAGAGTAGGGTAGGATCCTAGTAAATCACTCAGGTACCCAGATACTGGACACGTGCGCGCTTGCGGTCAAATCACAAAGGGGGCCGTCTTTGTCAAACTGTGATGTGACCACCGCCAGCGCCCACGCACGTGTAGTAACTGGGTTGTTCCATTTACTGCTTGAATCATGACAGCACAGCCCGGTTAATACAGCTTATCGCAGGCAAGGCAAAAGGCAAACCAAGTGGTTCTTGGAAGCAGATGAGGTTGGCATCAATAGAGCAGGTTCCAAAGTAAGTGCGTAACTACGAGAGGGCGCTATAGAGGTGCCAACGGGTCGACAGCGATATATTGTACCCACGTCACATCACTAAACAAGGGGTGTATTTCAAGATGGTTTTGAAGTTATTAGAATGAGAAAAGCATTCAAAGGTATCGCAAAAAATAAACTAGTAGTTCTGTATCCACATGCCCACGGAGATATCTTCTAAAACCGTTAGTTTTGCATTAAAAAAACAATGCAACACACACGGTTTTAATATTCAACGATTTGCATGTTATCGATTACCGTTCGGATCCGTATGCGTGTAAATCTATGCGCGTAAAGCCAAGGCGCATATTGCATAGTGTGCGATAAATTTCACGCTGAGCACATAACGCATGTATTGATATGGCACGCATCGCGTGATCCTCTGCGCACTGAATAGTTTTCCCCGTAATTTGGTTTTAGAAACAACACGCACTGCATACACACATGTGTGGATTCCAAGCCTGTGCACGTGATAATCCCCGCTATTCACATCTATTGTGAATGTGGTCATTTTTTTAAATTGACTTTAACAGTAAGCACCAAAATTTTGCTTACCGGTGAAAAGCGTTACAAAATTGGGCCTGTGGTAAATGTGTGAACGTAACTTTAGCACGTTGTTTCCGTCTCGTTTTTCTTTAAATTAAAACGACTTTGCAATGCTTGCCTTTACAACCATTGCAAGGCCCTTTACAACTGCAGCATCTCAGTCAACAGAGTCAAATCATCCAGCAAAAACAACAATTTATTGCAAACAAATTACAAAGCTTAGTAATTTTCTTGTCCATCAATTGCATCTTGCTGCACAAAACCCTTAACTTTCCCCACTTCCTTCAAAATCGTCTGGAGGATCCTAGATAAACTCATATCAGTTGATTTTGGAGAATTGAGGCAGTAGGGATCCTACATAAACTCATATTGGTTGATTTTGGAGGATTGAGGCAGTAGGGATCGTTTATAAACTCATATCAGTTGATTTTGGAGGAGTGAGGCAGTAGGGATCCTACATAAACTCATATCAGTTGATTTTGGAGGAGTGAGGCAGTAGGGATCCTACATAAACTCATATCAGTTGATTTTGAAGGTCTGAGGCAGTAGGGATCGTATATAAACTTATATCGGTTGATTTTGAAGGATTGAGGCAGTAAGGATCCTACATAAACTCATATCAGTTGATTTTGAAGGATTGAGGCAGTAGGGATCCTACATAAACTCATATCGGTTGATTTTGGAGGATTGAGGCAGTAGGGATCCTACATAAACTCATATCGGTTGATTTTGAAGGATTGAGGCAGTAGGGATCCTACATAAACTCATATCGGTTGATTTTGAAGGATTGAGGCAGTAGGGATCCTACATAAACTTATATCGGTTGATTTTGAAGGATTAAGGCAGTAGGGATCCTACATAATCTCATATTGGTTGATTTTGGAGGAGTGAGGCAGTAGGGATCCTACATAAACTCATATCAGTTGATTTTGAAGGATTGAGGCAGTAGGGATCCTACATAAACTCATATCAGTTGATTTTGGAGGAATGAGGCAGTAGGGATCCTACATAAACTCATATCAGTTGATTTTGGTGGATTGAGGCAGTAGGGATCCTACATAAACTCATATCGGTTGACTTTGGAGGAGTGAGGCAGTAGGGATCCTACATAAACTCATATCAGTTGATTTTGGAGGAATGAGGCAGTAGGGATCCTACATAAACTCATATCAGTTGATTTTGGAGGAGTGAGGCAGTAGGGATCCTACATAAACTCATATCAGTTGATTTTGGAGGAATGAGGCAGTAGGGATCCTACATAAACTCATATCAGTTGATTTTGGAGGAATGAGGCAGTAGAGATCATAAACTTCTCTCCGTTGGTTTTTGAAGATTAAAGATGGTAGGGATGGTAAACTCATATTGGTTTTGTTTCGGAGGAGCTGGCGCTATATCCTGCAGCAGGGATTATCTAGGGAGGTTGGAGCATGATTAGGGTTGACTGAGTTAATGTGTTAAATGTACCTGCACATTCCTTTTCTTGAAAATGTTGACATTTTGTTCAGACTATTAAAAACAGACTGTCACAAACAAAAGTGGCTGTTAGCTGTGAATAACGGAAGCTTAAAGGGCCTATGAAATAGGATTTTTTATTACTGGAAAATTCGGATAAAATAATTTTATATTTTGATTGCCAAATTCGGGGTGTTTTGACACTTTTTTCTGCATTTTGTGTTTTATGCAAATTGAATTTTGCATATTTATGAGCAAATGTGTGATGTCATCCACGGCAAGGCTGCAACATCATGGTTAGTTTGTGCACAAAAAATTACAGAATTTTTTGTCTGTTTTTCAAAAGGCAACTTCACTAATATTTGGTTGTTGTCTTATTGATGAGTGGTTAGACTTGTCAAATACATAATTTGGGGTGACCGCTGTTTTCTTTTGCAAAATTTGGGATTTTGATTTTGTACATTTTTGATGCTGCTGTGAGACTTTGTTCCTATCACGAGTCACACAACAGAGCCCTCATGTGTCCAGTTTGAGACAGGTCATTTTTGAAAAGTCAATTAGTACATTAAACCTTAATTTTAGTACAAAAAACTGTTTTTCATTTTTCTTAAACTGTCCTTAAGCATTGATAAAAAAATGTATTTAAAAAACAGTGCTCTTCATAGGCTCTTTGAGGCAACCAGCAGTGCATCATGAAAATCATAAAAATTTAATGTCAGATGAATAGAATTGGCAGCTATATTCCCCCCTAAATCATGTTATGAAAATGAAGTATGAAGTTAAATTATGACAAATGTGCCTAAAATTACAGACAGAAAGTAAAATATAGGATCAGTGAAACTTTGTAGTTGGCCTTTCTCATTGTTGGGTAAGATAAATTATTAAGATAAAAAAAAATCAACAAAGTGTTTTCAACTCGGGGACAGTTAGAGTATAATTGTACCTTTTATGGCAGCCTGTTTTTACAAACTCCGTGTAAAATGGCAGTTTGTGTTTCTGTTGATTGTCTATCTTCTACGAAGGACAAAGTATTTGGAAAGATTCTTTTCAGGTGTGATTAAACAAAACAGAAGGTTTTCACTGGGCAAGTTGAGTTTCATTCTGTGTAACAGTGAGGAATCGTTGTGCCCATAGATTTGGGAAATGTAGCCGAATGTACTCTCTTGAAATGTTGCTCACATTGTCAGCAACTTCTCCTCTCGTGTATCATTGAGGGAAAAATTGCGTCAACCTGGTACGGGCAAGCACAGTGTGCTGGGCAAGCCAAGGTCCCCTTCTTACAGTAGGTGACTCATCTTTTATGATTGTGTTTTTCCCGCTCGACAAGGGATCGACTTTCATTTCATTTTGAAGCTTTATTTTTGTTCCAGTGCTGCATGTTTTTGGGTTTTTGTTTTTTTTGTATTTTGTGGTACATGCAAATGTATGTGGGATTTGGTGCACATGTACATGAACTTGTGCTTACAATGTACATGAAGGCGTATAAACTCTTCATTTTTGTATTTACTCGCATAGTTCCGGTTTACTTGAGATATTTTCACTCACCTGTGTTTACTCGCATGTGTGTCATACACACAGGTGTTAGATGTGTCTACTTGCATCTATTCACTCAAAGTGCTGCAAGCTGCTGCAGTGCATTCAGCAGCCACTGTCAGAAACACAGGGGCAAACCCCTTCTCTTAGCATTAAGCGTAACTGGGTTCTTTTGCGTGCATTACACAACGCACGGGACCTACAGCTTTTGGTCTCGTCTGAAGGACGAAGCAATAATGGTTAAGTGTCTCGCTTTAAGTGCCTTGCTTTAGGTGTCAAGACTGGGACTAAGACCCACACTCTGCTGATCAGAAAAGCCAGAGCTTGAGTCCGGTGCGCTAGACCGCTCGCTCAGCCACGACACGCCAGAAACTGAGACCCTACATAGCCTTGCTTTTCGTAACTCCTTTGACGGTGTTCCCAACAGATGAAGTGAGGGTATGGACCATTTGACTTGTGACATCACATGTTTACCCCCCAAAAAAAGCCACAGAGCCTGGACTTCCTGCAGGCATTATTCGTACACAGCCCCGATTGAAGAAAACATTGACTCTTATATTCTATGAAGATCGCACTGTTTGATTTTTATCAACTTTTATTTAATATGAATAAGAAAATAAGAAAAGGGGCATATATATCTTTAAACTGATTCAGCTGTTATTTTATAACTCTTTAATTTATGCGGAATTTGTGACAACGAAATATGAAATTTCCCATAGGACCAGTGGAGTACCTTGCCTGCCAGCAAGTACCCTGAAATGTTCAAGGTCGCTCTTTTCGTAAATAAAGGCGACATGGTCTTTACAAATATTTCATTGTAAACAAAAGTCAGTCATCTGTAGTACAGAAAGCCATGAGTTCTCAAAATAAGGGAATGAATGTTTTGTGTGTGTCCGAATAGCTACGGCAGACCTTTCACCCCGACCTGTACTTATTCACTAAATCACAAGTCAAAACTAAAACACATGCGTACATGTTTGTGAAAAGTACGTTATTGACATATGCCAGTACCAGCACAAGTGGCTATATAGAAAATAGCATTCATTAACATGCAGTTACATGTACTATACATTGTGCATGTAGTGTAAGGATTTTTTTGCCCTTACTGTCGCTTCGCATGTAGTGTCATAACCTGAGCATAATCCTTGGCTATATTATTATTATTATATCTTTCTGGTAATGAAACCAAGGGACCCTCAAAAGTGACTTGCACTGTGACCCGTATGGCCTGAAGATACCTGTGTGGAGAAGATGTAGAAGAAATGTCAGTTTTTAGATGTGGAAGGAAAACCCCAAATAGGGGAAAACCCTATCCACATGCAAGGCTCCAGTCCGGGATTCGAACCGGGGTCCACGGAGGTGAAAGAAACCACTGAGCCAACCTGAATGCCCACACTCTAAACAAAAAGCTCTGACAAAAAAAAACATGTAGAGGGAAACTAGCATCATGTAGGGCTGGATACAGGTCAGTCTGCAGAGCACAGGCAATATATACATTGGAAATCCGAAGGTCACGTACAGGTCCAAATTCCACTCTTATCAATTTTGGGGGGGAAAAAAAACAAAATCAGCTGTTGCAAACTGCCTTACCCAATACCAAACCAAAAGGACCCTGTTGTATATTTATGCAAACAAAAATTGTTAATGGCCACACGTTTCGACCCCAAGCAATTTTTTCTGATATTGTTCAACCAAAATTGATACACGTATACCATATTTCCCTTGTGGTTAATTTCTTCGATATTAATATTTAAGGTAAAAGAACTTTGTTGTCAAACATTTCTGCAAAATGAATGCAGCGCTCGTTTTAAAAATTTCAGTGCCATGTGATTCAATACTTTGTACACATGAAAAAAAAATAAAAAATTTGGGCTCCATCCGTCGTCGGGGAGTCAGAAGGAAATTTTTCAGCATGTAAACACATTGTTCTTAAGTTTGATTGCTACAACCGGAATTAAAAACGGGGGCTTCAAATTCTATTTTCTCAAACTTGAAGAAGAAATGGAGCCTATAGAGACACAGCTTTCATTGGAAGCTGACCACTGTTAAGTTTATCTCAATCCTTCAACTTGCATGCATCATTCAAATTTATGAACAACATTAAGTTAAAGGTAAATTATAGGATTGGTAAAGTAGTGTTCTTACTTTGTGTGATTCAATACATACACAGACATGATAAAACAAACCTGTGAAAAAATTTGGGCTCAATCCGTCGTCCGAGTCAGAAGAAAATAGTGAAAAAACCGTGCACACTTTTCAGCTTGTAAACACATTGTCTTTAAAGTCGATTGTTACAATCAAAATTAAAATCAGGGTCTTCAAATTCTATTTTTTCAAGTGTGACAGTATTGCGGACAGATATATTTCTATGGAAGATTTGGTACTGGTATGAACTTCCTAATCAGTAAGCTTTCAGAATAAAAAAAATGATTTAGATGAATACCAATCCTATATTCCTAGATTAAATTCCATCACAGTAAGTGGCGGGCAGTTTCACTGGTTTCTCACTCTCAATGGACTAGAGGAATTCAAATAAATATCAAAAGCAATTCACAATTTGTCAGGTGTTATTATAGGAAACAAGGTTTTTTTATTTCTATGGCTCATGGAGCGTGAGAAGCCGTCGAAAAGGAAGTTGACTAGATTTGCAGGTACTATACGTCGGCTCAGTGCTATAAGTTCGTTTATTGCAATTTCGGATCCACAATGATCAAAAGGTCGTTATCTATCAAATAAAATAATCAAAAACAATCAAAATCAAAAAATAAATGTTTTACTTAGAAAATGATTGTTTCTTTTTGCCAAACAACTACTTTGGAGATCACTCTTGATCAATTAACCCCATTTGCCAGGAGCGCCAAAATATGCAAAACCGATTTTGATGAAATCCATACAATCTGCGCTAACGACCTTTTAGGCCTGAGATTGTATTCTCACCATGTAAAGTTTTAAATCATATTTGCGATTTTTTCATAGAGATTTTGTACATTTTCTGAAAATCTAAAACTGAGAGTTCATTTTTTTTTTCTATTTCTCTTTTTGTTTCCGTTTATGTTTCAATTTGCATGCTGCATCCTTTAACTCCTCTCAAGCATGATGATTGTAAAGACAACGGCTCAACCAAACACCTGCATGATATTTTCAGTGATGATGTAAGTATGTTGAACTTTATGAACTCATTGCACCGCCCGATTTTCCCCAAGAAAAGACCCCCAAGAAATTGACTGGTTTTTTTTTTTCGGAATAAATTTAGACTGACGATGAAGTTTCAAAGTGAAAAAACAACAACATGAAATGCTGTCTTAAATAATAGTGACAATTGCAAACTGATTTTACATCCATGGCTGCATGTGACGTGAGATAATGTCGGATACAATTGTATCTTTTAACGAACTATTACTTTAAAATATTGACATAATTTTGTTTTCATCCAGTATCACACCTGAAAATTGATAACTTCCTCAGCTGCTGGAAATTAGCTACAAGTATTTAACATTTTAATCAGTATTTACAGTTAGCTTGGCATAAAATCGGATGATTCGGAGTTAAACTACATAATTATAACCTCCTATCACCAGGCAAGTTCAGGGGTCTAGTGGTTAAGATAAAGGACCTAGCATGTGGGGTTGTTGGGAGGGGGACTCAGGCCCAGGCCCCCTTCCCCCTCCCCCCTCTAGTTTCACCACTATATGAATGCCTGTGCCGGGCAGTTTGCTGTGGTAGGCTAGGCTCAATGAATAATTTGTTTGTGCAAGGCTACCAAGATAAAAGTCAGGTGTAAATATGCAAATTCAGACGTAATTGATTCTGTGAAGGATTGGTGCCAGCATCCAGTGTGTACTTTTAGTTGAAAGATTATCCTGACAGGCCTGATTGCTTTGTTCTTGAAAGCGCAAGGGCACCAAGGCATTTTCTTCTCGATAGAGGGCACCTCTAAGAGGAACTTGTAAATAGGCCTGCCCCCCCCCCCCCTCAACAACCCCACATTCCAGGTCCTTTATCTTTTTAACCACTAGACCACTAAAGATTATCATGCCAGGCCTAATTGCTTTATGAAAAGGGCAAGAGTACCAAAGCATTTTCTCCTTGGTAAAGGGCACCTGTTTTAGCATTTTAAGAGCACCAAGGCAATGACCAGGGGCAATGGAGGCAATAGACCTTTATCATGGTGCGGCCATCTTGATTTTCTCCCGTTCAAACCAATGTAACCAAACCGAGGCTGGAAGGGCAAATAGTCTGGTTCCTTTTTGTACAATGAATATTAGCATCTGTTACTGTTATTGGACACAGAGAACATGACCAAGATGGTGGCAGCATGATAAAGGTCTATTGCCTCCGTTGCTTCCGTGAAATGCCAGGCCTGTCCTGTGTTTCATACCGGAAGGCACAACAGGAAACTTAATCGGAACAGTCGGGTACCAGCAGACAAATTGGGTGAATTCCGGTGTTTACATAAATCTATGCATTCGCATCTTTCTGAGACCGGTGGTTTTTTACCGAGCAAGTCTGCACTTGCAACCCGGCATTTCAAAAGTCTCCCATTTTTTTTTTATCTCTGCTCTAGCGTTTAAAAAAGAAGTCTTCAATTTATATACACACGTAAGGTATAAATATAAACTTCTCGGCGGAGTGCCAATGTGACTTCCCCCATCAGCGACTAATCCAAGGAAAGCAGTAATAAGGTCGTACTGGCTCGTGCCATTAGCTCACAGCTCACGACACAAACCCCTACTGCTGAGAGAGGGGGGGCAGGGAAACAACTTGGGGAAAGTGCTTTAATGAAAAGCACTAGCAAGTGGTGAGCTGTTTCATTTCTGAAACCATCGTGTTACTGACAAGAAGCGTGGTTTTTTGTATCAGTTGACCCGAGAGTAGATTGGTTCGGTCATGCCCTGTCGTTATTTTAGCCAGAGCTCTCTAACACGGAGTGACCTCATCTTCCTCCAGAACCTCAGTGTACGGGATTGGTGATTATCGAGAAAACAAAAAAAATCGATCAGTTTCAATCGGAAAGCTCACTGATTTTAACGCTCTAACAAGTACAAATCCTCCATTCGTTCTGAGAGACTGTCAAAGTCACGAAATAGCAGTAGGACGCCTCACAGATCACCATTGTGTATTTCAGTTGCCTGAATTGAAATTAGTCCGATATGAGCGCATGCAAAACTCCTGAAAAAAAAAACGTTAAACTTTTCACATTGTTTTTTTCACTGAATTGGATTAAAATTTTCTCATTCTGTTGAATGATGGGTTTGTTGAATCTATTCGATAAGGATGAATTTACTGTTGGAAAAAAAGAAAAGAAAAGAAAGAAAGTACTTTTCTGTTAATGATGAAGGTATTTAATTACTGAGCACCCACTGATCTTTGTTCGAATGTGATCCTGCACCTGCAGTAGAGTTGAATACAGTTCTTTAAATACCTCAGAAAGCATTTAAATGTGACAGATTTCACAATGAAGCACCTGAAATCAACATGAACAAAACCCTTAATTCTTTGGTTTTCTGACTAGGGACTTTCTTAAATCCATCAACACCCAAATGTTTGGACTCTGACAAAATTGCTGGTGGTACGCCTGCCCTCATGCTAGGATCGGGTGGCTTGGCGTGGAGGTACTACAATACTGAATCTGTCAAACTATTCCACTCCACCGTAACTCAACACCAACTTGTTCAGACTTTGATAAGATCAGCACGCCTAGCCTAGCCCCATGCCAATAGTGTGTGGCTTGGAGTAGAGGTACTGCAGTATTGAATCTGTCAAATTATTCCACTCTACGGTAACTCAACACCAAAATGTTCCGACTCTAATGAGATTGGAAGATCGGTACGCCTTGCCCCCTGTCAATAGTGTGTGGTTTAGACAGTGCCGTAACCAGGGTAAAATTTTAGGGGGGGCACAAGGGAGTGCACCAGTTTTTCTAGGGGGGCACTCTTGGCCAATTAAAAGTGTAGTTTCCGTTTATGTTTTTCCTAAACAAGCTCCTTTCAGCGCTCTTATGTTATGCCGTTAAGAATCTGAAATGGAGGTAAAACAAGTAATAATACATTGTCTGCGTGTAAATAATTGTATTTAATGTTTTAAAAATATTGAAATTACTACATAAAAGCTTATAAAATGTTACATTTTATTTTGGTAATTTTTAATCTCAAAAGTCCAGATTTCAAATGGGGGGGATGCACCCGTGCCCCTACCCCTTAGTTACGCCATTGGGCTTAGTGCAGAGGTACAGTACTGGATCTGTCAAAATACTCCACTCTATGGTGACTCAACACCCACATGTTTTGACTCTGACGAGATTGGTACACCTGGCCCCATGCTGAGAGTAGCAGAGGTACTGAATCTTTCAAAACTTCAAAACAGGATGTCAAAAAGACAAACAGATACCCCTCTAGCTGACACTATGATTACAAACCCCCCCCCCCCTCCCCCCCCCCAAAAAAAAAACGTGCATCAAAAAGTCTGTGCAAGTCTCGCTCGTATGCCAACATTTTGGGGAACGTTGGGTTCCCAATATACATTGCTTTAATGTGGAAGGAAACAAAATCAACAGGCTAGTGCAGTCTATGCAGTGTATATACATTAGGTGACAATGCCATTTGTGCAAAGGGTTTTCAAAAATAGTTGTTGACCATTGCAAAACGAAAACTGAAAGGGGGGGGGTGAGACCGACTTGAAAACTGAGAGAAGGAAGAGTTTGCAAAACACTCTGTGAGCAGACAGGTTAAAGCAGAAGGATGTGACTCACAGGGTTGCTAATGATATAATGGCGGCCATGATGTCCCTTGTCAATTCAGTATCTTAAAGGGGAGGTTTGTGTTTGATCTAAACACCCCCACCCTCCTCAAGCTCATAAAGGTTTGAAGCATGATTAGTACAGAGGTAAACAAACTTTCTAATCGCTTACTTTTCATAAATGGGATATCAGGTACCAACGAGAGACATTGGACCAATAGGTGGCAGCAGACTTACCAGGTAAATTGACATTGGGAACGTAGTTATGAGCATGCGCACTTTTTCCCAAGAAAAATGGATTTACCTGGTAAGTCTGCTGCCACCTAGTGTCCTCGGAAGTCTCCCATTGTCATTCATCTCATGAGATACATTTCCATTTAATAAAGTTCCATGTGCAAGAATACCCCCAACAAGGGGGGTCCTTGTTTTGAATTGCCCAATCCAAATAAGCAGATGCAGAATGAGACCACCTAAATTATTGAAGTTTCCGCAGGTTTCTTGACATCAAGAGAAGAGAACTGACAAAAAAATCATTCAAAGACTAGTATTGTCAAACCTTTCAGTAACCTGGTGTGGATTTCACAAAGCGCTAGAGCTAGTTTTATCTAGAGTTTAGGATGACTAACTAGTCCTAACTTAATACACTGTAGGACCTGTCCTAAGGTAGGACTAGTTTTGTGAAATCCATCCCTGCTCCTTGATATCAGTGTAGAATTCGAAATATAATTTTTTTTAAAGGCGGGAAACAAATTCTCTACAATAACAGCCATCTTTTGTGGATGTGATGTCAAAAGACTTGTTCAAGCTCGGAGAAAAATGAAAACCCAGACGTTCCAGCCGAGTTCATGTATTAGACATTGGCATTGTAAAACCATACCCTACCTCTGATTCTTTTCTAGTTAGTTTTAGGAGCTGTTTCGATGTACTGTAAATCTTACCTGTAACTTTTTGTACCTAATAGTTTATTTGCTCACAAGTTTTTCCCCCCTTTTTTTTCTAAAGCTTCTGAATGTTTAAACACTTTCATATTTCGCTTGTCATTCTCTTTTTAAAAAAAATGTCAGAATTTGCTCTCCACACATTGAGCAAATTTCAGGCAGAATTGCTAAAGTGCCCGTGAAGTTAATATTTCTTAGGAACATATTTTGTGCTGCTTTCTGATTCCCTTGAGGGTATAAAAACTACTTGAGATCCCTTTTTGGCTATTTTCATTGAAAAGTACACTTCTTTAAACACTTTTCATTGCTTTTCCGGACAACTGAGGGCGCTGTTGCCGCGATGTCATGAAAAGGGAGACGGTGGTTTTTCTGTTGGAACTCATGAAATTATCAACCCCAAAATTTACTTGTTGAAAACTTATGTGAGAAAAGTTTACTCGTTGGTTTAGTTGACATAAATTGACACAACGACAAATCACTAAAGAAAAGAACGTTTATGCCAGCGAAACATCCTTGGTTCTTTCAACCTTTTGAGCATATAAACTAGCATTGAGGTCTCTGCCTTCTGACACTGTGACAGATACACATTGAAGGGGGCCACTTACATCTATCGTCACGTCGGCAGTTTTTCCAATTTTTGAAACTTTTTTGTAAGTACTTAAAACCACCCAAAATTGTTTCAACATGTGAAGGGACATGCAGGCTTATGCTGAAAATAATTTGAGTTGAATAGGATTGTTAATTTTTTTAATTGCTCTCAAATTTCTTTCAAAAAAATGGACTGAAAATGCAGGTAGATTTTTTTTTATGTCCAATCTTGACGAAATTTTGGGGGTGATTTGAAAATAGAAACTAAAGCCTCAAATGAACCAACTCAAGTTATTTTCAGTAGAAGCCTGCATGTCCATTCACATGTTGGAACACTTTTGGCTGGTTTCAGGTACTTAAAAAAAAGGTTAAAACCGTTTGGAAAAACTGCCGACGCGACAGATGCAAAGTGGTACCCTTGATTGTGTTCCTTGTCTTGTATGACATCACATTTTTTGCTCATGAATTTAAAAATTTGCATTAGCATAACAAACAAAAAAGGCACCAAAATACCCTTGAAAATTGCAAAATAAAATAAAACTGAACATGACGTTAAATGGGACACAAAGCTGCATTTCCAAGGATTTGATTTAAAAATAATTCCATTTCATGGGTCCTTTAAAGGATATTAAAGGTAAAAATGTCAAGGCTTCAAAGCATTTTGAAGAGATTCAGGCTCTTCCATGTCTTCTGCTTGGGGCTCTGGCTGAGGCTATGTCAGTTATTTTGAAATCATGCGCTGATGGTGCGTGACTCCAAACATGCGGACAGAGTCTTAACTCTTTCACTATAGCGCACCGCTCACGGTGGCTCAGTGAATTACTTCATATGCCGGAAAGCCGCTCGAAAATAAACAAAATATCAAAGAATTGCATCACAGCTGTTTATTATATTCCGTAGTGAAAAGAGTTAAGGCGAAGCCCAAGCTGATGTAATGGTTTCAGAAAAGATCAATAGTAAACAAGACTAGAGAGCAAACAGCGGCATAGCCGGGATTTACTGGGGGAGGGGAAGGCACCTGAAGGGGCACGGGAGATTTGTGGGGGGCACAACCCCCCCCCCCCCCCCCCCCGGAACCCCTTGGCTATGACGCTGAGAGCAAAAAGTACAGAGAGTTCTCAAGGCCTGAAACTGCAGTAAGGTGGGCCCAATTTCATAAAGCTGCTTCAGCAGAAATATTGCTTAAACATTGTCTGCTTAGCAAAAATGAGCAGGAAACCAGTCACTGATAGTACATGTGAAATGGTATTTGGGCTGGTAACCTTATTCTGGTAAGCATCATTTTGTTGTGCTTAGCTACTGAGCAGCTCTATAACTAGAGCTACTTCAGCAGAAAATATTGCCTTAAACATTTTCTGCTAAGCAAAAATGAGCAGGATACCAGTCACGGATTGTACATGTCAAATGGTACTTGGGCTGGTAACCTTATTCTGGTAAGCATAATTTTGTTGTGCTTAGCTACTGAGCAGCTCTATTTAAATTGGGGCGAGGACTGTTTCAAAGCGGTATTCTACCCACTCATTCACAACTTGTATTCAAGACCCTTCAGCCTCTGGCTTTGTAACATGTACACCTCCCCTTTAACGAACTTTTCCTTTCTGACTCCCCCCCCCCCTCTCCTTTCGCCACACTCCCCGTCCCTTTAAGCAACCTCACTTTTCATCAGAAGATTGTGTGTCATCGACATATGGCCGGCTGATTCATATCTGCCATTGTACACGTACAGAACATGTAGGCCTCCAAGATATTTGTTCTTCTGTATACTTTATAGGACAATATACTCTTTTAAGGGCAGGCTAGATCAGGCACTTCTGGGTGAGTTGTTTATTTGAAGAAAAACAATCTTTTAAACTACCTCTACAACAATGTTCAGGGCGTGTTTTAACGACACATGACCGGAAACAAGTTTCTGACGTAAAATTCATTCGGACTGAAACAGGTCTGTTGCCCAAAACAGTTTGTGAGGTAGATATGTCTCTTGAAAAAATAACGTTCTCAAAATGTACGGCCTTTGTTTTATTTTGAAGTAATGGAACTTAGTCTTTATATAGTTTTATCAACATGATTGGATTGGTTTGCTTCAAGGTTGTTTTTTTTCCAGTTTTAAAAGAATTTCGTCGAAATTTTTCGTTAGGTCGTAAAATCCGCCATCTTGAAACCGAGCCGCCAGCGTGGTAACAGTTTGGTCAGAACAGCTGCGCAAAAAATGCTTAACCAATGATCAAAGCTCAAACAAGTTTTATGGTCGGGATTGCCTAAAATTAGCCTTTGGGCTGACCTTTTGAAGAACTTATATTTATGCTGTTGCTATTGGGGTGGTTTCCTGTGTGCATGTGTACAATTGTAATGGGTAAAAAATTTTGCAAAGGTACCATACTATTTCCCCTTGGCCTCGATAAAGCTCTGGTAATGAGAGAGATAATGGGAAAACTACAAAATGTAGATCGTGGCAGTAGACTTCATCCCTCGTTTCCAGGGATGATCAAACTCACAGTGCCATTTTTCCCATCATGCCCTGCTCGCTCATAACCCCATGCAATTAGTTAATTAAAATGTACCAGTATTTAAATGTGCCTGTGGCCGATCTGCTCAATGTGCGCGCTCAAGTATGGTAACCCGCAAAAGAGGCATCAAGTCACAGACAACAACTGGTCCCCTGACATTCTTCTTTGATTTTGTGACATGTATAACTATGCAGTTTAGGGTGACCGTATGTTTACCCAAATCTCACCGGTACTTTGTTTTCTGTTTTCTTTTTCTTCTTCTTACAGTATGTGGATATGGGTAACCAGACGAGTCAGGTCCCGCAGGGGAACAACCAGTCTGACAGTAAGACCTCCCAACGGCGGGCAACAAGTAGCGGCATCCCAAGCCGCTCTCGTGGAAAAGCTCACCGCTCCGCTCAGAGTGCAATCAATCCCGTACCACCAATCCCACCTCATGGGGCTCACCCAGACTACGATACAGTGGCAGCGTCTCCAAGCAATCCTGTGACTGCCACGCCCATCACCGCCACCGTGGTGGACAGTGCAGCAAGGGGCGCTGAGTTTGTAGACTTCATTTACGATTACGCCACCAAGGACGATGATCAAGAGGTCGGGGAGAGGACCATTCGGAGCAACACGGGCACCAACATGAGCAACGGTCCCCCTAAGCCCGCCGATCGCAAACACGGTCGGGAAAGAGCCAGGGCGCACACCCACGGCCACGGCCCTAGGAAGCAAAAGCCAGCAGCCGCCAACAAAGCAGGGAACACCAAGAGCCAGCTAGTGGTGGACTACATGGATGCAGCCAATCATTCCCAAGATCAGCTGCCCCCATCCTCCTTGTCGCCCTCCTTGACAGTACCAAATCTTTCAGTGAGCAACGGAATGGAAGGGGACGAGTCTCTGGGACCGAAGCCAGGCAGGGAACGAGCCAGGGCCCAGTCCCACGGCCATCGGAAGAAACTCCCCAAGAAGGCCCCAGAGGCTCCCAGCAAGGAAACCACGAAGTCCGTCCCGGAGATTGTCCACGCAGTGGCGGCCGAAAACGGCCACGATCTCCGCAAGGGCATGTACAAAGAAAATGGGCCGACGGCCGTTAACAAGTCCACTGATGTTGTCTCGAAAGAGAATGTTGAGAATACTTACGAGTCATATGCCACGGTGAATGAGATGGATTCCATGCCTGATAGCGTTGAGGATTTAACGGCCGAGGTGACCAGATTGAGAGGGACCAACAAATATCTGAGGCAGGAACTTGTGGATGCTAAGAAGGCTGTTGAGAAAGATGCAAAAAAGTAAGACAGCAATAGAAATCAACCACTCTGTTTTTTTTTTTTGGGGGGGGGGGTTTATGTCTTTGCAAAACCAAAAATGCAGTGTTTTACTTGCATCATCAGTTGCAATTTTTAGACTGATGATTTCTAAATAGAAGTGCTCTAAAATGATAAGGAAACAACTACATGATATAAAGGGCCATTTTTAATAACCGAAGCTTTAAAAACAAAAAATTGTGAAATTGTGAAATTGTGTGTTGGTGAGTCGACAGAAATAACTAGCTGAAAATCAAAAGTCAATGAAAATAATACAAAAGAGCAAAACTTTTAAGGAAAAAATTAAAAACACCCACCGGCCTTTTCCAGATCCTGTGTCATGTCTGTCAGGTCTGTGCTGTTCCAAGTCAACCATGGTTCATTCGATAGCCGCCCTCCGTGCCAGATGGGGGAGTTGGCGATAAGTTCCTCTTTTGTTTCAACTACAAAGTTGCACATTGAAAGCCAGGAAAAACCATTGAAAACCATTGCCACCGGGATTTTCCATTCCCAATCCCCCCCACAGCATGATGGGATTATTTTTAGGGAATTGCCATTTTTTTTTTTTTTTTTTTTTAAGAGTACCACTGGCACAAAGAAACCTTGACTTGACAAAGCCAAGCGAACAAAGATTCTCTTTATTGAACTGTGATTCTTGTTATCTCTACCAAGAAAATGTCCAATTCACGCACCGTGAATTGCATAACCTTGGCCATGTGCCATGGTCAATGATTGGTCCTACATCCGGAACCAAGGCTGGAAACTCAGTTCACTCAACCTTACCAGGCCTCGATCTTGAGAAAAACGGGGGCCAAATCAGAAAAATTTTACAAGGGCATGCTGGCCAAGTTGGTAGTGACAGTGCAATTTTTCTGAAGGGCATGCTGTCCAACTCGACAGGGCATGAGGCCAATGGCCTCGGTGGCCTCTGTTAAGATCAAGGCCTGACTTACCTCCATTGAGCCGAAATACAATGAATACACAATGGTGGAAGCCTCTCGATGTCTCGTAAGCCTCTTCTTGGAACAAAAGAACAAAGGGTCTGGAATCGGGGATTAGATACAAACCACTGCACAATGGCCAAAAATTGGCAAAATATTCAAGACCATGTTTTTTCTTTGTGTGGGTGAAACAAAGCATTAGTCGGCGCGTGCGTGCTCTGTGCACACTCGGTAGTGAAATGTCCGGGTGACTTTTGTTCCAGTATTCCGATTTCACACAATGGCATGCGTTTAACGTTGCCCGATTGCTGGCTCAAAAAATTTGTTTAGTGGCTACATGTCAACCGGGGCCAGCTGGTTAAAAACATATGTACGTGTGAATAGGCGGAAGCTGTAACATACTTTTGAAAAAATGAAACTGCAAATAAGCTTCTAAAAACATTGACCTCAAGATGACTTCCCAAATTGTATTCTGATCGCAACTGCAACTTTCACAAATTGTCGTGTTAAGGTCACACGCAGGCATGTGATTTCCCAGGATTTTTCCTGATTTCAAGGATTTTCTCAAGAACAACTCGAGCCGTCAAATTTTCTGGAAAGAAGTAAAGCAGTCGCCTAAGGGAGAAAAAAAATAGTCCACATTGTGTCAAAAATCTGTAGTTTTGTATTTCTGATGATGCAGAAAGTCTGTAAACCTAGTCAAATTGTAACATATGAGAGGTCCAGGATCTAGAATAATGGGATTCCAGGAACCAAGCCATTTTTCAGGAATTCCCACAGTCGTCAAATCTCATCCCTGTACATGGTGTGTTGTAACCAGTACAAATGGGTTATAAATGTGGCGTGTCGTGGCCAAGCAGATAACAACACCGGACTCAAGCTCTGGTGTTTCTGATCAGCAGAGTGTGGGTTTGAGTCCCAGTCATGACACTTGTGTCCTCAAGCAAGACACTTCACCATTATTGCTGCCTCCTTCGGATGGGACGTAAAGCCGTATGTCCCGTGTGTTATGTAATGCACGTAAAAGAACCCAGTGCACTTATCGCAAAGAGAAGGGGTTCGCCCTGGTGTTCCTGGTTTGATCAGCTGCAGATTGCGCCACAGCACCTTGTAAACCATTACATGGCGCTGTGTAAAGCATCAGGTCTCATACTTCAAAACGTAGCTCCACATACCTTGCAGGAAAAAATACTGAGCGCTTTGAGACGCCCATCGGGTGTGATGAAGCGCTATATAAGAACTGCGTATTATTATTATTACTATTAAATTTAGGTCCAATTAACCAGGCCTTGATCTTAATCGAGGCCACCGAGGCCATTGGCCTCATGCCCTGTCGAGCTGGCCAGCATGCCCTTCAGAAAAATTGCACTGTCACTACCAACTTGGCCAGCTTGCCCTTGTACAATTTCTCTGATTTTGCCAGCAAAGGCCTGCCCCCTTTTTTCTTAAGATCGAGGCCTGATTAACCAATTCAAAGTTTGACAATTGGACCGATGTAATTAGCCTGGTACACCGCGAGGGTGTGCGCAATTTGGGTTTCTTCACAAGTTAAATTCGATGTTTGTGGGAACCAAACATGCCAAAGGTTCCCAAAATGTTTGAATGATGCGCTAGACTTCACATGTACATGGTCTGTTACCAAATCGAGTTGAAATGTTTTTGCATTGCCGCAAAGGAAGAAGATCCTCAGGAGACTTGGACCTCTCCAAGAACCAACCGTTAAGAGAGGAAGGCAAAGTGAAACTAGCGGTAGTTTGGGGTTGAACCCTTTTTGTAACTGTTTTGTGTAACCAAATTTAGAAAAATTTAGAAAATTCTTGGTTTACATGAAGTTAAAGGTCCTATGAATTTAGTATATATATGTGGTAATGAAAGGTGTGTTGTTTCTGGTCGCAACACTACTAAAGATGGTGCCAGTCATGTTGTGCGGGGAACTTTCAACTTTTTTTCTTTGCGCGTACATTTGTTTTTTATTTTGACATGGAGAGATGGTGCGGCGTGCACGCGCATACCACGCATATGCTGGAAGGCGCACACAGACAGTGTATCAATGCAAGGTAGCTGGTACGCACATGAAACCAACATAACGCATAGCATGAATCCGAACACCAACCGCAGCGTTTCCATTTATGGTGCTGTTAATTTTCAAAGCTCGTAGTCTAGTTCTTGAAAATATGCATAAGTAGTTAACTGTATGTAAGAGACTAGGTGCCACACACAAATTGAACAGCGTAAAGAATGGCCCTTGAACATGGAACAGAAAATGTCGAAAGAAAAATCACAGTTTCTGATGATTGCGCTTGGGGTCAAATCACAAAGGGTGACCGTCTTTGTCAAGCTGTGATGTGACCGCCGGGGCGCACGCTCGCGTAGTAACTGGGTTATTCCATTTACTGCTGTAATCATGACGACACAGCTTCCCTTTAAATGCTGGACCACCAAGCTTGCCCGCTAGATAGACTTCTGGGCAAGCTCGTTGGTCTAGTGTTTGAGACGTCTGCTCTGGAATGCGGGGGGGTCGTAGGTTCGAATCCCACCCAAGTAGCAGCCTGTGGATTTTTTGATTTTTGCTTTCTGCAGGACTCGGGGCAAAAACTTGTTTAAATACCAATATTTCTACTCAATATTTCTATACTTTGATTATCCTCTCTCGTCTCAGGATTGAAGGGATGGAGGTGGAGATGAGGAGACTTAGAGAGCGCGAGGCTGAGGATGCCAAGACCCTTGAGACCATGGTACACCATGTGGAAGCAAACCTGAAGAGAACAACGGTAACTAATGAGATTCTCCTCATTGATATTTACACCTGAAGATGACTGTGATTTAACCATGTCTAAATATCCACTGATTGTTACTACCCTGTATATCTGTGATAACACCGTGAATATTATCTACTTTCACCGTGTAGAATTTAGTTCTGATCTGATAAGAACTCATCCAGCTTAGTTCTGAAAGAAGCTACCCTGATTGGTTTTTTTCAAAGACTGTCACATCGAACTTCATGTTTTTCTCTTCTTCTTTTCTTCTTCCTTTTATTTACAGGAAAGAGCCGTCACTGCAGAAACTACAATCACAAAGCTTAAATCTGAAATCAAAAGTCTCAAGGTATTTCTGACATCTTGTTCCTTTTACATCTGGTTTAACCACTCCCCAAGCACAACTGCAGGCCTCGAATTAAACCCACGGCACCCACGGCAATTGCCGTGGTGCCCTGTGCTTTTGCTGTGGTGCGCTGTGGTTTTGCCGTGGTGCCTTGTACTTTTGCTGTGGTGCCCTTTGCAAAGTTCCAGTACAAGGTTACATTTTCCTCATAGAAGTGCCCCTTACCAGAGGAAAAATTGCTGTGCCTCTTCAAGAGCGAAGTTCAAGGCCTGCAGCTGTATTTCATATTAAAGCCCCAGCTCAACATTGGTAAGAAGAAAAACATAAATGTCCACGGATTTACATATACTTTATGGTATAAAGATGAAGATGGTAGAAAACTTTCTTTGAAAAATTTCTGCCTGAAGTGTTGTCTTTTTTATAAATAACAAATGACATAAGATCCAAAATTAGTTTTCATCTCAGTGAGACGAAAAACTCTGCCTGCCTATAGGAATGCAAACAAAAATGCTGAATGCATTTTTAACTGTTTCGCAAACGAAACAACGAAATGAGCTGATATTTTCACAGGTTGATTTTATTACAAGTATCTTGATTTGTGCAAAGAATGGAAGCATTTACAGTCAGTTTACCAATGTTGAGCTGGGGCCTTAAGCGATTAAGAGGATTGGACAGCACATGTGCACGTGTTGCACTGTTGCGTTGCTCATCTGCTCGGTTTTGAACATCCTAGTCTCAGTCTGGGATGTCCCGGTCTCAGTCTCGAACATCCTGGTCTCAATCTTGGGTGCCCTTGTCTCAGTCTGGGATGTCCTGGACTCAGTCTCGAACATCCTGGTCTCAATCTTGGGTGCCCTTGTCTCAGTCTGGGATGTCCCGGTCTCAGTCTCGAACATCCTGGTCTCAATCTTGGGTGCCCTTGTCTCAGTCTGGGATGTCCCGGTCTCAGTCTCGAACATCCTGGTCTCAATCTTGGGTGCCCTTGTCTCAGTCTGGGATGTCCCGGTCTCAGTCTCGAACATCCTGGTCTCAATCTTGGATGCCCTAGTCTCAGTCTCGAACGACCTGGTCTTAGTCTCGAACATCCTGGTCTCAATCTCGAACATCTTGGTCTTAGTCTCGAACATCCTGGTCTCAATTTCGAACATCCTGGTCTTCTAGTCTCGAACGTCCTGGTCTTAGTCTCGAACGAACTGGTCTCAGTCTCGAACATCCTGGTCTCAATCTCGGATGCCCTAGTCTCAATCTCGAACATCCTGGTCTTAGTCTCAAACATCCTGGTCTCAATCTCGAACATCCTGGTCTTAGTCTCGAACATCCTGGTCTCAATCTCGAACATCCTGGTCTTAGTCTCGAACGTCCTAGTCTCAAATTCGAACATCCTGGTCTTATAGTCTTGAACGTCCTGGTCTTAGTCCTTAACATCCTGGTCTTAGTCTCGAATGTGCTGGTCTCAATCTCGAACATCCTGGTCTTATAGTCTCGAACGTCCTGGTCTTAGTCTCGAACATCCTGGTCTCAATCTTGAACATTCTGGTCTTAGTCTGGAACATCCTGGTCTCAATTTCGAACATCCTGGTCTTAGTCTCGAGCGTCCTGGTCTTAGTCTCGAACATCCTGGTCTCAATCTCGGATGCCCTAGTCTCAATCTCGAACATCCTGGTCTTAGTCTCGAACGTCCTGGTCTCAATTTCGATCATCCCTGTCTCAATCTCAGCAATCCTAGGTTCGACTACAACACTGCCTATGTGTATAAACAAACACCTTTAATTTGCCTTTCCTGAAACCTTTTGTTGATGTGCAGTCAGAGATAAACGCACTCTCCAGCAAGAACAAGAAGCTAGAAGAAGGAACTGAACTGCGAGAGCTGAAAGATAAGGCTCACTCTTCCTCCGTCAAGCTTGCAACGGCTGCCAAGGAGGCAGAAGCAACAATCAGGTATGTAGCATTTTATTTTGTGTGGCTCATCTGGCATGCTGATTGAAAACGTATACTGATCTAAACGTCAAGACCCTTCCGGCTCTTTTCAGAGCAAACACTCCTCCCAAAAGAGATTCAAACACATGGTTGTACCCGCAAGTTTACTAGTTTATAGATTTTCTTAGTTTCCTATACCATGCAAAGCTTCAAACATCACTCATCTGGCATAGTTGTTAAATCTTGTATAAATGAATAGTTTTCTTGTACTTCCCCTGTATCTTCGTAGTTTCTGATCGGAGCAATTTTTTTGTATTTTTAGATTTAACACATTTTTGGTTTGGCAGCCCGTTAATAGACCGATCCATTAAGCCCCGCCTACTAATGTATTGACCAATCACAGCCTTGACAACGCCACTGAAAGGCCGACAAAGGTCCGACATGTTAAAAATCCCATTAGAAAAGTAAACAAACCGCCTCCATTGTTCTGACATAAAACTGCACACACAACTGTACTAACTTTTGTTAAGTTTTATTTAAATTTTTCTTATTTCTGGTGGTGCAAATCCCACAGTATTGTTCCCTGTACAGTTGTGTAAAAGTGGTTTAACAGTGTTCCTGTCTGCATCGTTCTTTGGACTCAAGGCACTGCCCAAAAGGCCACGAAACTTGATCCACACTTGATTCACGAAAACCATGTCTGTGTGTGGGTATCTGACACGTGTGAGTTTGTGTACATGTGTGGAGCAGCAACCGAACCACCGCTGCGAACGTGGCAAGAAAGTCACACCTTGTGCTGTTGCGAGGCAATTGCTAAGATAGGCGGGGCTTAATGGATTGGTCTATTGCCCAGAGCGTATCGTGGCCGAGTGGTCTAGAGCATCAAACTCAAATCCTGATGGCTGAGTCATCAGAGTGTGGGCTTAAATCCCAATCATTGAACACCTGGGCAAGACACTTAACTTTAATTGCTTCTTATCACCCATGAGGTACCGGTACCTGCAAGAGTAGATATTGTAGATTTGAAAGATAAGCAAACGTTGATTGTCGAATGCAAGTTTACCCTTAGCGAACTAGAGCCTGAGAATGAGAAATTGAAAAAAAAATATTAAAAAAAAGAGAAAAAAGTTTTACAGATTTTCTGACATAATTACTCTTTTAAACAAAAAAGGCATTTATGACTGGGAATACAAGAGTAGTGCCTCGATCTCAAACGACCGTTTCAAACCTTGCAGGGTCATGGCCGTGGGATAAAGGACCTCGTCTTCAGCTCAGTCCTTTGTCACACAGCCATGACCCTGTCGGTTATAAACGGCAGTTTAAGACTTCGGTAACCACTCTTTTACTTCCTGAATAATCATAATACTTGGTTCTTATAATTTTATAGCACACATATCCTAATAGCTAGATCAAGACACTTTACAACATTATTACCCCTGGGTCATCAGGCATACTTTAACCAATCCACAAACTTTCTCAACTCCCTGGGGAGCATACAACCCCAAGCTGCTTATATTAGTGCTAAGAGGTTCAGCCAACATAATACCGTCCCAGCCCTCCCAGGTTCCCACTTATACACCTGGGTTTTAAGAGAAGCGATTATGGTTAAGTGTCTTGCTGCGGGACACAAGATGTCATGACCGGACTTCGAACCCACATGCCGATGTTTAGGCGGCCAGCACTTGAGTCCGATGCGCTAGACCGCTCATCCACGATAGCCACGTACCTTCAGTATGAAGACTGAAGACTTGAAGATGAAGACAAGGAGACCAATATGGTTTCCGTAAAGAAAGAATTAAGCCCCCTAAAAAAAGTGTTGCAATTTTTTTCGATCACCTATATTTCGGTTATGTATGACTTCTTGATGTCTTGTAGCATACCAATAGAAAGCTTATTCCTTGTCCTTCACAAAGAGACCACATTTGTAACAATAATAATAATAGCAATGATAATAATATGCAATTCTTACATAGCATTTTATCACGACCGATGTGCGTCTCAAAGCACTCAGTGGTTTTTTTCCTGCAAGGTATGCAGAGTTATACGTTTTGAAGTATGAGACCTGTTCCTTTACATAGCACCATGTAACTGTTTACAAGGTGCTGTGGTGCAATCTGCAGCCGATCAAACCAAAAACACCGGGGTAAACCCCTACTCTTTGCGATTAATGCACTGGGTTCTTTTACGTGCATTTACACAACACGCGGGTTGGCTTTACGTCTCATACGAAGGATGCAGTAATAATGGTCTTGCTTGAGGACACAAGTGTCACGACCGGGACTCGAACCCCCACTCTGCTGATCAGATACACCAGAGCTTGAGTCCAATGATCTTATCCACTCAGCCGCGACACGCCAATCACTTGTTTTGGGCTTCCCCCTATCCCAGGCATTCACAACAGAGTTGCTCGGCCCCCTAACAAGCGATTGTCACAAATGTTGTCTCGTTGTGAAGAGGAAGGAATAAGCTTTCCATTGATATGCAACATGATACAAACGAGTCACAAAAAGCCAGGTGATTGAAAAAAACATTCCAAGTTTTTTTTTGAGGGGTTTATATTCTATGAGGGTTCCTTAGAAAAGAACATTCCCAGAAATCACATTCAGGGATAGTGAGATTACAAACGTGGTGTACTGAAAACCAAAAACAATCTCAAATCTTACATATTCTTGTATTTGGTTTTTTTCTTCTTTTTTTTCTCAGACAAATGGCAGGCGGCGTCGAGTCGCTGAAACTTCTTGCGGAGACCCTGGCCTGCATTGATCGTGTATCAGAAGATGTGCCCAAGTCTTTCGGCACAGCATTATGAGGTACAGCAGTGTGAAGTTCGGGCCTTGAAAAAGTCTGACCCTTAGAAGGTTTTAGTTGAAAGACATGTACACCCATGGTGAACTGTTTAGAGATCTGAGCAGCCGCAAGTGGCTTGTACCAGAAAATGCCCAAAGCGGCCACAAACACCCATCAGATTTGACCTCCAACCACTCAATCAAAAAGGTCAAAGTATAAACTCATGTAAGAAGTAAATATTGCTAGTAAACTTGGAGGTACAACCATGTATAAATCTCTGAAGACGGGTAGAGCATTCTGTTCGAAACGTCGAGACCACAACGGCTCTTTTTAGAGCCAACACTCCTCCCAAAAGAGATTTATTCATGGGTGTACCCGCAAGTTTGCTAGTAATAGTTACTTTTTATTCTCCACACCATGCAAAGGTTCAAACATCACTTACAAGCTCATGTCCTGGGCCAAATTACGTAGAGCTGCCTAAGCAGAAAATATTGCTCTGCAATTTTCTGCTAAGCAAAAATGAGCAGGATACCAGTCACAGAGTGAACCTGTGACATGACATTTTGGCTGGTAACCTCATTCTGGTAAGCATGATTTTGTTGTGCCTAGCTCCTTTTTTTGCTATAAAGCAGCTCTATGAAATTGGCTGCTGATTGGGCACTTTCCAATGTCGACACAGTATCAACATTTCTGAATTCAAATCAAATTTTTGTGTCTCGTATTATTTTTTCCGGACTATTTTATTGACAAAAAAATGGAGTCAAAAGTCATAAATATTAGCCTAGCTGCGTTTGGGCATGTGGTGATGATTATGCAGAAATGATTGGTCTGTGAATTGTAGAACATAAGTCTTGCTTCAGAGGCTTTTTTTCCTAAGCCTGCTTACCGCTAAGCTTTTGTGCTTACTGAAAATCCAACAAGCATGAAATGACCCCCACACACACAGAAAAGATAATGTATTGACTCGTCTCCGTTCATCGTGAACTTACAATAGATTTCACTCACCATTAGGAACTGCGGGCAGATTCACAAGCCTCACGTTTTTTATTTATTAATATTAATTTCTTAGCAGCTCACACAGAATATACAACCTGAACGACCGCGTTTAAAAAAAAACAAATTATGAAAAAAATCGGGATTCATAATTTCTGTCATTTATTGACAAAGTACAGTTAGGCAGTTATCACCCCCAAAATTATTAGCTTCAATCTAAAAAAAAAAAATGCATTGATTATGAAGTTTATTCCTTTACCAATCCTCCGGAGAAATGTTTCCGTCTCAAATGATGTTCAAATTGCTTCTGGAGATTCCAGCGAATCGCCATTACTTGTTTGGAATGCCGCGATTGAACTAAAACACAAAACAAAAAAGGAACAACAGAACACAAAGAAGAACAGACACGACGCAACATGAACTTTTATTTTCATCGTCTTCCATCTGATGATTTATTTTCACAGGTTGGTTGTGTGGTGTTTACTCCAGACAACTAGCCTTGTTTGAGACATGGCGGACACTATAGGAGTGCGCTGTTTCGTTTAGGCGTATTCAGATGAATTTACCCAAACTGTGTCGTAGTATTGTGTCCACCATTATCTCAAAAGGCTTATGGGATTGAAAGCTTCCAATAGACCTAACGATGTACTTTCCCCAAAATGTAAATATCTAGACGAGCATTCTGTTACAGAAAAAGAAAAAGTGGTTTCCATTGGTGTACAGATCCTTCTTAAAACCGCCTGAGGTTCAGCCTGTCAGAGGTACATCTGTTTAAGATGAGTCCTCTATGTAAATTGAGCCACCTGAGGTACAGACAATTGTGGTTTGCCCCAAATGAGGTTTAAGAAAGGCCGTACCGACGGATGGATTGCTTAAGTATTAGAAGCACAGATGTAGGTACATACTTAACTTAATGCAAACAGTAATTAGAGTTCTACATGTATAATTGATATATGGGGATTAAGTAAGACGTTCGGGTTCTGAGACGACACAAAGTGTGCCAATCTGTTGCTCCTAACAACACAGAAAAACTTGCATGTCTTGGGTCATCTGAGACCACCTGTACAATGTGTAGGCCAACGTTCAACCTCGTTCCCAGGGGTGATTGATCTCGCTTGCTCATAACCCCTGGAATGGAAGACTTATGAGGAGTCAGCGGGTGCCCCAGTACGCGGTCCTTTTCTATAGAGAGGTTTCACGTGACATCGCCCGAGACCTTTTTCTAATACTGCGTGCACAAACAGACGCTGGAAATCATTCAGCAGGGCCTAATTTCATGGCTCTGCTTACTGCGTCATTCTGCGCTTACGAAGACCATTCGCCGCTTATGAGGTTAGCGCCGAATTTCTGCGCTAGCTGTGTAAGCACGAGAATCCTTAGTTACGCGAACTAGGCACGCGCACAAGCAAAAATTCCTTGCTAGCCCGTGAAATATGCTTAAGTAAGCGCGGAATTTTCTGCTTACGTAAGCGCCGATTTTACACTTACGGTAAGCAGAGCCATGAAATTGGGCCCAGATGATGCACCAGCCATTGAGTTTGTACATGGCTGTACCCAACATGGCTGCGAAATGAACTTTTCCACGGGGGGTCACGCAACCTCTCTATTATGAGAACATTAGAAAAGGACCACTTACTGGGGCGCCCTCTATTGGTTTAAAAGTCTCCCATTGGTTAATTAAAATGTGCCAGTATATAGCACATTTTAATTAGGCCTGTGGCCAATCCACTCTGCGCCCCCCGCTCAAGTATGGTAGCCAGCAAAAGAGGCATCAAGTCATACAGCAACTGGTCCCCTCTCATTCTTCTTTGGCTTTGCGATACCTCTAACTGTATGCATTTCCGGGTGACCGTGTAAAAACATGATTCATTTGAAGTGGAATCGCATCAAAATACTTGCATTTCGACACGCGCGCACTAAGCGTCCTACAAGCGCTCCAAAGTTTTTAACAAGCGTGCGCGCATGCTCTGCGTGCACGCTTGGAGCCAATCCGCATTGTTTTTTCAGTACATCCCTACCGGGGGTTAGTGACGGGAAGTATCGATTCGTCCCGCTGCCCATGGTAGCGAGGCTGGCCTACGTTATATCTTAGCAATATGCTTAGCAGATTATACAAATACTGGAATGGCACACTTTGTATTGGAGTGAAAGACACAGGAGTAAAAGAAAAACGAATGTGGGGTGGGGAAGAGGGGAGGGTATTATCACAGTAAGCCATTTGCGAGGTGGATTTGAATACGTTCTGGTACTTTGAAGTGCTCTGAATGCTCAGTCACAAGTAACCCCTAAAGGTAGAATACAGGATTGGAGTTCATCCAAATTGGTTTTGTATTAGTATCAGTCTGAAAGCTTTCTGATTATGAAGTTCATACCAATAGCCTACCACTCTTCCGTAGAAGTATTTCTGTCTGAAATGCTGTCAACGTCGTGAAAATAGAATTTGAAGACCCCAATTTCGATTGTAACAACCGAACTAAAGGACAGTGTGCTTACATGCTGAAAAATGTGCATGTTTTTTCACTATTTTCTCCAGACTCGGACGACGGATTGAGCCCAAATTTTCACAGTTTTTTTGTGTGTGTATATATATTGAATCATACAAAGTAAGAACACTGCACTATCAGCTTTACCAATCCGATATTTTACCCTTAAATATGAATTCCCCAGCTTAAATTTGAATTCCCCGTTTAGATTTGAATTCCCCAGACTGAATACGGCGTTGCTACATCACATCGCGGCAAGCTTTTAAGCGTAATTCTGTCAGGGACAACGAACACCCATACACAATGCCGAGTGACTGTGTACCGGGCTTTGCCCATCTAGAGGTTGCCGTAAAAAAGCTTGGCCCTAACTATTACGATCTTACTTGCAAATGGCTTATTGTTTACTTCTTAATTGCTTTCCTGAATATTTTATAACAAAAAATGTAATAATAATTTTCAAAAAAGAAATCTACTTTGAATATTCACTTTTATTTTCATATATAAGTCATCTCTGACGAGCAGTCCAAGTGACACATACTTAATAATGATCATATTTTGTCTATTGCATGGAGAAGTTTTTGTTGTTACATACTTAACTCAATTTGTTTCATTCAATCTCATTCATTCCTTCCAACATCGGTTTCAAGATATACTCGTTCACTTGTTCGTCCCAAGATCACAAGACCAGTGTGTGTTTGGGGAACAAAGGTATCTTTTTCTTCCTTTGTGCATTTTCATTCACCATTTGTTATTACAAATCATTCATGCCTTCTCTAAAATAGATACAGTAGCAAATCCCCTCGATGGGAGGGTAAATACTATTTTTCTAAAACTGTGCTTCTAGAACGACGGGAACACATAACGTGTAGGCTGGACCAACCCATTCAGCTGTGTATATCTTGGAACTCCAATAAACATCTTGTTAAAAAGTATATATATATAGGGTAGCTAAGTTGATTTGCACACGAGCGAGTTAAAGAGGCAAATGTACTTTAAAAAGATCCTGTTTGCATTGAACTCAGCCATGCCATTCAAAATATTAACGTTGCCAAGATTTGTTGCGACAGAAGTTCAAGTAAAAACCCGAGAAGACTGATGTAGAACAATAGCCGGACAAGTTCAGACAAGAACAGTCTACTGTACATATAGCAGAGTAGATATATTACACATGGTGTTACCGCAAACCAAACATACATTGATACCTCACCATGCAATGCCTCAAAACCCATATTTACATTTGTTGTCACAAAGGATGTAAAACAAGAATTCTGTCTGGTAAAAAAAAAAAAAAAAATTTCCAGCGGGGGATTTTCATATTTGTATAAGGATATTGAAACAGTATTACATAGATAACTTAATAACTATATCATATGCTTTTGAAGTTTGCCTTTTTCTGCCATTGCCCTTCCGTGATCTTCCACTATATAAATTAATTACATTTATGTAATACAACTAACAACACTGTGTCAAACTTAACAAATCGGTTATTTATTTATTTATTTTTAAATTAGGCATGACCATCTTTAAAAGGTGTGTTTGTGTAAAATGTTGATGTACTTCCCATTTCATGACATGACCCTCCTTTTGGGGGATTTACCAAGAGCATCCTATGTTGAACTAGACCAGGCAAAAAAAAACTTCAACATAAACAAAAATTAGCATCATTATTCTTTTCATCAGAAAATTATCTTGTAACTACATACAGCACGTTTACAATAGAGGGCGCTGTTATGCCATTCTGAGTTTTTTTCCTGAGATCTTGTGGTGTGGTGGTGGTGTTGTCAGAGTCATTTTTCTCGCTGCTTCTTTTTCCCAAACTGTTTAAAATTAATGAAAATATTAAGTTTGTATGTTTATAGGGTGCAATAACTGTACAGAAAGATATTTTGTCATTTCTTTCGGTTGTTTAAAAATTTATGTAACTCAATATTTGTATGCAAAAAAAAAATTACATATTTTTGGAGCAACGATATTTTAGTAATAATATGTAACACGTTGAAAACAGCCATTAAAAAGACATGTATGATTCGTTTGTACCTATAGCACTTGTACTTTGTTTGTTGCAGTACGCACTTCCTTAGCAAAAGCATTGCATTTCAATGGAATGAAGAGCTCAGCGATTGAGAGGTTACGTTTATAAACGTAACATTGCGTTAATAAATGTACACTGCAAAAGCTGGGGTGTTAAATTGATTCTCTCGGTATCTATAAATGTGATAACACCGATATGGTGTTAGTTATCCCCATTACTTTATCATTGGTAAAATTAACACCATGTCGGTGTTGTCGCATATAGATACTGAGAGAATCAATTTAACACCCTAGTTTTTGCAGTGTAACAGACTTAACGTTAGTTTAATCAACCTCACAAACTTAATACAAGGCTAATTAACGTAACATGTTAATAAACGGATGACGTAAAATTAATAATTGTAACACGCTTGACGTTATTTTGATAAATCCCACATACATAATGCAGGTCATCCCGGCCAATTTCAACCCCCCAAAAATCGTTCACATAAACATTTGGATCTTTCAATTTCGTTTGAAAATAAATGTCCCATTGCATCAGCATGCAGCGGTCACTGTGGATAATTCTATTCCAACTGTTGTAGCATTCACTAATGGTCAAATAAGATCAATCAAATTCATCAGGTCGCAAAGATCATTCAATTTCGCAAAAAACCAACAGCAAGAGGGTGGTCGACCATTCATCAAAATATAGCATTCACTGATGGTCAAATAAGATCAATCAAATTCATTAGGTACATAGGGTACACAGGTGTTTTAGAAATTCAACTGAAGAATGGTTAGAATCAAGTCTTGAATGCCTGTCAATGAATGAGAATGACTGAAACGAAACTGAATGAGAAGAACGTAATCACGTGTGCACCAAAACGAAATTGAATGCAAATAGTAGATGAAAAAGAAACCCCAGTTTGAGTGAATTTGGGAAACATGCGTGAATTTGAACGCGTGTTAGTCAAATAGAACCAATGTTTGCTGAAATTGACCGGGAAATCTTAATATTAGAAAACTAAATATTACGTTAAACACAACGTAAAACAATTTCTCAAAGGTAGCAGCCTACAGATTTAACTGCGGCTGGTTAAATTATGGAAATTAAGTTGATGATTTTCAACCTGGAACGGAAATTTTTAAAACTTGACGATGGTGAAACCACTGTACAAATTTTCACTTGAAAAACAAAAGTTCCGTCTGAATAACTGCCACGATACGAGTAAAACAATTCCCGTGCATGTTACGATGTCCTAAATCGAATCAGCCAAACGAGCACAAAATCTCTGAAAAGGGCTTTATTCGGCGTTGCCTTGACCCGCACAACAAGTCTGTTTAACTAGAACCGGATTTTACATACCTGCAAAAAAATGTTATTGGTCATTCTTTTAAATGGTACCAATGCACACACGGTCTATGTTTAACGTGAGACCATGTATAGCTGACATAAAGATTTTTTTTTCTGAAATCATTCTTATTATATAAGAAAGGCATGTAAATTGCACACTGGTTGTAAAGGGCGTGTACAGCATTGGTTCTCTAGTGAAAATATAATGTTCAAAGATTTGCACATAACTTACATGGTATGAAGATGGTCATGGTGGGAAAATTCCCTGGAAATGTATTCGCTTCTTAACTTAAAAATGCTATAGCTTTTGAGAAAAACAAAATGAGTAAACCACTTACTTTCATCTCGCGGGTGCCAGAACTCGATGTTTGAAAACATCGAAAAACATACCCGGAATGTTTCACTATTTTCTCGTGACTTCGATGTCCGATTGAGCTTAAACTTTTGCAGATTTATTATTTCATGTATATGTTGGTTCACATGTTTGTTTGTTTTTTGTAATATGAGAATAGGTCATCGTGGTTTGTAGTGCGCACACATGGGGGCAAAACGAAGACAAAAATGGTAGCACGATAAATAATGTCTTCACCGTAAAAATTTGTTGGCACATCTGGCCCCGTCAATCTATGTCGCTTATTCTTTGCATTTAATTCAAAAATAGAGATATCTCTATTAATATAGAAGTATCTCTGTTTCGGGCGTACAAAGTTAACATTTACCTCATGGAAATAAAGATACCTGTATTATTTAATAAATTGCAGAGATATCTCTGTTATTAATAGAGATATCTCTATTCCAAACATATATTTGTATTATACTTTTATTATGTATTTGTATAAAAAAAACAGAGACTTCTATATTAAAAACAGATATTTCCATTAAAACAGAGATATCTATATTAAAAACAGAGACACCTTTATTATTAACCATTAGATTAAAACGCGTTTCTTTTTCCTGCTCCGTGTTTTCACCAAGTTCGTGGCTTGCTCTTTACGTCATCCAATAGTCACGTGACGTAATTATGGTAATGTGGAACATTTTAAATTGCTTAAAGTTGACTATATAAATGGGTTATTTCAGTCAAGGCCGCAACACCGTTGGTCGTATTGACTTATTTCCTGTTTGTATATATTATTGAAGTAATTATTTGCTGGTACTATTATGAATTTCCATCCCTATTGCTGGTTCTAAGTCAGAGCATACGATTTTTTTTTTAGTTTGCCATTTGCTTCATGAGATTGGCGCAGATTTTAATGAATCATGGCAAAGACAGTCTGGCTTAGATTTTTGGTCCTGTCCTTTTTTTATTTTTCAAAATATCTGTGCTCTGGGGAAGGTATAGAGAATGGTACAACCATGGAAAGAAACGAGTCCAGGATTGAGCCGGCACTAACTCCAAGCAGCGTGATTGAACCTGCCCAGCAGAGCAAGAAGCATTTTACTGGTAACTTCGACAGTGAAATCGCCAAGTCTTCCAAGCGCACGTTGTCGTCCAACGCGACCCGGGGTGCGAGCGCGAAGCCCGGCGGCCGGCACCACAAACGCATCCTGATCATAGACTGCCTGATGGACGGGAGTCACACCCACATCCAACGCCTCACGGCAAGGGCGTTGGCTGCGAGGGGCCACAACGTCACCTGGCTCACGGTCAAGGATCTCATGTACTGGGTCACCGAGCAAGACCGACAGTCCATCAACTTTAGAGTATATGATAATACGGTTCAGAAAGCAACTGTCGAGAAGATTCTCGAGTATTGGACTTTAAAGAGTTTATCTGGAGATCTGTCTTCCTTCACTTGGTAAACAATCCTCCCTTTGTTTAGTTCTTACAAGATTTATGGCATGAATTGTGTTAAAATTAGAATACAATGTCGGCTTAGAGCTGTAAGGACTTATTTGGAGATTAGATTTATCTATCATTTATATGGGGAATAATTTGATATCATTGTCGGTCAAATAATAAACTGTAGTACTTTTTTGCAGTGAAGGCCGCCCGTACTTTTGCCAACCTTTGTTGGCAAAACTCGCGGCTGTGACATTGCAAACGAAAGGTGTATAACAACTGAAGGAAACAAAATGGCGCACTTTGCTCAGTAACACGCTGGAAAAAAAATAATACATTAAATAGATCTCGGTTTCCAGCTCTTTCATTTTGACTTCGCCGGCTCATTCAGGCATAATTTCTTCTGAAATCTGGCTTCGTGCACTAAAGGCTTACAGCAATTCCTTATATTGGGGATCTCAAAACTGCGATACTGTAGATCATGGGATCGAGAGGAAAAAAATGTTTATTTTCATGTGGCAAACTCTCTCAATGTGAGACTCGGGGATAAACCATTTACTGACGCCACCAACGGCGGAAAGTTCATCTTGATTTCACAAAATGTGGAATGCCAACAAACAAAACAACTATTAACGCAATTCAATTTTATTCAAAACCACAAATCGTGGCCCAAGAGCCAAATTGCGTGTGACTGTACAAAGATTCTCTATTTATTAAAAAAAATTAATTTGAAATGATTAAAAAAAAAGTGGGGGCAAACAAGGAACAAGTTCTGAACCTTTTTTTGATGAGGACCTCTGGCTTTTTGAGATCTTTAATCCCTCCCGGCTTTTTTGAAATACAGGTATGCTAAGATGAGGCTGGGGTTCGTCGAAAAAGAGTTCCAACACGTAACAGAGACCATGAATAGGACATTTTGGGAGCTGTTCCTCAACACTGATTTTGACGAACTCCGAGCTTCCAAATTTGATATGGTTTTGTGTGAGGTTATGAAGCCGGAATGCAGCATAGTGGCTCATGATATACTCCACGTGCCGTTCATTAACACCGTCAACGGGGGCTACCTGGGCACTCGCTACAGTCGCTGGTACAACCAACCCAGCCCTTTATCATACGTCCCAGAGTTTCTCACGACGTACACGGACACCATGAGCTTCCCGCAGCGGGTGAAGAACGTCATCATCCACGCCTTCTCGCTGCTCACTTACGATTACATGATGCTCGGTTCGTTGGACACTGAGAAAACTCGGCTTGGCCTGAGCCCGGGTTTGGGGATAAAGGAGATCATCTCCCGGTCTGAACTCTTCCTCTTCAACTGGGATTTCCTGTTGGAGTTCCCGAGGCCCGTGATGCCTAACGTGATCATGACAGGAGGGCTAACAGTTGCGCCTCCACAACCTCTATCTCAGGTAAAAACAAAGGCGTAAACATTGTTTGGGAATGAGGTAAGGGGACAAAGGAGAGAATGCCACTCTTGATTTCAAGAACAATTACTCTAAAGGGTCGGTTGGGGCCAGTGTTTTTTTGCCCAGCCTTTTCCCAAAGTTAGCCAGTGGTTTTTGCCCGGCCTAGTTTTACCCATGAGTGGACCCCGGTTCAAATCCAACCTCGGAACTAAAGCATAGCTTGTGGCTTACGTTTTTCAGCCCCACCTGATTTCGTGTTTTCCCTGTTAGTTTACCCCCACCCGTACAATGTTCAACATTCTGTTTATGTCGTTAATAAAAACACATTATACATTCATGGTAGGCAGCCATGTTAAAATCACTTTTCGAAAAGAAGTGCTGGTAAGCAAAACGACTACAGTATAAAGTCAGAGATTTTTTTCACATGGTTGTATACCGCAAGAATTTACGGAAGCGTAGTGCCGCCACATGAATAAAAAAATCCCACTACTATCGTGTACGTACATGATAATTATCGTGTACGTACACGTACATGATAATTATCGTGTACGTACATGACAACTATCGTGTACGTACACAATAGTATCGTGTACGTACACGATAAGTGTCTTATCGTGTATGTACACGATAGTTATCGTGTACGTACATGATAAGAGTGGGATTTTTTAATCGTGTGGCGGCACTACGCTTCGGTAAGAATTAGCCATTATACATGTTAATATATCATGGTAATTATAGGTTTTCCTGGGCAATGGGAGACTTTTGAGACGCTGGCGGCAGCAGACACAGTGGTCCTTTTTGACAGTTCTGGGCATGCACACACGTGCTCAGTATTGCGCACGTAGTTCTGATGAGAACGTTGAAAAAGGACCGTCCAAAAGTCTCCCATTAAAAGCAAATATTCAATTTAACACCCAGCTTATTAAATTTTCGTTTGAAAATGAATGCCCCGTTGTATCAGCATTAATTTTTTCTGGATTTATACCATCTGATAGATCGTTTTGGTTGGTCAGTTTGCAAGTGCTACAATGGGAAACTTTTGAGACGATAGCGGGCGTCCCATAGACCGGTCCTTTTCCATTGTTCTCAGCGATGAAAACAATAGAGAGGTTGCATGACCCCGGGAAAAGTTCGTTTCGCAGCCATGTTGGGTAATGCCATGTACAAACTCAATGGCTGGCGCGTCGTCTACTGAATGATTTGCCTGTTTGTGCACGCAGCATTAGAAAAAAGGTCTTGGATGACGTCATATGAAACCTCTCCATGGAAAAGGACCGGTCTGTGGGACGCCCGCTATCGTCTCCCATTGCATTTTTTTAAATCTAAGCAAGGAAGTGTATGGCTTATAGAACTGTATTTTATCATGGATTGACCTCTACATGCTTGCCAACGTCTTCCCTTCTATCATTATAGGAGCTTGAGGAGTTCGTGCAGGGATCCGGCGAGCACGGTGTGGTGGTCTTCTCCGTCAGTACGCTCCTGAACGTCATGAGCATGGAGTTGGCCAACATGATCGGAGCGGCACTGGCCCGTATCCCGCAGCGTGTCGTGTGGAAATATCTCGGCAATGAAAAACCCCACACAGTAGGCAACAACACCCTGCTCATTAAATGGATCTCACAGCAAGATTTGATCGGTAAGGTTTGGGAGATATTACATATAGGTTTTTACTCTTACGGGTATACCAGTATTATTATGTGAATATAGTGGCTCTGAAATGAGCCCCTTTTATTTGACCCTCAAAAATGTTTCGACGAGTGTGCTCTTTTGAGAAGTCGTCAGGAAACCACCTTAATATTTTACATTATAGCATGCCCGATATGTGGCAGAGGGAGTCCCACGCCCCTCCTCCAAATGTTGCCCATACTCTAACACACTCTGGCCCGCTTGTACAGAAGTAACCCCCCCCCCCCAAAAAAAAAAAAAAAAAAAAAAAAAAATCCTCAAAAGAATTCCAGAGATTTCCAAAACACAATGAAGACACAATTTGGGGTACACCCTGCCACATATCGAGTACCAGATAGGCAGTTGGGACAGCAACTGTCTGGGATGATTGCAAAGTTGAGACGGAACATAACCGTCCAAATTGGTGGCTACGGCTACGGCTACGGCTACGGCTACGGCTACGGCTACGGCTACGGCTACGGCCATGGCTGGATCGCCGCATCATCATGCGTTGAAATATAGGACGTCCTTAGCAACAGCCGTAGCTGTAGCCGTTATTTCGGACCAGGTGTCAAAGGGTATTCTGTCCTCCAGCCAGGTAATGTGTCCACCATGCGGTAAATAAACGTGGGCTGGAGGAGTTTATTCAAAAGAGGGCGCTATCAGAAGGAGTCAGTATACACAATTGGTCGTATGCCCGGACAGAATCTCCTTCCACACAGGCCTTAAAAATAATAAAAACCGTCGTCCTTTTCCCACAGCTCACGAGAAGACCCGCTTGTTGATCTACCATGGTGGCCTGAATGGGGGCTACGAGGCCATGTACCACGGAGTCCCCATCCTTGGCCTGCCGCTGTTTACGGATCAGATTGATGACCTTGTCCGTCTGAAGAAGATCGGCATGGCCAACTATTTCCTCAAAGGGCCCATTGGCTTAACGTCTGAAAGATTGTACGAGGGCATCCGAGAAGTTTTGGACAATTCATCGTAAGTAATATGATCATCCAACTTTATTGTATTATTATCAGTCTGAAAGCTCACTGGTTATGAAGTTCATACCAGTAGCAATCTTAGAAATATGTTTGTCTGAAATACTGTCAAAGGCGAGAAGATAGAATTTGAAGACCCCGATTTTAATTTCGATTGTATAACAATCGAAGTTTAGGACAATGTGTTTACACGTAGGAAAAAGTGTCCACGGTTTTTCTCTTGACTCGAACGACGGATTGAGCCCAAATTTTCAAAATTTTGTTTTTACATGTATAAACAAAAACACAGAAACACTGCACTATCATTTTTTGTACCACTCTTATTTTACCTTCATGTTTGGGATGTTCCTTTAGAGCCACATTAAACTACCATGAAGTGAGTTTAGTACGCAATTTACGATAACATTGTTGATCCACAACTATGAGTTGGGATGAAAAAACTACTCATACCTTGTGAACAAAAAGTGGCTTAACTCTGCGCCAACAAATTTCTCTGGTCGGGTGACTTCTGTTGACCTTTTGCTCGGAAAAAAAACTAGTACATGAAGACAATATCTGGTAAATATCCATTGTTTAGGTAATTCTGAGCATGGGCACACGTCAGAGCACAATGGAATTACCTGCCATCTAGCATTTAAGAATCTAACAATCTCATTCGTTTCCATTAAAAAAAACACACACAGCTACCGCGAGAACGCAAAGAGAGCTTCCATGAAAATGCGGGACATGGAGTTTGCCGGCCAGGGCCTCCCGATGAATCGTACAATCTACTGGATCGAGTACGCCATCGAACACGGCACCGAGCACCTCCGCTCTCAAATAGAGAACCTCGCCTGGTACGAGATGAACCTCCTGGATGTCATAGGTATTAATCTATTGATAATGATAGTTTCCTTGTGGTTGCTTAGAAAATGTTGCTCTTGTTGTGCACGTGCATGTAGTAAAACCGCTTAAAGGTTTACTGAAATAAAAAGTATTAATGCTTTTATGTTACACCTTGTAATTTTTATAAAACGATTCACTTGCAAGAAATCCTTTTTTGCGATCCTGTGTATTTTTGCATAATTTGTTTTCTTTAAAAAATAACAGTCTTCAGGAACGCCCACAAAAATAGGTCACTTGCTAACAATGGCTGGATTCTCAACGTGACATCACATGCATTACAACCAAGAGTGAATGTGTTAATAGAAGAACACGTATTTGTCATTCCTTTGGCAGACCCAATCCCAGAACAATTGTTTTCTGGAATAGCTCAGGAAACATTATGCAATGCATGTGATGTCACGTTAAGAATCCAGCCATGTTAGCAAAGTGACCTATTTCTGAAACAGTAGTGAAAACTGTTATTTTTTTAAGAAAACAAATTATGCGAAAAATACACAGGAATGCAAAAAAATAATTTCTTACATGTGAGTCGTTTTATAAAAATCATAAGGTGTAACATAAAAGCATTAATACTTTGTATTTCAGTCAATCTCCCAGCATTCAAAATAAACATAAACTAAGTATACCTTACGATTTGACATCATGGGCTGTTCTATGAAGTTCTGTTTTCTTTGATACAACATTGCATTCATTTATTTGTAAAAGTAAGGGTCGGGCTTAAAAACGTTGTGTTTGGATAGGTCAGGTCGAAATACTTACTTGAACTGTTTTAGTCTCTTGGACTTGTAATCAAGTTTGTTTTTATTATAGGTTTTCCCAAACAATTTAGGCATTAACAAGCACATCAGATTCACGAACGTTTCCCTAATCCACTCAAACGATAGCATTTCATCTTAACTATATTATACTATTTGCATTCAAATTCGTTTTCGTGCATACGTGATTTCGATCTTCTCGTTCAGGTTTGTTCCAATCTATCTATTTCATTTAAAGACATTCAAGAACACATTTTCATCATTCTTTCGGTTGAATTTCTAACACTTATTTATAATTTGATTAAAATTGGGTGGTTGACCAGCCTCTTGCTGCTGGCTGTTACGAGATTGAATGAACTTGGCGACCTAGAGTGAATATGAATGATGCTATCTTAACCGGTGAATGCTAAAACCGTGAAATTGGATTACTCCTATTGACCGTTGAATGTTGTTGATACAACGGAGCATTTGTTTTCAAACGAAATTGAATGAGCCGGGCGTTAAGTTGAATAATTGTTTTGTTGACATTGACCGGGAAAACCTATATCTAAAGAATGATATACTTCCGCTTTCCTTTCAAATACGGCTGATTCTAAAGTTCGATAGGTGATAAAAGTGATTCAATCAAAGATACTATAGAAAAACAAGAAACGACACTCTGTGTAGAAACATGAAACGCAAAATGCGCCCGCTATAAGTAAAACCAAAGATCGTTTGCGCGATAGGTAGGGCTATACTAAATGGAAAAACTTAGGCCTAGCAATCCCATCAACTAAAAAAGGTGATGGCACATCGAAAGTGCGGTGTTCGGCCATAAATTGTGCCAATAATCCCAGCACAATTCACACATGGGGAAGGGCGCCATCACGTGGTAGATAGGTAAAAAGGCGTTTCATCTGCTACCGTGCACAACGGCACAAGTGTCCTATCTTGTGTTTCTAGTATATTTGATTCAATCTACTCTCCAGTCAACTTGAATGCTCGGTGAAAACTTTAGGGTGGTAACAACTCTTCATTTCTAGGATTCGCACGGCTTCCAGCTACCGGGCAATCTCGGTGGTCTAGCTTAAAGACATCTACACTGAAATGGCAAAGGTTGTGGGTTCAAATCCCACCCGAGTAATATACCTGTGGATTTTTTTTCACAGAACTCGTGAATATACTGGGTATACAGTGCTAAGACACATCGGTGTATGGGTAAAAACGCAAATAGCTCTTCATTTATTTTGTATATAAATTATCTATTTCAGTCTGTACAAATGATAACATAAAAAATACGATGTACATAGGCCTATGAATATTGTACACAAACTCTCATAGAAAGAAGCCTGTTTGTGCAATCCATATTTAACAATAAAAATTTATGGTGGTTAATTTTAGGACAGCCCATTTCCCCACCTCCCTCACCGTTTTCTGAATGTTGCGCTTTGGATGTAACGGGCGTGGAACTGTGTAAACGTAATAAAAAGTGATTGTCTCGTACGCTCTGTTGCCCAGTCTTCGTTTAATTTTATCTACCGGTATTTATTAAGACCTTAGTACCAGGAAATGTAAATTTAGTGTAAACTTTCAAAGTTTCTATGTCAATGATAAATGGATCGTATTTCTTTACTCTCTTTGTTCTCGGCGTGTGTGGATTTTGTTGAACAACGCTGGGGCCAATTGTATCAAATCAAAGGTGTCATGGCGATGTTTGCATGAAAATTGTGCAGGCAGCGTTGCTATATGATTCCTTTGATTGAATTGTTTAACATATATATATTTTTTGTTGAGTGACTTTATGACCACGCTTCAGTTTTCATGAAACACATCTTACAAACAACCTATAAAACCTTCCCGATGGCGTTTTAGATTGGCACGTTTTAGTGAAAACAACAACGTAGAGCTTTTGTTGCGTGTGTGTTTTGTTTGTTTTGTTTGTTTTGTTTGTTTTGTGTTTTTTTTTGTTTTTTTAGGTGTGTTTTTTGTGTGTTTGTTTGTTTGTTTGTTTGTTTGTTGGGTTGTTTGTTTGTTTGTTTGTTTGTTTGTTTGTTTGTTTGTTTGTTTGTTTGTTTGTTTGTTTGTTTGTTTGTTTGTTTGTTTGTTTGTTTGTTTGTTTGTTTGTTTGTTTGTTTGTTTGTTTGTTGGTTGGTTGGTTGGTTGGTTGGTTGGTTGGTTGGTTGGTAGGTCGGTCGGTCGGTCGGTCGGTCATTGGCTGATTTTATTTTATTTTACTTATTTATTTATTTTTTTTATTTATTTTTTTTTGTACATGACCTTACCCTGTCAACAAACTTTCGCCACAATAATAACGGGCAGAAAGTAACAACAGAGGGCGCCATTAGAATTCGTTGTGTGGATTTTCACGATTAGCACATTGTTTGTCTGTACTGTAGATGTGAAGACGGATTAGTTGTCTCAGAGAACACTGATAAAATAAATAGTGAAATGGGTAGCTCGAGGAACGAATACGATGACAAAAATGCTGTATCCGACTGTCACTTGATCTTCCTTGATTTATGTCAAATTATATCCTTACCTATCCAGAAAGGTTGACAGAATGTATACAGGGAGAAACCAAGGGCGTCGATTGGTGGGGGTGGGGACATGTCCCCCATCCCCGCCGCCCCCCCCCCCACACACACACACACACACCCTTACATATGTCATTACAGGGTCCTCCTATTGTTGTTCTATTGTTCTTACTCTGACCCTAGCCCGAACCATTTTTATTTTGATATTATGTTATTGTTTTATCCCTTGACATTAATAAAAGAAATTATATAAGTAAAACAAAAACTGACCCTGGTCTAACCCTAACCCTAAAACCCTAACCCTATCCCTAACCATTTTTATCATGTTACTTCTTTATCCCTTGAATTAAATAAATTAAGTGAAATTATTTAAAAAAAAACTAATCCTAACCCTAAAACCCTAACCCTAATAACCCTAACCCTAAAACCCTAAAACCCTAAAACCCTAACCCTAACCCTAAAAATGAAGGCCAATAGTGTCATTGAAGTGCGCTTCCTATTCCTAAAAAATACTAACCCTAACCCTAAATCCCTAACCCTAAATCCCTAAACCTAACCCTAAAACCCTAACCCTAAGCCTAAAGCCCAAACCCTAACCCCCAAAATGATGCGCCCAATCGGTCATGAAAGCGCGCTTCCTATTCGTCTAACCCAGAGATCCCTACTAACCAATCAGGTCACGAAAAGAGGAGCGCGCAACCTAGCCGTCTTGACCATTGGTTGCACGACGCAAAATAGTAGCCAATGAGAAGTCGCAAAACGAGGAGCGCGCTGCACATTATTATAATTTACTCTGGGCCGTGGAGGAGGGCCACCAGTAAGAAATACCGAATTATGAGCTGTGGGAAGGGGGTCACTGGCAGAACGAAAAGAAGGGTAAGACTAGAGAGCGGGCGCCGGGGGAGGGCGGTCGTATATATTTTTTAAAACTCTAGTGTTGATATATTACCGCGGCAGCTGCTGTCACATTTGAAACGAAGATTGTTTACACATGATGATTTGGGGGTCCTTGCTCTGCGACCATGAAAACGTTTTCAACCCTTTTTAGAATTGTTCAAACTTCCTGTTCCCAGCTGGATACATTCTTCAACCCTTCTAGATATGTAAGGATCAAAGTTTACTTAAATTCCATGGATATAAAGTGACAGCCGGATACGGCATTTTAGCCAGGGGGAAAAATATTTCTCTAGTTTTTGAATAACAGTTACAAGGAACTAATGCTCCACTGATATAAATAATCCCCTCAAAGTTAATGGTTCGATCTGAGCACCTTTAAAATCAAATAAAAAGAAGATTAAGGCTGTCCAAAATTCCGACTACAGAGGGCGCTCTAGCCACCCTCTAGTCATCACAAGTTTGTCAACTTTGCCAGTGTCTCAGAGTATTGAAATGTGAGAATTGTTTATTGGCATTTATTAAGCGCAAGGAGAATGGGTAAACATAAAATCAATATTTTATTTTTATAGCAACTAAGTAATGACTCGTGTGTGCTGGCCTGACGGAGGAGGAATGCTAGAGTGGTTGATCGGTGTGGAGGAGGGTATAGCTAACGACTGCGTAAAAACAGTCACTGATTACTGCAAATGTGCAATTATTTTCAGTGCACATTCATTGGAACCAGCTGTAGCTTGCACTTGGGTCATTCCACGAAGTTGGGAGACGGGCCATAATTTTCTGAGTGCTGATTATGAAACAAATTTTCATTGTTACAGAAAGTTTGTCTCTAAAACAAATGTAATTTGGCAATAAAGATATAAAATAAGCTTTTAAATGACACCACTCTTGAAGAAATTCGGAAACAATTTTCATACCCAAATTCCGTAAATGTTACGGTGTACGGCATAAAAAAAGAGGGAATATTGTGAAAACAAAATGTGTACTTCAAAAATTTATCATTTTTAAAAGAAATTAGTAGACTTGACTTGAGGTTTTACAAAAATTATAGTGATAAGATGCAACCTTTGTAAAAAAAAAAAAAAGAGTTGAATGTCAGGTGCTATAATATTTTGCCAAAAAATGACATTTCAAAATTGGGTTGTGGATGTAACATAATGGTGTCCCACTGTGTTACATCCACAACTGGCTTGTGTACACTCCTTGATTTGCAGCAATTTAGGTCAGATCATGGTCAGATTGACCCAAATATTTCATGATTGGGCTGGTATTTGTAAAATAATCAGATCAGAGATGTATATACAATGTTTTGGCCAAATATGATGAAAATGTGTCTTGCTCAAGGACAAACATGTCAAGACCAGGACTGGAACCCACACTCTGCTGATCAGAAACACCAGGGCTTGAGTCCGGTGCTCTTGACCACTTGGCCACGACACTCCTTAAAAATCAAAAGGCAATCCTTTTACAAATGAAACTGACCAAATATAATAATTCATTTTAACCTTTCGTCAATGAAATCTGTTAAGTCATCAATTTCAGAAGAAAAATGTCTTCCCCCCCCCTCTTCTCAGGATTCCGATCCTTCACCCCTCACAAAGAGAAGGTGGTCAATTTCAACGTGGAAGTCATCATCAAGAAGAAGACGCTGCTGATCTACCTGAACGTCAAGGTGGAAGGGTATTCCGTGAACGCAAACATCCTCTGCAAAGATTCCAGCAGCAAAAACGTGGAGCTGTCTTCTTGTGGAGTCAACGAGATCAACTTTAAAGAGGTAAAATGTAGGCTTTGGTCTTGAAATATCGCTTCTAAAATAATCCACATATTTAACAGGGAAGCGTTTCGGTAGCCCTTGTCAGAATTTTTTTTCTGGCTTTGGTCTTTAGTCGAAAGTTTTCCTCTAGTTTTGTAGTAATGCTGCAATTACTTAATAGCTTGCTATCTGCAGCCAAGTTTTTTTTTTTCAGTAAAGCTATGGTAGCAAGCTCTTCAGGGTAACGAAAATTTAATCTATAATTGCTTCTGTGTTATCTTTCACTCAAGTACAATTCATTAAATGCTCACCAAGTTATTGTACTACAATGGTTGAGTTGCTGGGCCACGTGCTTTTCAGATGGTGTCAGAGATTTTTGGAGTTGTAATGGTTTCAGAGATGCCTATTTATTTATGTTATTTATTTAAAACCCTGAGATGCGGCATGGTGCTGAAGCGTTAATGCAGTTTGTAAACAATTGTTGTTTACTCCGCCATGCTGTGCTGAATTGTTTGCCTTAAATTTTACCAAGACGAGCCAACGAGACCTGGGCCTGTTTTCATGGCTCTGCTTACAGAAGAATTCTGGGCTTACCGTCCATAGGCGCTTTACAGGACACCGTAAGTGCAGAATTGTGTGGTTAGCAGTGCCATGAACTAGTTAGTTTGCCATTTCACTTGTCCACCAGTTCTTCGCCATATCTTAAAGATTTCTTTCAACATTGTCAATTATATGAGATTTGAACGGACTTCTGAGCCATTATATCTCTTGTATTGTAGTTTTAAGTGGAACAGCGATAAGTTTAGTCCAGACTTTGCAATCAGTCCAACGGAAGGTGACATCTCCCCTGGTATGACTGTACCGCTTCTGCCCAAAGCAGCTCGGTCAGGATATCCGATATGATGTAAGTCTTCCAGATTTTAAGTTGACCAGTTGCCGCTAGGCATCTTCCATTTATTCCCATCCAACCTGACTGGATTACCTTCTTGTAAGTGCCGCGGTCATTTTTCTTTGAAAGTACCGCTGGCACAAAGAAACCTTGGCTCGACAAAGACAAGAGAACAAAGATTCTGTTTATAGCACTGGGATTTTTGTTTTTTCTATCAAAGAAATGTCAAATACATGCACCGTGAATTGAAAAACCTTGGCCAGGAGCTACGGCCGAGGATTGTTCCTCAATCCGGAACCAAGGCTGGATCCCTGGTTCACTCTGATTTACCTTCATTGAGCCGAAATACAATGAATGAACAATGGTGGAAGCCTCTCGATCTCTCGTAATCCTCTTCTTGGAACAAAATGACAAATGTCTGTTATCGGGTATTACACAATAGCCCCTACATATTGGGTGAAAATTGGCAAAATATTCAAGACCATGGGTCCTGTTTGTGTGGGTGAAATGAAGTGTTAAAACGGGTTGTGTGTGCTCTGTGCACGCTCGTGTATACACATCATCCTGCGTCAACTAGCTGCAGGGTTCTCATAAAGAGAAAATGCAGGATTGGTAACTGTCATGGATAAAATTGATCAGTTTCTATCTGAAAACTCATCAATTTTAGAGTTCATTCCAGCGCCAAAACTTCAGAGAAATACTTCCATCCGAAATACAGTCGGAAATTTGATGGCCCTCCACAAAACCTGTCCACAAAACCTAGACGCCTGTGCTGACACTCTGCAAAGTGTAAATAATTGAACTTGGGGTTTTTTCACAGAAATTACGCTGCAACATTGAGGGAGGGCAGGGCGCCCTCTACGCCTCGTCCTGACAGGGGTTTGCGTCAGCAGCCAGTCTCGGAAGGAGGTCCTCCACTTAAATGCGCACGTCCGGGTGAAGGACACGTGCAGCCTGACGTTGCACAACCACACCAACCTACGCTAGGAGCTTCGGCCGGTGATCGAGGGCTAGTTTTGGGCTGGAGTGGACACCATAGGGCTGGAGCCGCAGCAGAGCAAGCCGTACGAGATGACCTGCAGACATCTTATCATGACAGCTGAGAGCAAGAAACATACGGTACAAGAATTCTCTCATTTATCAGATGTTGAAATTATTCTGTCGTCTTGTCAGTGCAAAAAAATACCTACAAAATAATCATTACAGGCCATGTGTGTATAACAGTGCACTACTTTATCTTGATTGAGGGAAATTCTTTTGGATTACTTTTCTTTTTCCATCTTTTGCATCTTCTGTCTGCCCTCTGCTCCTTGCTTTTCAATCTGTAGCAACTTTTCCACCTGTTTCTGTTACCCCAGTGTACTTGTTTGTGTTGTTTCGTCATTTAGTCTTTGAGGAAACACTCTGCTCGGGTCAAAACGTTAGGCTGCTAACGCTATTCTGAATTTACCGTATACCCCAAGGCCTAATTTAATGGAGCACAAAAAGCAGCTAAGCACAACAAAATGATGCTTACCAGAATAAGGTTACCAGCAAAAATACAAAGTCACATTTAACATCTGACCGGTGTCCTCCTCAGTTTTGATAAGCATGTTTTTTTACCTTCAGCTCACAGCGACTTCAACAGGGCCTGAGAGGGCAGTGTACTTCATGGCCCCGCTGGGCGGTGGGCAGCAGCAGTCGGCACACTTTGTCAACTGTGCCGAGCTCAAGACCGAGTACACGTGCAAGGTAATTAATTAACCTAGGAGCTTTGTGGCCGAGCGGTCCAGTTCACCGGACTCAAGTTCTGGTGTTGTCGGCAAGCGGAATGTGGGTTCGAATCCAGGTCGCAGCATGTGCGTCCTGCAAGCAACGCACTGATAACCATAATTGCTTCTTCCTTCGGATGGAGCATGAAGCCCTATCCCGTGTGTTGTGTAACGCACACAAAAGAACCCGAAGCACTCATGGTGAAAGAGTAAAGGCTTGCCCCAATGATTCTGGTATGGTTTGGCAGCAAATTGCGCCACCGCACTTCCCTAGTGGGCACTTTGTTGCTTCACATAATCATTCCTTCTTTACAAATCCATCACCTGCTTGTTTCTCTTTGATGCAGGGCAGTGGGTACCTCACTGGTAGATACGCGTGCTATATAAGACTCCGACATTATTATTAATTATACTGCACCATTATTCAAATCCCGAATCTATGAACTCTGCATAGTGGAAATGCAGACTCGTGGTGTTGCAATAGACCTTTATCATGGTGCAGCCATCTTGTTTTTCTCCCGTTCAAGTCAATGTAACCAAACCGAGGCTGGAAGGGAAAATAGTCAGGTTCCTTTTTGAACAACGAACATCAGCATCCATTACTGTTATTGGATGCAGGGCACATGACCAAGATGGTGGCAGCATGATAAAGGTCTATTGTCTCTGTCACACTAACTTATGCACCGTGGTTCCACATACAGCATGTATATCTTAGCTGTGTGTTAGCTTTGAGAGTGAAGTCACAGTAGTCATTGGTCAATGCATTTGGAGGCTGAGCTTTGTTCTTTTGTTTGTTTTTCTTCTTCTTTATCTTAACATTTGTTTGTTTGTTTTTCTCGTCATAATAACAGGTTGACAACAGTGATTTCCACTGTATTGAAATTACATTTGAGCCATCTCGTCTTGGTGACTGAAAATCGAGGCAACCTAGTCATCAACTCCAGCATGGTGGGGGGCAGAGTACACCTTCTTCTCTCTTTGGCACCTGCATCCCACCCAAGCCTCAGGGTCCGTACAACATCAAGGCCAATTCCACAACCTCCATCCCCGTTCAGTAACGTCTTCCCCCCCACACCACAGGGTTCACCTTTCAGGTGGATAACCCCACATTCTCATGCAAGTCCAGAGAGAGTATCCGGGGGGAAGAAGCAGGATAACATCATCTTTGGGTATGAGGGTAACCCTGACCCCAGCAAGGCACCCAAAATGGGTAAATTGGTGAACACTTATCCAAGATCAGCTGGAGGGAACGCTAACGTAGCCTGGACTTTCTACCTGAAGAGTAACCCCTTGAACGCCAACCACCTCAACGGCCAAATTTAAGAAGTTATAAATATGAAGGCGGCCCAAAAACTATCTCTGCTAGGGGTATGTTCCTCAATATAGAGAAAAAGGATTTAATCCTTTAGATACCTTTGCAGCTGCCAAGTTTTTGTTACTTCCATTCAAAGGCATTTCCTATAATGGAAACTGATCATTCTGGTGATAACATCTTTGTAAAACATACATAAAAGACAAGTCCAAAAGTTATATGACTATTTTGCACAAACTGTCAAAGAAACATTAGCTCGATGCATTTTTTTCAACCACTTCTTGCAATAAACCGATCCATTAAGCCCCGCCTACCTTAGCAACTGCCTAGCAACATCACATGGTGTGACTTTCTTGCCACGATCGCAGCACTGGTTCGGTTGCGGCCACACACCCATAGCGGATACACACACGTATGATGTACATGTACATGGCTTTCGTGAACAGTATGGATTTAGTTTCGTGGCCTTTTGAGCAGTGCCTTGAGTCCAAAGAACAATGCAGACAGGAACACTGTTAAACCACTTTTACACAACTGTACAGGGACCACTGCTGTGGGATTTGCACCACCAGAAATACAAAAAAAAATAAAACAAAACAAAAGTTAGTACTGTTGTGTGTGCTGTTGTGTGTCAGAACAATGGCGGCGGTTTGTTTACTTTTCTAATGGGATTTTAACGTGTTGGACTTTTGTTGGACTTTCAGTGGCGTTGTCAAGGCTGTGATTGGTCAATGCGGGGCTTAATGGAACTGTCTATTATGTCACACTTATGAACAAGACAGCATATTGTTATACACTCTCAACCAATCACAAGACAGAACCGTGTTATAATGAAGTGTTAAAATAATAATAATAATAATAATAGTAAATGTATTTTTAAAACCTTTGTACAGGAGAAATTCAAAACACTTGTACAAGAAGAGGAAAATGACTAGGGTGTCGTGACCAAAGAGTATAGAGAGCCGAAGGTGCAAGATGGGGAACTGGGCTCTATTGTTGGAATGTGAAATACACATGGGCGCCATTTCGGCAAGTGAATGTTTTGTTTCCCACTGACAGCAATGGTCATTGTCTACACTAGTCTGTGCGTATCTATTGTATCAATAGAGTCACTTGCCGAAATGGCGTCCAGTGAGATTTCACATTTCAGCCAGAGTTCCCCCATCTTGCGCCTACGGCGCTCTATAATCTTTGGTCGTGACTAAGAAGTGTTTAAGACTCTTCCTGAAAATAGTGAGAGATGCGGCATCCCTGATGTTGATAGGAGTAGTGTTCCAAAGTTTGGGACCAGCTATTGAAAAACATCTACTTTAATGTAATATTGCTCCATGAATACCAGTTTTGATGTAGTGTAAAAATTATATAATTTCTCTTGTAAAAATAGTGGAGTTTGGAAAACAATGCTATGGAAACAATGATATGATTTCACAATCGACGAGGTATTTATGTTCGTATTTTATTAGTTAGAACTTTATGATAAATGTAGTAACTTTCGGTGGTGAATCATTTTCTTTTTTCTTGGTACTATAAGAATGTTCAGATTTAAGTTATGAAATTGGTCACCTTAATTTTTATTAAGTAAAGAATAAAATACAAAGACTCAGTAGTGCCTATATCTCATGTCTGAATAAATGGCTCTGGCTATGGGTCTGGCTATGGCTATGGCAAGATTGCAGAACTGTGTCACTGCTGCCGACAGCCACATCTGTAGCCAAAGTCACCTCATTGCAGCACAGCCTTTAATATCCGTCCAATGAAGCACATCAACATATTGTTGTGTGCCCGGTAAAACAACGTAAGGCCTGACGCCTTTTTATTGGGCTCATGAAGTATTTCGTCCCAGTATTAAAATGACGTAAGCAAAAACAAAATGGCCCCTGACATGAAAAGTATTGCACTATTATTACACTTGTTGCTAGAATTAACCCCAAAGACATGTTTTCCTATTCCCATGCTGAATTTAACCTTCCTATAACAACTTTTGAATGGCAAAAAAATTTGATCAAACCTTTTTCTGCTCAGTCTCCTCAAGACACAAAATTTTACATCATTTGCTTACGCCCTTTTACCGGGAAGTTGCAGTCGCGTCCTTTTTACCGGGCACACGACAAATATTGTTAACTTTATAACTAATGGAAAAAAAATTGTAATTTTTTATAATAAGAACAATTCATTGTGTACCCAAAAGAATGTCTCTACAATATTCTTCCAGGCACCAAAGTGCTTTTTTCCAGTAATAGAAGGCTGTAAGCAGTAAAACGTCTCCTGACAAAAAAAATTGTGGCATTACTGTTGCATTTTTGTTGCTGGAATTACCCCCCCCCCCCATAGACATGTTTTTCCATTCCCATGCAGAATTTAACCTTCCTATCATGGTTTATGAATGGCAGGAAACCGATCAAACTTTCACGCCAAGTTTTCTTGAAATGCAGTTTTGCACAACGCCCTTTCTCCGGTAACTTTTCATTACGCCCTTCTTCTGGGCCCGTGATGAATTATTCATGAGTGTAGAGCAGATTCTGGTTTATAAATATATCCCTCCAAGTATTTTGCATACCACTTGTTTTCTTGTAAATAAATAATTGACTTTATTGCGTACTACTTTTTTGCTCTGTATTTTTTTAAGTACAAACTTGTAAACTATACGTGATCTGAATAATAAAATAGGTGCTTTGGTTTTATCACATGAAACATTACCCAGTTGTGTATTTATTTTAAAGGGACAGGAATTCTGATTTCAAAAAAAAATTTGATTTTGTCTTTTGTGTTTCCAAAGTCTAGTGGTTAAACCAGGCTCAATCTAGCCCCCCCCCCCTTTGTCTCCCTTTCCATTGTTCATCCCTTGAAGCTTCTGACTGCATTGTGCCTCTCTCTTTTCACTTCTCTATACTTGACTGCTTCTTGGAATCCAGGGTACTCAATGTGTGTGTAGTGTTGTGTTGTCATTTAGCCTTTGAGAAAGACTGCTGGGGCCCAAACGTGAGTTCACAACATTTTTTGTTGCAAGCATTACTTTATTTACTTTTTCTGTCACCGCCGAACATGGTACCTGCCTTTAATGGTGTGCCTTTAAAGGGCCTATGAAGAGCAATTTTTGTTAATACATTTTTTTATCAAATATCCATGCTTTAGGTCAGCTTAAGGAAAATGGAAAATAGTTTTTTTGTACTAAAATTAAGGTTTAATGTACTAATTGAATTTTCAAAAATGACTGGACACATGATGGCGCTGTTGTGTGACTCAAAATAGGAACAAAGTCTCACAGCAGCATTGAAAATGCACAAACAACTTTAAACACTCATCAATAAGGCATTTGCCATTTGAAAAAAGAAACAAAAAATCTGTAATTTTTTGTGCACAAACCAACCATGATGTTGCAGCTTTGCCTTCGATGACATCACACATTTGCTCATAAATATGCAAAATTCAATTTGCATGAAACACAAAATCCAGGGGGGGGAAAGTGTCAAAACACCCCAAATTTGACAATCAAAATGTAAAATTATTTTATCAGAATGAATGCAGAGTTGTTTCAAAGTAATAAAAAATCCTATTTCATAGGCCCTTTAACAAGAGCAGAGTGACTCATGTGAGCCACGAATTTCGGCCATGTTTAAAAACATTTCAGATTAAGGAACCCGCTAAAGTAGTTTCTTTCTTTGCCATCACAAGCATTAAAATAAATCACTTTAAAAGTTTAGACCGGAAAATGACGCCAAAAAAAAAAGCAAAAGGACCTTGCATTGTGCAAATATTTTGTGCATACATTTATAGTTCACCGTGATCATATTATTTACTTTCGATCCCGATTATTTTCAATTATAATTTATTCAGGATTTATGAATGAAAGAAAGTAAATTCCGCCCGGAAACATGGACCATTTGAATGGGTGTTAAAAGGTAAGATTTGTGCCTCAAAAGTAAGACAGGAAAAGTTTATAACTAATGGAAATAAGTTAATCAACTTTTTAATAAGAACAATATTCATTGTGTACCAGAATGAAGGTTTCTACGCCCTCCAGACACCAAAGTACTTTTTTTTCCAGTAATAGAAGACTTTACATAAGGCGAAAACAGGTGCAGGGTTCTAGATTTGGGATAAGGGGGAAAGCCTTGGGGTGGAAATGGGTTGAGTTTTGGATACAGTGTAATAAACCTTGGGGTACGGGATAAAACTACGGTTGTAGGGTACTTGTCTTTTGGGTAAAAGGGGGGGGGGGCAGAAAAAAAACACTATTAAACAAACAATACACAAATAATTTAAAAAAAAAAAAAAAAAAAATCTCAAAAGTTCTGAAATAAATAAAAAGAACTATTTAATGAACCTTAAATAGCCTTAAAAGTTATTTTTCGCATTTCATTTACCCTGAAAAACCTTTGTTTTCATCATAATTACAAATATCCCAAAACCCCCTCCATGAGAAAATTGCCGTTTTGACCCGGGATATGGGTGAATTCCTGTGCGGTTATTTTGTACATAACCTATGGAGCGTGATGGACCCAAGATATGAGCAAATTCCTGTATCCATTGCTTGTGCACAGTGTATGGGCCGCGGTGGATCCAAGATATGGCTATATTCCTGTGCCCATTGCTTGTGCACAGTGTATGGGCCTCGGTGGACCCGGGATATGGCTATATTCCTGTACCCATTGCTTGTGCACAGTGTATGGCCTTGGTGGACCCGGGATATGGCCATATTCCTGTGCCCATTGCTTGTGCACAGCGTATGGGAGGTGTGCCCTGTGTGTTACGGTGTGGTGGACCCGGGATATGGCCATATTCCTGCGCCCATTGCTTGTGCACAGTGTATGGGCCTTGGTGGACCCGGGATATGGCCATATTCCTGTGCCCATTGCTTGTGCACAGCGTATGGGAGACGTGCCCGGTGTGTTACGGTGTGGTGGACCCGGGATATGGCCATATTCCTGCGCCCATTGCTTGTGCACAGTGTATGGGCCTTGATGGACCCGGGATATGGCTATATTCCTGTGCCCATTGCTTGTGCACAGCGTATGGGAGACGTGCCCTGTGTGTTACGGTGTGGTGGACCCGGGATATGGCTATATTCCTGTGCCCATTGCTTGTGCACGGTGTATGGGAGACGTGGCCGTGCGTTACGGTCATGATGGACCCGGGATATGGTCATATTCCTGTGCCCATTGCTTGTGCACAGATAGATACTGGGTTCAACTCGCTCCATAGGCCGTGTACAAAAAGACCGCATAGGAAATCGCCCATATCCTGGGTCAAAATGCGATTTTCACCATGGAGGGGATTTGTCATAGTTGGGTTTTTGTTTAAAAAGGGTATTTTTAGGTTCAAAAATTGCAGTAAATTCATTTTCCAGAGGTTTTACAACTACACTCAGACCTCTTTTCATATTAATTGCATGTTTTTAAGAAGAAAAAAAGTTTAACAATTTTCAGTAATTAAAGAAAAAAGGACAAAACAGAAAATACAAATTAAAAGCAAAAAGACACCACATTACATTTACACAAAATTAAAGAATTTGTCCAGACCAGCATGAAACCAAAAATACTGGTTGGATACTTAAATAATGGTTATATATTTAAATACATGTAATGGTTATTTATAAATAATGATTATTTATAAGTACATGTAATGGTTATTTATAAATAATGGTTATATAATTAAATAATGGTTTAATATGTTTAAATAATGATTGTTTATAAATAATGCTTATATATTTAAATAATGATAATTTGGTTTTAATGATAAATATTGGTTTTATATTTAAATAGTGGTTATTAATTTAAATAATGTTTTTTTTTATAAATAAAGGTTAAATATTTAAATGATGGTTATATATTTAAATAACGATTAATTATAAATAATGGTTATACGTTTAAATAATACGGAGCCGCTAAGGGGACAGGTAAAAAAATTCAAAGTGTAAAAAAAAAATTATATCATTCCCTCAAATTATCATTTCGTTCCCTCGAATTATTATTTTGTTCCCTCGAATTATTATTTCGTTCCCTCGAAATCATTTTGTTCCCTCGAAATCATTTCATTCCCTCGAAATACTATTTCATTTCCTTGAAATATTATTTCGTTCCCTCGAAATATTATTTCGTTCCCTCGAAACATTATTTCGAGGTAATGAAATACCTTATTTCAAGGGAACGCATTGTTATCTCGTGGGAACGAAATATTTTATTATTTTGTGGGAACGAAATACTATTGTTCCCTCAGAATCAGTCAAAGGCTACGGAGCCTCAGATATGCCATTTCGTTTATCGAAATAAAAGCAAAAAGACACCACATCAATTAAAGGGGAAACGTCGAAATGGCATATCTGAGGCTCCGTAGCCTTTAACTGATTTAATAATATTTCGTTCCCTTGCAATAATAATTCGTTCCCTCAAAATAAGGTATTTCGAAATGGTACATCGAAATAACATTTTGAGGGAACGAAATAATATTTCGAAGGAATGAAAAAATATTTCGAGGGAATGAAATAGTATTTCGAGGGAATGAAATAATATTTTGAGGGAACGGAATAATAATTTGAGGAACTGAAATAATAATTTGAGGGAATGAAATAATAATTCGAGGGAACAAAATAAAAATTCGAGGGAACAAAATAATTTCAATTTTTTTTTACACTTTTTTTCACCTGTCCCCTTAGGGGACAAGGATTAATGATTATTTATAAAATAATGATTATTTATAATTAATGGATATTTATAAAATAATATTATATATTATATTATATATTTAAATAATGGCTATATATTTAAATAATGGTTGTATATTTAAATAATGATTACTTATAAATAATGGTTATTTATTTAAATAAAGGTTACATATTTATATAATGGTTATGTATAATTAAATGGTTATATATTTAAATAATGGTTATATGTTTAAATAACGCTTACTTATAAATAATGACAATTTATAGATAAGGATTGTTTAAATTTAAATAGTGGTTATATATTTAAATAATAATTATATATTATTAAATAATGGTTATAAATAACGGCTATTTAATAAATATATTGGTTTTATATTTAAATAGTGGTTATTTATTTAAATAATGTTTTTTATAAACAATGGTTAAACAATTAAATGATGATTATATTTTTAAATAATGATTATTTATAAATAATGGTTATTTATGAAATTAAGGTTATATATATAAATAATGGTTATATATTTAAATAATGATTATTTATAAATAATAGTTATATATTTAGACAATGGTTATATATTTAATAAACAATGATTATTTATAAATAACGGTTATTTATAAATAATGGTTATATCTAAATAATGGTTATGTATAAGGAGGTTTTTTCATAATTTTTTTAGGTTTAAAACTTGCAAAATAATTAGTCTTCAGAGGTTTTAAAAACTACTTAGACATCTCGAAATCTCACAATTTACGATTCAATTTGTATGTATTTTATTGTATTTTATATTATTTTATGTTTTTGCTTATACAGGTAAGCAAGACTTTGGACACATGGAAAGTTTGTTGTTATCAATAAGTCTATGAACAAAGTTTTTCTCATCCAATATTTTGCAAGCGAGGGAAGCAAGCGAGATGAATATTTCCTCCTTGGTAATACGTTTTTTATCACTTATTTTTTTATTTATTTTTTTAAACGTTCTTTTACAGCATAGTACTGGGCAATAAAAAAGGCCTAAATAAAATGCAGAATCATCTTGAGTAGTGATTTCAAAATTTGACAACTGGTGGGAGGGACCTTAGTTTTTTTTTAACAAAAAAACATTAGGCCTAGTAGTAAATTACTACAAAAATTACTATTTTTGTTGCTGAAAGTTCTGAAATAAATAAAAATGTCTAATGAACCTTAAAAAGTTCACTTCCGCATTTCATTCCACCAAAAACACTTCGTTTTCATAAAAACTATAATTATCCCAAACCCCCTCCATTGTGAAAATCGCGTTTTGACCCAGGATATGGGCGATTTCCTATACGGAAATAACAGCATAGGAAATCACCCATAGGCCTATCCTGGGTCAAAGCGTGATTTTCACCATAGAAGGGGGGGGGTTCTCATATTTAAAATTTTCTTTAAAAATGCTTTTTTTTTCTTAGATTAAAAACTTGCAAAAAACTAGTTTTCAAGATGTTCTTTTTAAACATTCGAGGCGCCCGACGGTTACTGGGGCGTGGTCACATTGTTGGAGCGCGCCCTCTTTTGAAAACAAATGTAAACCACCGACGTGAGCACGTAGTCGATGTGCGCACGCAACGTTAGATTTTCGACAAGGCGAGGACACGCGACAAAGAAGTGGGCAAGGTAAATTTCCATTTTGTCTTTATTTACCACAATTGTACCTTAATTAAAATGCATAATAACACATCTTAGACGTATCTTGTTTAAAATTTAAAACTAATACCCTTGCATGCTACATCTTCTCAGAGTACCAACTCCTTGTGAGTTTTTAGTTCGCGAAAATATTTCGAATATGGCGGACTTACCCGCCATAGAATACATACAGATAGGGAGTCCGGCATGTTTCATGTTTTTTTTTAGGAATCCCACAAGACTACTGCAGGGATGAAATTCAGCTCGGAAAAAGTTTCCATATCCGGCTGCCACTTTCTAAGGGATTTTTTAGATTTTTTAATGGATGTTGGGCTTAATTTCCCCTTTTTTTTTAAATATCCCTCTCAAGGAATTGGTAGCAAAAACGCTAGCCCTGATAGGACGTCAGTCTCCTTTGCACTGCCACTGACGTCCTGGGTATAAAGCTTCTCAACAATGCGAACAAAATCACAAGACATGAGTTGTTTTCTTGTTTTTTACATGATGTTGGAAGCTGAAAGTCTGTGCAAATATTCCCAGTACTTTAAACTACTCCTTGGATATCTTTTTAATATCTGTGTTCACTTTCGGTGAAAATTGTACCTAAAATAAAATACGAACTTGTACAAGTCGTCCCGAACTTAATGTACTTTCCGTGTGTAGTTTCTACATGCACTTGCGCCCAAAAATGTATGGCGTGCAATGTCCAGGGGGACAATTTGAAACTTGTGCAGGAGAAATTAGTGCACAACAATTTATGCCGGCTAGAGCTCTGTGTAGCTAGCTCAAAGTTCTGCACACATGTTGAATTTGCGCACTGCAATCGCACGCAAGGTAACAACCAGACAGCGCCCTCTTTCGTTGTTGCTTGATATCATATTCCGCGCGTGCATGTTGTTCGTTTTAACCCAAGTGCAACTGAAGTTTTCGCTGATTTTTGATTCGGGTCTAGTTTTCATTATATTTTCGTTAATAACGTGTGCTCAAAACATTTTCAAGATTTATGGACCTGTCTGCAGGTATGGGACACAAGGAATATATGAATGAAGTTTCAGCTAATTTAATCAAGTAAAACGATGGAATAAGTTTGTTATAAATTTGTTCGCTATGTAGTGACCCCTTTATATCCAGGACGTCAGTCGCAGTGCAATGGAGACTGAAGTCCTGCCAGGGCTAGCTAAAACGCTAATTATTGACCTGTAAAAAAAGAACAATTCATCGCGTGCCCGTAACTTTCGGGCATTTTCGTCCAATGGAGATGTGAAAATGGTTTATTTTTCATGGTTTTGACACTTTGTAATCGTTCAAAGTGCCTGTTCCACTCTGTATACATTCTGGACAGGTTAGGATACAATTTGACCTAAATTAAGGGGGATAAAGTGGCAGCCGGATATGGCATTTTTGCCCCCAGCTCAATAGCTGGAAGAACAGAGAAGTTCTGGGCTCGATTTCACAAAGAGCTAATGTAAAGATTGATCTTAACTGCGAATCACTCTCAATTGCTAAGCAAAGTGTGATGTCACAATGCAAATCGCTATGGTAATGTTGACAACTCATCTTAAAGATGAATCTTAGTGCTTTGTGAAATCGACCCCTGGTCATTAATAGCCTAAACCCTCAAAATTAAGCGTTTTCAGTCTGCCTATGTCACTGTCGATATCGCATTAGTTTTTCAGTGATACAGAGATTAGCCCACCCTGGTTGGACTCTGTTGCAATCAACGAGACGGAGTCCAGGTTATATTATTAAAGGTCCCCCTGCCATTGTGGAAAAATTTATAACAACATATTTCCATATTTATTCATTCACATATTCCTTATGTCCAGAATTCCAAGATTGCGGGATTCAGAATTGTTAATTTTGTCCTTGACCTTGGGTGACATTATTTCAGAAAATAGACTGAATAGCTAAGTTGACCTCGATAGCGTACAAGTTTTCTTGAGAATCTTGACTTCCAGGCACTTCAAATAGCAGCGACAGAGTGTATTGTGGCAATTGTTTTTAGAAAGAACTTGTATTGTGCTGTTTTAATAAATTTCATCTATTGAATATGGTTTGAATAAATTAAAGCTTGATTTACAAATAGTATAATAATTTCGCAAAATTTTTTATTTTTTAAAACCGACCTTAACTTCCACTTCACTTTTGAACCATTCACCCCATGCAATAAAAAGCAATCGTCGTGATCCTTGATGTACATGCATTGAAACTCGTTCAAGCTGCTACATTTAATAGTACGGTACCCAAACAGCCTATGCACCATATGCAACGTCACGCAAAATCCATGCGGCATGGGGTCTTTTTTCACGTAAAGTAACGAAGCTCTTAATTCGATTTAAATTAATGACCTCACTTCGGTTTGTTAGTGCAGTCGAATACGGTTTGCCTATGCAGTCAACGTAAATTCACAATTTGACGCTTCAAAACAGATGTTGGAGCAACATTTATTCATTTTCTCAGAAGTTTTCCCAATTTTATTATAATTTTATTCATTACATTGTAAATTTTGAATGTAATCATTCCCCCATTATGGTTTTGGGGTAGAAAAAAGGGATGTGACAAAAAATAAAAATCACACAAAATTGCACCTGCGTTAATCTCCCATAGACGATGGCTCAGAGGTGCCTGGAAGCTCAATGGTGACCTTTTCGTTGTGAGACTTACATAGTCTATAAAATGGAACTTTCTGTGCCGCCTCCATGTTTGAAAACTTGTGGTCTAATTCACATTGCAGCCGTGCTTATTTGTAATAGCGCGCAAATTGAACATGCATGCACATAAATGCACGCTGTTTTTGGCTTGCACAAATTTCAAATATGCACGTCAAATAATTAATTGTGCACATGAGCATGTAGAAATGTCACACGAAAAGTACATTATGATCAGGACAATTGTACAAGTTTGCATTTTATTCTAAGTATAATTTTCACTGAAAGTGAATGCACGCTGTTTGTGGCTTGCACAAGTTTGGAATTTGCGCGTCAGATTTAATTGCACTCGGCATTTGCGAGTGATGCATAATTAGTTGTGTACATGAGCATGTAGAAATGTCATACGGAAAGTACATTATGATCTGGATGATTGTACAAGCTTGTATTTTAAGTATAATTTTCACAAAGAATTTTGTAAAGTACCCGGAATGTATGAACTGACTTTCAGCTTCCAACAAAATAGGAGAAAACAACTGTAGTAATTTTGTCCACAATGCAGAGAAGCTTTATACCCAGGACGTCAGTGCAGCAGTTTAACGAAGGCTGACGTCCTACCAGGGCTAATGCAGATATGATTAGACCCAGTAAATGGGGCACTGTACTCCTTTTTCTTAAATTGTGAAGCATAGGGGTTAACACTGGTTTTGCTATGTATGACTGTGTGATACCCTGTTTGAAAAAAAAAATCCCAAATGACATCAAAGACACAACAAAAGAGATGGAAAATCGCCTACTGGCTTCTCAAGATATCAAAGATGAAATAATAGGCATTTAATTGTACTCACGATTATTTTCTGTCCTCCAAATCAATGTTTTTTAATATGATTGGACGATTGTGTCAGATCCGTTTCTGAAAAAAAGAGAAGTTTCGGCCCTTTTTGCGTCGGTGCTGGAGGAGTGCATTTAAAGGATTTGCACGATCTAATTGGGCAAAATTGCGCAAGATTGCACAATGTCCATTTTGGACATCAGTTTAGATTTTAGCCAAAAATTGTCCTTTTTCATAAATGTATCTGACACAATTGTAACATCATAATAACCGGCAACATCTCCCGCAAGATTTTTGTGTGTGTTTTACCTTTGCCATTTTAGAGCAGATGTCTTACCCCTAGACCACCAAGTATGCCCGGTAACTAGAGGCATTTTGAATCCCTATATTTGAGCAGCTTGTACCCGACAATTTTAATGTAAATTTCCATTGGGGGTAAAGAATAATATATTTGCTTCACCCATACACTGATGTTTGTTTAAAAGCGAGAAGGGCCCTGCACGTCCAACCCAGACTTTGTGTGAGCTGTGGCTTTACATCCGCTGAGTTCCTCGATCAGAAGACATGCGGATTGAATATTACCCTGCCACTGAAATTTTTAGGGAAAGGTCACAAATTTTGTGGGAAAATTCAGATGCTTTTTGAGCGTACACACAAATACAGAATAACAAGTTTTTGTGATGACAACTCCTACCCCCTCCTCCCACATGGCTTGTACATACCTCTGGAGACAATTTTTCCTTCCTTTTTGTTTCTCTCTGTTAATAAAACTGAAATAAAATGGCAGGCCCCTGTGAAGAGCATAAGCCCCCTGAGAGACCAACTCTTGGGTGTGCCTATAGTCTATAGTGCCCATGTTCAGTGTGCCACTACTTTTTGTGTTTGGATTTGATGCTAAAATAAATTTGCCCAAAAATCTTTAACAGAGAAACTTTGTTGGTAAAAAAACATTTTGCGTGTTATATAGTCTTTGAGTAATAGAAATCTTATTTTTTGTTTCTTGTTTGTTTTAACATTTTTTCTGAACCAATGAACAAATTTGAATAACTTTCAACAGACCACTTATGTTTACATAATACAGTTTTATTTACATTATGTTGGCCCTACAAGTACTTACTGTTTGTTTATTTCTTATGCAGCATCAACCAACTTCAACATGAATGGTGCTTTTTACCAAACATCTGTTTGCCGTCCCTCCCTGCAGTGGAAGCATACAAGCACATAGACAAGGAACAGCTCATCACAGCTACAACCTGAAGTTGCTCAGGTGAGTAGACGTCTAGAGCTAGAACTATGACCCCAACAATTTAAGTGAATTGATTGGTTTTATTCCCAACTCCAAAATCTCATTCCAAGTTGTCTGACTTTGTATGACTTTGTATTTTAGGCCCAAATAACAATTACTTGTCATTGAAATAGGCATACTATTTTTTTAAAGTCCAAACATTCAAATTTTCAGCATGGAGAAGAGTATTTGGAGGATATGGGGGGGCCTCTAGCCAAAGACACTAGGGGTTAAGGAAATACATTTGACCCAGAAGAACTATGACCTCAACGAGTGAATTACATGTAGTTTTATTCTGTTAGTATTTTTTAATGTGTTTTGTGTAGCTGTGAGTGTTTGTCTTGCAGGCAAATTAACGCTACATACATTGTATTATATTTTGTCCTAGTCTTCAACTTGCCCTGTATTATTGTTTCTTGTATTACGGTTTGTACCACCCTGTGAAGAAAATGGTTCATTCCTTCATAAAAATGGAAAGTAGCTCTCCCACCATGAAACCACTGAACCAAGTCTTTTTTCCTTGTGGTACGGTTTAGCACACACAAGTGTTTCACATTAAAGTAACATTAGTCGCTACATTGCATGATTTTCATCGGCATATTACGTTGCCATGCAGCTGAGTTTTTATCTTCAAGTAATATTTATATTGGAAAAGATTTTGCTGAAGGTTATGTCTTATAAGAAAGGAAAACCCAATGAAAAACAGTTCACTGCCAGACCTACTTCATAAAGCACGTCTCAGGTTGAACGAACATGATGTCACACTCCAGCTCCAACTTGGGCTTGCAAGTGTCATATTGAAGACCAAGAGAGTGGACTGCCTCATCCAAAATCGGTCAGCGGTACTGGAGAGTCTTCATCTACTCCAGAACCACCTCATCACCCGGTCCCTTCGGTTTCAAGAGCACCAAATGCTTTTAATTTAAAACAAGGCTAAACCCTCGGGTCATCCCTCCGAACCAGCCAGGGTCAAATACCTTCCCTGAACAACAATAGACTCTCCCACAGGCTGACATAAATGCTAGCGAGCAGCATTCATACAACATGGTGGTGCCCATTCTGATGATGCCGCTGCATCTCTGGCCACTTTCCTGGTATTAACGCCCCTCAAAAGTGGCTGACCAATGTTGCCCAGCAACACCAAAGCAACCACCAGCATCGTGAGTCCAATTGGGTTTGAAGTTATTCCCATTAGTAGAGACGACTTTGGGTCCACAAGCGACATGGTCTCGGATGGAGGGATAAAAAAAAAAGCCGTAAAATGGATGGATCCGACTTGCTGAATCCAGGTGAATTTTGTAACCCATTGAAAATTTTATAACAATTTGGGAAGCTAATCATCCTTACTGGCAGCCGAGAAGCTGAATCACGCAGGATGGGTTACACGTGTTTGAGCTGCAGGCATTCTACTCACATATGGTCCTAGCAAGGAATCAAACCAGGGACACATTGGTGAGAGGCAAACGCTTTATGCACATGCACCCATGCCACCCAAATTAGTGGGCACTCCAGTGACAGAGAAGATCCTTACATGGTGGGAAGAACTTTGTTCATATTAGCACATGAAGTTTTAAAGAGAATCTTTCAGCCAACCAGGTTCCAATAGCACAGGAAAAGTATTTCAAGGCCCCGGAACTGCCAAGCCAGGTGAAATCCTCCTTCAAAGAAGCTCGCTCTTTGCTGAAAGCACTCCCATAACCTTCTGCTAAAGGTAGCCTTACCTCTCGTACATCTGTTTTATGCTTTGGTGGGTACGTCAAACCCAGATTCAGTTGATGCAAGTTTAGTTTCGCAGCACTTTACATCAGTGCTCTTCCTGCTGGGATCAGCTAGCCAAAGCCTCGCATTGTCGAGACAACAAGCTTTTGATGATTATCTGAACAGACAATTTGACAGCCTCAAGTGAAATTCCCCTTCAATGGGAGTATTGTCGGAGGTATACTTGACCAAAGACATAGAGGAGGCAGAGAAAGCAAGCAAGCTGGCTGCAAAAGTGACTGAGACCGGGGGATCCATTGCTACTTCTTTTAAAGGGAACACATTCTCCCCTTACTACTCGGCAAAGACCCGGATCCTTATAATACCAAGGGAGACAAGACTCAACCTACAAGTGGTGCTGTGGGCTAAAACTTTGCAGTACCAAATCAAGGAAGTTTTTGAGCAGATCAGGGATCAGATAATTCCAAGGCAAAAAAAAACCTCTTTTTCAGACACAAAGTTGCAGACAAGTCCTCTCCAAATTTTTGTTCCCATTTAGAGATCCCTCACACAGGACAATTGAATACTCCAATTGGAGATTGAACACAAAATAGAATTTGCAACAATTCTGTTTCAGTTACCAAACAGAGTGCCGGTAACGTGTATGAACTCCCAGTCTCAAGTAGAGATGTCTCAAGTAGACGTTCAGAAGTTATTAAACTAAGGGACAATCACAGTGGAAATATCAGTTGATGGCCAGTGTATTTACAGAACACGACTGCAGCGCTACGACAAACTTCAATTTCAGATTGTTACAAACGAAATGGAAAGACAACGATTAAGCCTGTTAGGCTATAGGTGAAACAAGTTTGTCTGGAAAAGGCCACTTCACAATAGACAGTTATCACACAGTATACTACTCAGGAGAAGCTAACTCAGGAAGGAACAGCATGGCCTTCATATTGGATTAAAAGATGGCAGTCTATGTCATTAGATATGACCCAGTGAATGATTTAATCATCTCAGTGCATCTACAAGCCGAATCTGTAAACTTAACCATAGTACAGGTTTATGCCCCTACATCTTCAGCAGAAGAATAAGTCATTGAGCAATTTCTATGGTGAACTTCAAAAAACACTTAATGACATTTTGTACTTTAAAACTAGTTTGCTCCGGGCAGGTGGAGCTCGTTAACCATGGGAGGTAGTCAACCTAGGAGTTGGGTTTTGGGGGCTTGTAGCCTTGGATGGCAGCCTACTTATAGTAGAAGGGATAACTCTGATTTCAAATCCTCACTTGGGTCATGGTAGCAGGTAGTTGTCACCTCAACTATCTCAAGGAGTGGTTGCTCCTGCCATGTGAGCCCGAGGTCCAACTGACCCAGTTGGTAGTACCTGGTAAGGGTCTACAAACTCAGGGTTATGAGTAGAAAACACTGAGTCCCATGTGAAAAGATATCCCGGCTAACTCAGGAAGCCTGAGTAGGGTAGTGGGGCCCTTGATGGAAGAAATGCCATCAAAAGGTGTTGATTTCAATCCATAGGATTTATCAGTGGCTTTCACACTGCTGACAACATGCCCAGCATATGGCAAAAGAGAACAGCCACGACTCTATGAGGTAAAACTCCAGGATGAAGCTCTGAATTCGAAGCCATCAGGAAGCTCCAGGACAGAAGGGAGTACAAAGACTGAACACTGTAAACTTTATGTTCCTACAATACATGCACTCTAAGAACTGAGGAAACATTACAACAGCTCATGGAAGACCTGCAAGACTTGAAGTTGAGCATCATAGGTCTAGCAGAGACAAGGAGGAAAGGGGAAGGTCTGGAAGAAATAAGAAGTTGTGCATGGCTGTTACACCAAAACAGAAGAAAATAGCAAGGCCAGAGGAATTGGCTTTCTCAGACACGAAAAAAGATTATGTTAGTAAGATAAAGAGCCACTCAGACAGAGTGCTCTCATTAATTAAAATTACAGTTGTCAGGGAAAGAGGATGTGTGCATAATTCAAGTATATACACCAGCGAGTGATTACACAGATGAAGAAGTTGACCAAATTTATGAAGACATCAAAAAGGCAATTGAAGAGAAAATCTAAATATACCATAGTCATGGGAGATTTCAATGCCAAAGTAGAAGTAAAACTAGTACAAACAGCAATCATTCGTAAATATGGAGTTGGTGAATTGCAGACCCATCAGTCTTTTATCAAATCTCTACAAAATTTTAACCGAAATTATCCAAAACAGAATCAAGACAGTTCTAGATGAACATCAACCAAGAGAACAGGCTGTGTTCAGAAAAGGGTTCTCAACAACAGACCAATTTACATGCACTCAACCAACTCATCGAAAAAGGCTAATGAATTCCAACTGGACCTGTGCAGTGGGTTTATCAACTATGAGAAGGCACTTAACTCAGTGGGACACAAAGATCTATTTGAAGCTCAGAGAAAAATGGAAATCAGCGAAGGAAATCTTGAGACAGTAGAAGATATCTACACTGATGCAACAGCAAAAATAAACATTGATGATGACGTCTCACGGCAAATAAACATTGAAATGTTCACTGCAGCAATGGAGGAAGTTTTCAAAAAAATGCCCCTAGAGGAGAGAGGGTTCAACACTGATGGAGAAAGGCTCACAAATCTATGCTTTGCAGAAAATTTTGCTCCAATCGCCTCTTGCGGTAAAGACTTTGAAGCACAAATAAATAAACTAGACAGCAAAAGTAACAACATTGGGTTGAAGATGCACAAGGGCAAGACAAAATACATGGCAAAATACAACACAGATGATACAGTAATGGTGGAGGAGGACCAAGAGATCAGTAGGGTCACAGAATACAAATACCTGGACCCAACAGTAAAAATGGATAATAACACAAAAGAGGATATTTCAACAAGAATAAGAACCGGATGGTACAGAGAGATACTTTGTTATCAAAGAACATACCAATGGCTCTCCAGAGAAGGGTATTTGATCAGTGTGTGCTACCAACAATGACCTACGGGGCAGAAACATGGACAACAACAAAACAGATAGAGCGCAAACTTTGTACAGCACAAAGAGCGACGGAGAGACAAAATGCTTCATATCGCAATCAGAGACAGGGTTACATGTGTGGAAATACAAAAGAAAACAGGATTTTATAGTTGGCAAAGCCATGAAATTAGGTGGAGATGTCTCAACCACTAGACCAGCAAGATAATTGCCCAGTCCCTGTTTTTTTCTCGTGAAGGTTAATGACAACAACTCACATTTTACTGCAACTACCTTTAACAGACATTTTGCTGTTAGATACTTTAACAGGTGTCATATCTAAGTGTAGTCATTGTGTGATGAATGCGATGCTAGAACTGCCCCCTGAGCAAAAAGATGTACCCCTCCTGCAATGCTACCATCACAGGACTGAGAAAAAAAAACGCAATGTTGGGAAATACAAATGTAAGCCATGGTGATTGTGCAAACGCGGCTTTAAATGCAGTATTTCAAGTTTAATTTTTTGATGTACATTTTATGGCAACACTGCTGCTGGTGTCCAAACGTGTTAAAATGACATGAAATTACCAAATGTCTTCCAAAAGAAGTTCACTAAGGTTTTAAGAATTCTTTAATCAATATTTACCTGACTGGTCACAGTACATAAACAGTGCACATCAAATTGTACAAATTGTACTTGAACAATTTCAATGGTGGACTATAACCTACAATGTAGTAAAAAGATGTTTATGTTATTAGTAATTGTACAGCAAAACATGTGATAAAAGGAGTCATGGTGACATACCAGAGAGATGAGATGCTGAACACAAAGTAAACTCTCCTTATCAAAATTTATGGAAAGATAAACTGAAAACTTGGAACTTTTGAATTAATGCATTGTTTCAATAACCAAAAATGCACCATTCCTTTTCAGTAAAAATACAGGATGGTTCTTTGCTGGGGAGAAATCATTCCCTCATGCAGAAGATTGACGTAGAGCACTTGGACAGATGTGAGTGTGGTGCCCGTGGACAGATGCAAGTGTGGCACCTAGCAGCAAACGGTTCAGCAGCTCTTCAACTCCTGCCCTTTATTCAGTTCTCGCCTTGAATGTCAGAGCCTTGTGGACCTTGTTGATGACATCATTGTGTAACTGGAGAATAACCAACATACCATTCTGACTTTGCTCCTAAGATTGTTTCCATACAAACAATGGCAATGATAGGAATGTTAAGCATCAAGAACCAAAATTTGTTCATTTCATTCTAGAAGCTCGCTGATTAAATCCTCCAGAGAAATAATCGCATTTGAAGACCTCCAAAATCACTGTTGTTCATTTTTGTTGTAGGAGTTTAAAAAAATAGTATGTGTATAAACAAGCACAAAATTTGTGACAAAATATAAATTGTTATTTGTTGTATTCTTGGAAATAAACCCGCCAATTTACTGACATTTTCACAGAATGTTTGTATGTTGTGTTTAACGAAAACCAGAGGATAGAAATGAGTGTGCTCGTTTAGTAACGTATGTCTATTTGAAAAGTTTGAGTTTTTTCTCTTTCAGATGGCTACCCAGGTTATCCACCACCTCTTGTTTTGGCAAGGTCAAGTAGACGAACCATCCATACAGTATGAGATGTCCTCCTACTAGGATGGAAATGGTCACCAGGGGCATTGGACAGGGATCTTGACTTCTTCTTTGTGGAGTCCAGATATTTACGATGGCTGCCTCCCACTTGAACCTCTTGTTTGGCAGTCTTCACAGGTAATTCAATCTCCTGAATAAAGTCAGTGAGGAAAATAATGGGGTAATAGGCATGAGATTGGTACTATTAATTACCAGTTATGACTGAAAGACATCTATGCACACACAACTTTTTAGACAACATGAAAGTTGGGTAAACCTGCTTTTGTACACACTTGGAATACTGGAGCGTTAACATGCCCAGACATTTCATTGTGTAGAGTGCACAGGCATGCACTCACCATACAATGCTTAGTTTCCCCGGTACACAGAGTGTAAGGGTACTGGAATTCATGCTCTAAATCTCCCCTTTTTCTGGGGGTTATTGTGTAGTCCTTGAATCCAGACCATCATCCTTTTGTTGAACAAACGAGGATTGTGAGATATTGATAGGCTGCCAACATTGTTTGTCATTGTATTTGTCTTATGGGAGGTAAGTCCAAGTTTCCAGCATACCATGGCCGATTATCGGGCTGGGCCAATTCACGGTTTCACATAAGTGTGACTGTTTTAATGATGAGTAATGTTTTTTAACACTAAATGTCTCAAAATGTGCATTTTGTTTGTGATGTATTCAGGCTTAGCATCTCCGAAGACATCTACCCGTCAACAAGTAGATGTCCAAGACCAGCCTATGATAAAGGAGCTGCACTCTCCAGTAAAAGGTGAGTTCCCTAAAATGTCAGTTGTTTGGCAATCATTTGCTCTAGGGGCTCTAAACATCTAGGGAAAGTCCCTAAGGATGCTTCATGTTAAACACACACATCAATACAAGTTCTTAGCTATGAGTAATTTAAATTTTGCTACATAAGTTTCATTCTGAGAGAGAGTTCACTGATGATCAAGTTCATACCAGCACCAATCCTCAAGAGAACTGTCACAGGCATTTGAAGTCCCCAAAATCACTGTTGCTTATTTTGATTACATCAATCAAAATAATCCAGAAATGCATGAGATTCTCCAAACAGTTTTTTGCTGCTTACAATGTTGGTTTTCTTGACTTAATTTTGAATGAAAGTTTACTTTAAAAAAATGAAGGAAAACGCAAGTTATCTCTACCTAACTGATGACATGAATACACGCAAATGTTTCCCCTTCCTGGAAACGGAAGCTGTCTTAAGACAACATTATGTCATCTCGGACCACCGGAGCAAAGGTTGCGCGGTCATTCAACTGCGGAGCAGGCACAGACCAAACACACAAACCGTCTTATGCTTCGATTCATCCACACAAGGACAAAACAAAGGTCTTGAATGTAGTCAGATTTTGTGGCCATTGAGAGGCAGTTTTGTGTAATCCCCAATCATAGATCTTTTGTACCAAGTAGGGGATAACGAGGCATCGAGAGGCTTCCATCCACCCTTGTTCATTCATTGTATTTCGGCTCAATGGAGAAACAAAACGGATGATCTAATAAAGGGAATCTTTGTTCTCTTGGCATTGTCAAGTCAGGGTTTCTTTGTGCCAGCGGTACCCTCAAAGAAAAAAGATTCCGGCAATTCCGCCAAAAGAATCCTGCCAGGTGGATGGGACCACAAAAAAAGGAATCCTGGCAGCAACTGGTTAAAGACTAAATTGTGCATTTTGTTTGTGTTGCAGTCAGGCTTAGAATCTTCAAAGACATCTACCCGTCAACAAGTAGATGTCCAGGCTTAGTATCTCCAAAGACATCTACCCATCAACACGTAGATGTCAGGCTTAGAATCTTCAAAGACATCTACCCGTCAACAAGTAGATGTCCAGGCTTAGTATCTCCAAAGACATCTACCCGTCAACAAGTAGATGTCCAGGCTTAGTATCTCCAAAGACATCTACCCATCAACACGTAGATGTCAGGCTTAGAATCTCCAAAGACATCTACCTGTCAACAAGTAGATGTCAGGCTTAGAATCTCCAAAGACATCTACCCGTCAACAAGTAGATGTCCAGGCTTAGTATCTCCAAAGACATCTACCCGTCAATAAGTAGATGTCCAGCCTTAGCATCTCCAAAGACATCTACCCGTCAACAAGTAGATGTCCAGGCTTAGCATCTCTAAAGACATCTACCCGTCAACAAGTAGATGCCAGGCTTAGCATCTCCAAAGACATCTACCCGTCAACAAGTAGATGTCCAGGCTTAGCATCTCCAAAGACATCTACCCGTAAACAAGTAGATGTCCAGGCTTAGCATCTCCGAAGACATCTACCCGTCAGCAAGTAGATGTCCAAGACCAGTATTATGAAGGAGCTGCACTCTCCAGTAAAAGGTGAATTCCCAAAAAGTTTACTTTTTAATATTTACCCCTGGTCCCAAATACAGCTTTGTAGTAATATTAGAGAATACATGTTTTTGCTGTTCTTTAAACAGAAGTTAATATCAGTCACTTTCTTGTAGCTCCCTCTCTCTCAGAAGGAAACTCACCTAGCAAAAATGTAATTACCGAAAGCTAAGAATTTGTCTGGATGTTTGTGTTTAACATGAAGTTTCCTCAAGGTGGCTTGGTCATTCATCTTTGGAGCATGCTCAGACCACACACAGGCCATCTAACGATTCGCTTCATTAATGGGTAATGTTCTTATACAAAATATGGCAAATTGTGCACTTTGTTTGTGTTGCAGTCAGGCTCAGCATCTCCAAAGACATCTACTCGTCAACAAGTAGATGTTCAAGTTCAGCATGTGGTAAAGGAGCTGCACTGTCTAGATAGTAAAAGGTGAATTTCCAAAATGTATGGGTTTAATTTTTGTATGCTATTTGGCAATCGTTTATGAGTTGAAAGGTGGGTTTAGTTTTTTTTTGTAGGGGTTTTAAAGATTTTGGAAAGTCCCTAAAGATTTTTCATGTTAAACACGACTATCAAGACAAAGTCTTAGCTTTTTGGCAATTTAAATTTTGGTATATCATTTGCTGGATAAGTTTCATTGCTTACTGGTTATAATGTTCATACCAGCACCAATCCTCAAGAAGAACTGTCACAGGCATTTGACATCCCCCCTAATCACTGTTGCCTAATTTAATTGCAGCAATCAAAATAATCCTGAAATTCCTGAGTTCCTCCGAACAGTCTCTTTGCTGCTTATAATGTTGTTTTCTTCTTTTATTTTTGATTGAAAAATATAAAAAAATCTGAAAGTAAAAACAAGTTATCTGAATACAACTGTTTTAATGATGGGTAATGTATGAAATATTAAATGCAGCAAACTATGCATTTTGTTTGTGTTGCAGTCAGGCTCAGCATCTCCAAAGACATCTACCCGTCAACAAGTAGATGTTCAAGTTCAGCATGTGGTAAAGGAGCTGCACTCTCCAGTAAAAGGTGAATTCCCAAAAAGTTTATCTTAAAGGGAAACTCCACCCCAGTTTTCAAATTAAAATTGTGTGAAGGGTGTGATATTTCATAGTTACTGGTATTTAACCTTTTTTTATGGTCGGTTGTTGCAATCGTAGAAGATGATGATTTTATCATAAAGTGCCAGCCGTTGTGCATGCAGCCATTTTTTAGCGCCATCTCTGTGCATCCGGGACATTGTGATGTAATGACTGCACCAATAAAACACACCAAGGACTGATTGCCTGCTGCACATGAAACCAGTATTGTACACGTACCTCGTAACCCATAGTGACAAGCTCAACATATTGTGTTGTTCCCTGTACTTATCTTTGGTAAACGGTGTTGCCCGACTGCATGCATGCCCCATCGATAGCGTTCCTTTCGCACGGTGTGAATACAATCGAATCCACTGGCCGGCTGTTGGTACATACATTGTGAAAGTCAGGATGGGTTGTGATGCATGCCCTGCCTTCCATTAACCAGTTCAGTTTTCAAGTTCAGGGCATAGAGGCATTTCTTTTCCTGAGGCAATACCGCACATGACCCACAACTCCACCAGTCCGTATTTTCTCGGCGTCTTGTCGGTTGTCCACTCATCCCGGGCAGCTGTACATCGGCGTTTTCCTAGTCCTTTTCTATGTCATTCTTTCTCTTTTGTAGCTCTTCGTCCGTAAACGTTGGTTCAAAATCGTACGGATATGGCCCTGATTCCATAATTTTGATGACCAGATTTCGTTTCAGCAAAGAAAAATACGTGGAAGAGTAAAGCTCAAAAATGTAACCTTAGTGTTGGTGAGAATTTGCGAGTTAGTTCGAAGACGCTCACATGTGTAGCGTTCGTTGGGCACATTGCTGCCAGAAGCATATGTGTGCTGATAGCTGCGTATGGGTGCAAGCAGCTTCGCATTACAATGCATTTCTTCATTTAGGTGCAGTCGCTACGTCATAATGTCCCAGATGTGGCGGGATTTTCAAACAATATGGCCGCACTCTATGAACAACAATTTAAGAACACAATATACCAGCATTTGGTTCTCGACAATGAAAAATGATCAACTCTCTGCGGATTATGTTCCTTACAGACTGTATGTCCTTTCAGACTAGAAAAGAATTTGGAGGGCCTGGACTTTCCCTTTAATATTTACCCCTGGTGTCAAATGGAGCTTTGTAGTAATATTTCAGAATGCATTTTTTTGCTGTTCTTTAAACAGAAGTTAATATCAGTCACTTTCTTGTAGCATAACAATTCGTTCAAAAATATTTGTAAGTTGTTTGGCAATCATTTAACAGTTGAAAGATGGGTTGTATTTTTTTCTGTAGGGTTTTAAAGATTTTGGAAAAACCCTAAAGGTGCTTCATGTTAAACACAACTATCAAGACAAAGTATTAGCTTCTGGTAATTTAAATTTCAGTTGGCCGTTTGCTGGATAAATTTCATTGTTAGAGAGAGTGCATACTGATTATAATGTTCATACCAGCACCAATCCTCAAGAGAACTGTCACAGTCATTTGACATCCCCAAAAATCACTGTTTCTTATTTTGATTGCATCAATAAAAATCCTAAAAATGGAAGAGTTCCTCCTAACATTTTTTTTTGCTGCTTACAATGTTGGTTTTCTTCACTTACTTTTGAAAGAAAGTCTAACAATCCGAAAGTAAAAGCAAGCATGTTATTTGAACCTACCTATTTTAATGATGGGTAATGTTTGCAAATATTTAATATATAAATATTTTGTTTGTGTTGCAGTCAGGCTTAGCGCCTCCAAAGACATCTACCCGTCAACAAGTAGACGTTCTAAGATGTAGGAGCTGCTCTCTCAATGTATGTATGTTGCTTTAAAAAAATGCAAATTCTAATTATTGGGAAATCATTTGACCTTTTGAGATTAAAACCACATACATGTACTCGATTGGTACTTGTTTAAATTTTGTCACTGCAGAATTAATGTCCTCTTCAAGAAAACCAGGTGCATTTACACACAACAGAAAATGTAAAAGTTGAGCATTTGAGCATTTTTAGTAAAGGCAACAATAAAAACACATCATTTTAAACAAAATGTTTTGCCCCTTTTTGCAGCTTTTAAAAGATACATCAATCAATGTAATAAAAAAGCGAGGATTGATTGGACAAATAGTAAAATGGTTTTAACCATACCCTAATTATTGCAATCTCCTGATCAGGAGATGGAAAGATCATTACCATCCCTAGAAAGATAATAGGAAGAAGAAAAAATTGTTAATAGCTTCAAAAACAAATTACTTGTGTACTGCTGTCTACTTTTGACAAAAACAAACGACAAGAAATGGTCACAAAATCAAGGACAAAAAACTGATGCCATCCATGACTTCGGGAGGAGGTCCTCACCAGTTTTTAAACCCCTGCAAGAATTTTTGCACATTGCAATTGTTGTTTTGCGTACAATTTCGTATTTGTAAACATGACCTTTCAGAGCCAGAGTTGTAGCTAATAGTTCCCTGAAGTCGAGTGCAAAGGGAATCACCTCTACTGACATCTTGAAGGCTACCGTCCAAGGTTTAAAGGAGAGCAACGCAGATGTAAACATCAAGATCATCCAGACATCCTAGCAGTTCATCTTGCAATCATGAATGAACAACCAAGCAACTTGTTGCCTTCAACTGTAAGATATTGTAGATGTGTTAGTTTGATGTTCTGATGTTTTGTTTTATCGACGTATAGTGGGCTGTTTTTGCAGCACTATACAGTTAACATCTTGTAAATAAGTACACCATCGCAAGCAAGCACATACACATTTTTGAGCCATGAAATTGGAGATCTTAGAGCCTGGTGGTGCGGAGATTCGATTGGTGGTGCGGAGATTCGATTGGTGGTGCGGAGATTAGATTGGTAGTGCGGAGATTCGATTGGTGGTGCGAAGATTCGATTGGTAGTGCGGAGATTCGATTGGTAGTGCGGAGAATCGATTGGTAGTGCGAGATTCGATTGGGGGTGCGGAGATTCGATTGGTGGTGCGGAGATTCGATTGGTGGTGCGGAGATTCGATTGGTTGTGCGGAGATTCGATTGGTGGTGCGGAGATTCGATTGGTGGTGCGGAGATTCGATTGGTTGTGCGGAGATTCGATTGGTGGTGCGGAGATTCGATTGGTGGTGCGGAGATTCGATTGGTGGTGCGGAGATTCGATTGGTGGTGCGGAGATTTGATTGGTTGTGCTATAGGACCGCATTAGTACAGCTAGGCAACTGCCTAGGTTCTGTCTTGGGGTGGCGGACCGGACCCTGCCGAAAGGTTGTGAAATGGCTCTGACAATCTTGAAAGCATGTGGGGCTGGTATCCTGGGACATGCTCGTGGTGGCTCTGCTTTAGACTAACCTGACGAGGATGATATGCCAAAATTTAGAATTGAACAAATTAAAATGCTTGCAATGGTGTACTTATAAAATATTTGTTATTAATAATTATAAGATTGCGAAACAATCCATTTTGAGATGACTGTTGATCAATCATCTAAGATTCCTAAGCAAGTACAGAAACGAGGCTGCTGCTGTGCGTGTGAGTCGAGTGGACATAAAGTCATCGTGCGTTGAAATCATTGCGGCCAATATCAGAGTTATGTTTTTGATATTTGTATGTTGTTTGGCAATCATTTAAGAGTTGACAGGCTAGGTTGTGTTTTTTTCTGTAGGGTTTTAAGATTTGGGAAAGTCCCTAAAGATGCTTCATGTTAAACACAACAATCAAGACAAAGTCTTAGCTTTTGGCAATATAAATTTCAGCTTGTCATTTGCTGAATAAGTTTCATTCTGAGAGAGTGTTCACTGGTTATAAAGTTCATACAAGCACCAATCCTCAAGAGAACTGTCACACGCATTTGACATCCTCTCAAATTACTGTTGGCTAGTTTAATTGCAACATTGAATTAAACTAATCCTTAAATGCATGAGTTCCTCAAAACAGTGTTTTTGCTGCTTACAGTGTTGGTTTTTTCTTTTTTTGGGGGATTGAAAATATAAACAATCTGAAAGTAAAAGCAAGTTATCTGAAGCTAACTGTTTTATTGATGGGTAATGTTCATAAATAATAAATGTCACAAATTATGCATTTTGTTTCAGGCTTAACCTCTCCAAAGACATCTACCCATCAACAAGTAGATGGCCAAGACCAGCCTGTGATAAAAGAGCTACACTCTTCAGTGAAAAGGTGAATCACAAAATATATGCTTTTGATACTTGTATGTTGCTTAGCAATCATTTCAGAAGGGGGCTGGGTTGTTGTTTTTGTGTAGGTGTTTTGAAGATTTGTGAAAAGATGCTTCATGTTTAACACAACTATCAGGGAAAAGTCTTAGCATTTGGTAATTTCAATTTCTGTTTGTCATTTGCTGAATAAGTTTCATTGTGAGAGAGTGCTCACTGATTATAATGTTCGTACCAGCACCAATCCTCAAGAGAACTGTCACAGGCAGTTGACAACCCCCCCCCTCCAAATCACTGTTGCCTAATTTAATTGCAACAATCAAAACAATCCTTTTGAACAGGAGAGGGAGAGAGCATTACTGTCCCTTAAAAGATAGTAGAGAGAAGACAAAACTAAGTGAGTAGCTTCAAAAACAAATTACTTGTTAAAAGTGTCTCACAGAGTACTGTGGTCTACTTTTGACAAAAACAAAAGACAGGAAATGGTGGCAAAATCAAGTACAAAAAAAGATGGAAAAAACTGATACCGTTCATCACTTGTGGAGGGGGTTCTCACCAGTTTTTAATCACCCCTGCAAGAAATTTTGCACATTGCAATTTTTGTTTTGCATACAATTTCTTATCTGTAAACTTGACCTTTCAGAGCCAGAGATGCTAATAATTCAAGTGCAAAGGGAATCACCTCTACTGTCATCTTGAAGGCTACAAGGTATAAAGGAGAGCAATGCGTATGTAAACATCAAGATCATCCAAACATCCTAGCAGTTCATCTGGCAGTCATGAATGAACAACCAAGCAACTTGTTGTCTTCAACTGTAAGATATTGTAGATGTGTTAGTTTGATGTTGTGATGTTTTGTTTATCGTCGTATAGTGGGCTGTTTTTGCAGCACTATACAGTTAATATCTTGTAAATAAGTACACCATTGCAAGCAAGCACATACGCGTTTTTTGAGCCATGAAATTGGAGATCTGAGAGCCATGGTAGTGTGGAGAGTCGATTGGTGGTGCGGAGATTCGATTGGTGGTGCGGAGATTCGATTGGTGGTGCGGCGATTCGATTGGTAGTGCAGCGATTCGATTGGTGGTGCGGAGATTCGATTGGTGGTGCGGAGATTCGATTGGTGGTGCGGAGATTCGATAGGTGGTGCGGAGATTCGATTCGGAACGATGGTGGTAAACACGGAAAATTCCGAATATTTAAAGGGACCTGGACACGTGCACGTGGCATGTGGGGTCCTACTGCCGGCCAGGGTGACAGCTGGTTGTTGATCTTAAAGGTGCATCAGGCTGCACCATCGTAAGGAGCATGGTTCTGGTGTGATCACAAATGGTTGGCAAACGGCAGTAGTCCCGAGTCTTGGCCGTGGGGCTTTGGGACCGCGTTACTACAGCTAGGGGACTGCCTCGGGGTTCCGCCTTGGGGTGGCGGACCGGACCCTGCCGAAAGGTGGGTGAAATGGCTCTGACGATGCTAGAAAGCGTGTGGGGCTGGTATCCTGGGACCTGCTCGTGGTGGCCCTGCTTTAGACTAACCTGACCAGGATGAGTTTTGCAAAATTTAAAACTGACTGAATTAAAATGCTTGCAATGGTGTACTTATAGAGTATTTATCATTTGTAATTATAAGATTATGAGTCCAATTTGAGATGACTGTTGAGTAATCACCTAAAATTCCTAAGCAAGTACAGAAACGAGGCTGCTGCTGTGAGTGTGAGTCGACCGGACACAAAGTCATCGCGCGTTGAAACTATTGCGGCAAACTAGTGAGTTTTTGTCTCGTATATAGATAGAGGACACTGATGTTAGTCCACAAGACCCATGAAATTGCACTTGAATGTGTCGTTATTGTTATTTCTGCGTAGTTAACTGACAAATTTAAAAAGTATGACAATATATAAAAAGATTTTTTTAAAAATTGAAATTTATAACATTAACAAAAATATTGAACTACACAAAAATGTAATAGGTTTAATTATTAAGTTTTCAACCCTTAAAAAATCCTTTCATTGTGTTATTTTCATTGAAGTGCAAGAGATGAAATTGTTGAATATTGACAACTCATTGATTAACAATTTATATGATAAAATTGAAAATATATATCCAGTAAATCAACTTTAATCTAACTCTAAGAACTTAATGTTTCAAATTTGATTAACTATACATTTTACAATACTAACTACAATGAGAAGAACTAACTTAAGCATAACAATGTTAAAAGTAACTATGATAAACTATAGGCTGACACCCAACTGTCGATTTTTATGTAAGATACAAGTGGTTAAGATTTCTCCCTCTTTTTTTTTGACTTTTACATAATGTTCATGGAATGAAATCACTTGTAGGAGTCACATGTTATTTTGTGCACCACTAACAAGAATTTGAAAGTTTGTCTTTATTCACAAAGACGGGTCGGATTGTGAGTCGATCGGATGTAAAGTCATCGCGCATTGAAGATATTGCAACCATTTTCAAAGTTGTCACCTTGTACAGAATGAGGACGTTACTGTTCGGCCACAAGACCCGAGAAAATGCACTGAAATGTGTTTTTGTAGGCCTAATTATTGTATTTCTTTATAATGAACAAACAAATGTACATTATCACAAGTTTGTCCAAGTAACAAGAGTTAGACAATAGGCCTATAAAAACCTTCCCTGTTATGAGCTTACTGTAGGCTTACACGTAGATTAAACATTTCTTTAAAAAAATAATGGTTTACCAATTCAACATTAATAAAAACCATCACTGTTGAGCATACATCAGGCCTACACGTAGATTAACAATTTCTTCAAAAAACAATGATTTACCAACATTAATAAAAACCATCACTGTTATGAGCTTACGTCAGGCCTACATGTAGATTAATATTATGTGTTATTTGATGTGGAACAAGTTGCAGCACAGAATGTGGGTTGCTCTTAGATCTAGTCCTAGTGAATAAATTAGATTTACATGCAAATGTATATTTACTCTTCTTTGTTCATAATTTTTAGGACAAATAATGAAACTGTTACCAATGGATTACTTTCTAACTTCTAACAATTCACAGTTTTAATCTCTGTAAAACAAATGACTTTCAACCCAACACTTTCTAACCTTCTAACTTTAATCAAAACTATCACTGGTATGAACTTTATAATCAGTAATGTAGATTGATAGGCCTATTGTATTTTATTTTAAGTGAAACAAGTTGTAGCACTAAAGGTGGGTGGCTAGTTCATTAAATATTTACTTTGTTAGACCTACATACACATTATGTTCGTTTATATTTGCTTGTTTTTGTTAACTATGATTATTAAAAAAATAAATAAATAAATAAAACACCAACTGGTTAGTTTTTAACAATTCACAAATTATCTCATTTGTTTCCTAACAAGATAATTTATCATTATTGTGAAATCAATAACTTAAAATGTTATTATTTGCTGCTTGAGGGTCAAACTCAAACCTCAAGTGGTGTTTTAATTATTACAAAAATAATTAAAGTAGTAAATATACTTATTTCAATGCAGTTCTAACAAAAACTGTTTTTCAGCAGTGAATTATCTATTGAAAAATTAAATGTTGCAAATTAACTGTATATTATAATGTATTTTATTTTGTACATCACTAACAAAAATTTGAAATGTCATTGTTAACAGACTTAACCAAGCTAAATGTGTACATTACTCTTTTCAATTTATGCTCTACATCTAAATGTATTCAGAAATTCATGCGATAAAATTAAATTATCAGTAAGAATCAATTAATGTTATTAAAACTAATGAAACTGAGAAGGTTGCACAACAGCGTAAATTGAACTATGACTTTCCAATATCGTGTTTTGACATTTGTAAACGGGCGCTGCAAGAATTGAACGCTAACTTGCATGTTATAAACGATCGGTGCATCTATTTAGCCGTGCAGAAAAGCAGCCTCGTTTCAGTAACGTTTCAATATTGTTTCAATATTTGAACGTTGATGAGAAAATAAAGAAAAGATGATTTGATTAATTGTTGTAAATATAATTAATTCAGTGTGTTTAAAGATCAGTATGGTCCCACACTTTACTTGGTGATAAATATAATGTTGAAGTAAACTTATATATTATAAGACAACTTTTATTGTATATAAGAAAAAGTTATGAAGTTTTGTTATTCAACATTGTATAGGAGGGTGTTTTCCTTTATCAAGGATGAATAAAATTAACTGAAGATAGATAGTGGTAGCACCCTCTAGCACACTCAAAGGAAAACTTTAAAAGTATACAATCTACATCACTCTACTTAGGCCTACCTGTAGAGCCACAGCTACATTTGTATGTTTCCCTTACCGGCAGGTATTTACCGCTTGAGAGTTTAACAATACATGTAATAGTCCCTCTATGTCCTACCCCCCATGCCCTGCGACATGCGTGCCACGTTTGGCGTTCTTCGGGTAAACACGTTTCGTAAATGGCTCCGTATTTATTCGTGATTTTTTACCTTTTTGCTCATGTGCAGATTGGTGAGTGTAGAGTTGTTTCGTGTGGTTTTCTTCTTGAATTACAGTTTTTTGAGATAACGAGGAGGTTGGGGAGAAATGGTTCTGATGCTACCAGGGCATACTTCCCCCTGGGACAGCCAATTTCTCGGGGGACACAAATGGTGGCTTACCACCGCTGTGTCTGCATTCCCCAGCCTGGCTCATCAGCCACAGTCAGCTGTTTGTGCTGACGGTTCCACTGACAGAGTAGGGGATATTTACGTTCTCTATCTCCAGTCAGCACACATGGAACCACCCAACAAAAGGTAGCAACCCCAGCAAGAATGAACAGAAAAAAATTTCTGTGCCGGGGCTGTACAAAAGAAGGGGAAACAGGGTAAGCATTCCGTTGATGGAGTAGGGGACATCATCCGCCCTCTACTCCAGTCAGCGCACACGGAACCACCCTACAAAAAGGTAGCAACCCCAGCAAGATTAAACAGAAAAAACTTCTGTACCAGGGCTGTACCAAAGAAGGGGAAAACAGTGTAAGCATTCTGCTGACAGAGTAAGGGACATCATCTGTCCGCTATTTTCAGTCAGAAGACACGAAACCACCCAACAAAAAAGGTAGCGACCCCGGCAAAGTTTAACAGAAAAGATTTCTGTGCCTTTGCTGTACCAGAAGGGGAAACAGGGTAAGCGTTCCAGTGACAGAGTAGGGGACACTCTTCGTCCAATATCTCCAGTCAGCACATACGGAACCACCCAACAAAAAGCCCAGCAAGGTTAAACAGAAAAAATTCTGTTCTGGGGCTGTACCAAAGAAGGGGAAACAGGGTAAGCGTTCCAGTGACAGAGTAGGGGACATCCTTCCTCCGCTATCTCCAGTCACTACACACGGAACAACCCAACAAAAAGGTAGCAACCCCGGCAGGGTTAAACAGAAAAAAATTCTGTGCCTTTGCTGCACCAGAAGGGAAAACAGGGTAAGCGTTCCAGTGACAGAGTAGGGGACATCCTTCCTCCGCTATCTCCAGTCACTATACACGGAACAACCCAACAAAAAGGCAGCAACCCCAGCAAGGTTAAACAGAAAAAATTCTGTGCTGGGGCTGTACCAAAGAAGGGGAAACAGGGTAAGCGTTCCAGTGACAGAGTAGGGGACATCCTTCCTCCGCTATCTCCAGTCACTATACACGGAACAACCCAACAAAAAGGCAGCAACCCCAGCAAGGTTAAACAGAAAAAATTCTGTGCTGGGGCTGTACCAAAGAAGGGGAAACAGGGTGAGTGTTCCAGTGACAGAGTAGGGGACATCCTTCCTCCGCTGTCTCCAGTCACTACACACAGAACCACCCAGCAAAAAGGTAGCAACCCCGGCAAGGTTAAACAGAAAAAAACGTCTGTGCCAGGGCTGTACAGTAGAAGGGGAAACAGGGTAAGCCTAACGCCGTATCGGTTGCTTCATTACCCATACCTACCCCAGTAACGAGATTTCTTGCCAAGGATTCTACCGGCCATGGTCAAGTGCATCATACTCCCGTGTCCTGGTGCCAGGGTGATTGCCGCAGAGCCCCAGGATGGCCGAATAACCAGATTTTCTGGTCGTGCAACGGCCTCCCGCCCTACCAGGCTGGCAGCGCTGTCTGCACGGCACACAGGAAAGCGAAACGGAGCAGACGGTCTGGAATACCCCGGGACTTACTGCATCTGCTGTATCGTACTCAGTTGTGCCCCCTTCACTGTCGGGTTTCTCCCGTTGTTCGGGCATTCCAGTACCCCAGGATCAGAGTCATCTTAATTTTCTCAGGAATGACCAGGGGCCAATCTTTTAAGAAATAGAAGAACAAAAATAAATGGCACTCATACCGATCATAATGATATTCAAGCAGCTCATCAGGCTACTCACACTGTGGCAAATGCCACTGCAGTAAAGCAGTCTCCAGGGCAGAATTTTTGCAGGTTATTTTAATACCTGACTGCCTCTATTTCAACATTGACTTCCCGGTGGGCCGTGTCTATACCAGGCCAACCATGCCCAGTCATTCAGTCGAATCAGCCCACACCCACCGGTCAGTACCCCGACCAAAGTCTGGTGATCCAGGGCTACCGGGAAATACAGCATGAGTCAGCCGTGCACCGGCATCTCCCTGCAATGAGTATCCATCCATCCATCCATCCATGGCTTTGGGTTCGGAGTTTGATCTACAGCTGGCCTGACACTCCATTATACCTGTGAGTGTCGAACATTCACCAGAGTCAACTCGACCTTACCACTTGGATGACTCCAGCGATGATGATTAAACGACACGGATGCAGCTACTGTCAGCCGCAGAGACAGAGTTTTGTTTGGTTGCAACGCGATATGGCTTGAGTTTTGAATTTTGCCCCATCCTGAACATAAATCATTCAAACAGAAGACGGGTTTGATGTCGGGGAAAAAACAGATGTTTTTTCTGTGTTACCGTTGGATAAGGTCTGTGTTGACAGAATAAATTCAGTTATGGAGGCCAAACAATGGTGTCCGTTTGCGAGGTGGGAAACGGGTTACTACCACTTCCCCGTGGCGGACTTCAATAAATTCGCCTCGGGACTCGGCAGTGGATAAGCTGGCAGTTGATGGTGGAACTGCATCTTCCAAAATCCCCTTCGTAAATGAAACCAGGGGTAAAATGGAGGACGTACTAAAAAAAAGAGGATTCAGCCTCTCCTAAAGACATGCAAGCTTTATCATTCTTGCTTCATCTTATGGAGTGCTTGCCAGCTGGGTGTGTAGATGAATCAGCAGTACCAGCCGACATGCTGACAGCAGCTATTCACTGCCTGGATCACGGTCTTCGAAGGGTGCTAGATCAATTCACACATGTGTTGACTCTGACAATCTTGGCAAGCCAAACCAACGTGCTCAATGCACTTTTCCTACCCTTGCATGGGGCACCCAATAGGTTTGGTTCCCTGCCATTGACAGGACCTTATTTTGAAATTCCAGAACTCTATGGAGGCAGAAGCAAAGAGGCTAGACGCTACAGAGACAATAAATCTGAAGAAGCCATCTGCCCCTTCGACCAAGACGATGACTTGAACCAAGGCCCAACCTCTGAAATCCACCCACGGGAGTTTTCGCGGTTGTTCCGATGTTTTATTCAGACAGCGCACCGGGCAGACTCATTTGTTTTCCCGGTCAGCAATGACCTCACAGCCTGTGGTATCTTTGTGCCCCCCCCCCCCCCCCCCCCCCCGCTACCCTGAGGGCTTCCACCACTGACTGTCCGGACTTAGGGCGTCCTCTTGCCTTTCTTCCAGAATGACTGGGGCTGATCTTCTAAGAAAAAGAAGAACAAAAAGGATTGCCACTCGTACAGATCATAATCGGATTTGAGCAGCTTATCATGCCGCTCACACTGTGGCAAACGCCGCAGTAGTGAAGCCGTCTTCTGGGCAGAATTTGTGCAGGTTTTTCAATCCCTGACTGCCTCAATTTGGCATTTGGATAGTTACTTCTCAGCAGGCGAGGTCAATACCAGGCCAACAATGCCCGGTCATGACTTTGGGTTCGGAGTTGGATCTAAAGCCTGATGTCAGCAATGTGGAGCCACTGACTTCATTACCGATCAGTGTCGCACATTTGCCGGAGTCAACTCGAAATTCACACATGGGTGACAGTGTTGTGATGATGATAAAACGTCACGAATGCAGCGAATTGGGCAGACTCTGTCCTTTCCTGGTCAGCATCAGGCCGTGGTTTCTTTGTGCCTGCCCCCCACTACCCTTGGGAAGGGTGTAAATGACTGGCCTGACTTTGGGCGGCGGGGGCCACGTTCGTGAATTTTTGGGGTCCTGGTTCAGCTCAACTCCGACCAGTGGCTGTGCTCAACAATCCAAAGGGGTTACGTGCTCAAAATCACAAACACCCCCCCCCCCACCCATCGGACATGCTCGTTTGGCTGATGCCAGTGCTGTCCGACCCATAGAGGTGCTCCGTCTAGAGGGAGAGATTAGCTCTCTCTCTAGAGGGAGAGACTATAATAGCCCCCCCCCCCCTGGGAACATGGGTTGGGCTTTATGTCGACCTCCGTCTTGGTTCCCAAAAAGGGGACCGTCGTTTGGCACCGATACTCGATACTAAACCCCTAAACAAATTTATCCGTCCTAGTCGTTTCCGACTTTTTTCATGGGCGGCACAGAGAATTCCTACATTTCTAGTACAGAAACAGCCTTTAATTCACAGTTCTCCCATTGGGGCTTTCCATTTCACCTTGGATATTCATCTTCATAGTGAAATTGAACGGAGCTGCGCTATAGAGAAGATGTGTCACAGTCTTTATGCACTCGACGATTGGCTGATCTTAGGCCAGTGTCAAGAGGCAGCACTGCGATCGCGGCACCGGCATTGAGGCCAACCTTGGTTTCATCATCAATCAGTGCTGAAAAATTGCACCCCCTCCCTTCTCAGTTACCAATGTTTCTGGTGGGAGCGGTGCTCTATCTCTGAGAGGGCTTAAGCTCGGCCCGCAATTGACCGCATGACGATTGGGGCCACCATTCCCTCACACCAAGTGGCGGGTCTATGGGGCCCTGAGCACAGCTCAGACCACATCAACATCCTCAAAATGCTGGCAGTATCCAGTGCCCTCAAGCACTTCCAGGACTTAGTGGTGGGCCATGCCAGGCGGTTCTGGTTGTGAAGCGATAACTCAATAGTCGTGTCATACATCAATCACCAGGGCCGCACTCACTTGAGCCATCTGTGTGTGCACTGATGTGGTAGCTACTCCACTGGTGCATGCGCCACAGAATGACTTTTTCGGTGGGCCATCTCCCGGTATGAAGAGTGTCACAGCAGACGCCTTATCCAGGGGGTGGATTGTCCCAACAGAGTGGATGTTACTCCCACAGGTTGTTCGATCACTGTTCGTGCTGATCAACCGACCTCATGTGGACTTGTTTGCGTCAAAATTTAACAACCAGTTGCCGATCTACTACTGTGCGAGGGCCTCCAACCCCCACAATGCCAGATCAATGCCCTGGGGTAACGTAGGGATGGCTGCTAGCCTACGCCATCCCTCTGTTCTCCCTCATCCCTCAAGGACTAACCAAAATTGAGCAGAAGAGTTGCAGAGTCCTCCCCGTAGCTCCCTTTTGGCCTCGTCAGCCATGGTTTCCCAGGCTACTCATCCAAGCTCCTTTTTCACCGACTGGTGATGTTACCCCAGAGAGCAGATATTCTGTTCTTGCCTGGCTCAGTCTCCGACACCTGATGTTTGCGGATCTCCACCTGATGTACTGGGTTTTATCACCCGATCTCTCTAGACAAGAGGCCTTTCTGCTCGAGCTGCCGATGTCACAGCCCAATGCTGCAGAGCTTCAACAAAAAAGATATGTGGTAGCAGACCATGCCACTTTTACAGATGGTGTATAAACAGCACTGTCTACATCCCCAGTACTTTTGTAGGGATGTGAGGGACTTCTTACTATATCTGTTTGACAGTGACCTCAAAACAGCTACAATTAAAATTGCCGATCAGCCTTTTCGGCCGTTCCCGGAAGAGACCACAGTTCTTGACAATCAGGCAGTACGTTTCGGAGGATGTTTGTGTCGCGCCTCCCTGCGCATAAATGTAATGCGTTTTCAACCCCCCACCCCCTGACCCCGGTTGAACCAGTGGACAGAAAATAAACACTTGTGATTGGCTTTGTGGGTAGGACATAGGGACACTATGTATTGTTAAACTCTCAAGCAGTAAATACCTATCAGTAAGGGAAATGTAGAAATATGTTTGTAGACCCTACCCAAACTACTTTTTTTTGGGGGGGGGTAGGGATTATGCTATGGATATTGAAGTATAGTATACAAATATTGACTGCTTCAAGTCGCGTAGTAAAACTAGTGACTCGAGGTGGTCCCTGGAGCCGCCTATCTTCCCGAGGCGCCCGGAGCAGCCTATCTTCCCAAGGCGGAGCCGAGGGAAGATAGGCGGCTCCGGGGATCACCTCGAGTGACTAGTTTTACTACGCCACGAGATAAAGCAGTCAATATTTGTTTTATAACACCTCAGTTTCATCCATTTTGTGGTAATATTCGTTGAACAACTGTGCGTATATCAGTCTTCAAACAACTGTATAAAATCTGACAGGAAATCTTGACAAAAAGAAAGAGGGGGTACCACACTGCCTTCGTTCTCATATCGTATTTCAAATGCACGTATTATTTTATCGTTTCACCGGGTTCAAGGTTGTCGTTGGATAGTACCATTTAATAGTTCTTTTTGTCGGTGTGCAGTGTGATAGTAAAAATACACAAAACCACGTGACGCACGTTCGGCCAATCAACAGATAGAATCAAAGGAAGAGGTGTTATAATAGTTGATATAAAACACTTGCATTGCAAGCACTGTGTAGTTGACAAGGGTTCTCATTTTACAAATTGAAATAAATAGTGTTTTTAAACTGATGAGGGATGGGGGTGAATTGATATTAAGAGAATGCAATTTTATGAACGTGTTCTAAAGGGAATACTGATTGTTTTTATGCGTTAACAGCATTATAAAGTAGAAGTACTGTAATAGTGTATTTTGTTCATTTTGAGACAATGTGGATCTTATTTTTGCTCTAAAAGGTCCAATACTTTAACAAAGAAAACAAGTAACTGATATTTGAGCAATTTAAATAATACTTAGAAATAAAGGACCTGTACCTCTGTTAATACTTTATTATTTAATTTAAAAATGTTTAATGTAAAACTACTGATAATGTTTTGTAGTCTTAATAGTCTTTACTTTTACTCGTTAAATACAATTCGTATGGTTGTTTTTTTGTTCTACAAATAAACTTTTGTAAACAGACAGAAATTTCCCTCATCTTTTTCTTTTCCTGGCACATGCAAAGGTCAAAGGGCGCATCTCATTATTTTTCCTTTTTTTTTTGACCCATCCATCCTAAGGTTTATATATAAGTTCCGAGCGATTTTTTTAAGCGGCGATTTAGCCCAGTGGGCTAGCTCACAGCTCCCGGATTTCTGGGGCTGTGAGCTCGGGGGTTCAAATCCTGGTGGACCCCTCTTTTACTGGTAAAAAACAACTTTTTTATCAATTCTTGTAAAATAGGGTAGGGCTTGAACCCAGTACCTTCAGCCCTGTAACCTCTGTCTCTCACCACTCTGCTACTGAGCTGTCATGAAAATCTTAACGGTTTTTGACCTGATGAATGTTAGAATGGCTGGACTTAGAAAATTTTTCAGAAAAATTTTTCCCTGGCTATACCCTTGGATTTCTGGCAGATCTGAGGGTTGACCAAGGGCCTTGGAGCTGAGATTGGGGAGTAAAATTTCTGATGGCTGAGGGGCCAGGGGCTGGTAGGTTGCTGGCCAGTCAGTCAGCCAGTGGCATGGGTTGAGCTTGGGGTGAGGGGTATGGATGATGGGCTAGTAGTCATCATGTAGTGTAATGGCTGAGGGGCCATGAGCTGGGAGGTTAATGGGCAGTCAGTCGGCCAGTGGCATGGGTTGAGCTTGGGGTGAGGGGAGGGATGATGGGCTAGTAGTCATCATGCAGGGTGATGGCTGAGGGGCCATGGGCTGGGAGGTTAATGGACAGTCAGTCAGCCAGTGGCATGGGTTGAGCTTGGGGTGAGGGGAGGGATGATGGGCTAGTAGTCATCATGTAGTGTGATGGCTGAGGGGTCATGGGCTGGGAGGTTATTGGGCAGTCAGTCAGCCAGTGGATTGGGCTTGGGGGATGAGGGTGGGGTAGTAGTCATCATGTAGTGTGATGGCTGGATGGGCTATGGGAGGTTATTGGGCAGTCAGTCAGCCAGTGGATTGGGATGAGGGTAGGGATGATGGCTGGATGGACATGGGCATGATAGAGGATAGAGGACTGGGGCTCGTGGCTGGCAGGTTGATGGGCAGTCAGTTGGCAATTGGGCTGATGAGCTGGCTGGATTTGAGGGTAGGGGAGATGGACTAGTAGTCGTCATATTGGGGTGTAGCTGGCTGTACATGGGCATGATCAAACTGGATAGAGGACTTGGGCCAGGGGCTGGGAGGTTGATGGGTGGGTTGGATTTGATGATAGGGGAGATAGACTATTAGTCGTCATGCTGGGGTGTGGCTGGCTGTACAAGTGGCATGATCAATTTGGGTAGAGGACTTGGGCCAGGGGCTGGGAGGTTGATTGGATTTGATGGTAGGGGTGATGGACTAGTAGTCATCATGCTGGGGAAATGGCTAGCTGGGGATGGGCATGATCAGGATAGGTATATGACTTGGCCTGGTTGGGAGGGGGGTTGTTGGGTATAGGTTCATGGGACTTCACTGTAGGGTGGGATTGATTTAATGGAAAAGTTCAAATTGTATCATAGAAATAACTGTCTTGCAGCATTGATTTAAAGGTATACAGGTATTAATTGTGATGGAACTTTTTTATATTTTGAAGCAACTCAAATGTAATGTAAAGGTGGGGAACTTTTTTTGCCTAGGGGGGTGTGCTTTCCAAATAAATTTAAAGGTGTGGCACATTTTGTATTGAAGGTATTACTGGGTGGTTTAGTTCTTAAAGGTATGGGACTTTTTTATTTTTTGAGGGGTTAAAATAAATTTAAAGGTGTGGCATATTTTGTATTGAAGGAATTGCTGGGTGGTTTAGATTCTTAAAGGTATGGAACTTGTTTGTTTTTAAGGGGTTAGAATAATTTAAAGGCTTGGTACATTTGTATTGAAAGTATGACTGGGTGGTATAGAATGATTTTAAAGGTATGGTACTTTTGGGATTAAAGGAGTTGTGGTATTTTCAAATTTTTATAAAGGGGTTATACTTTATGCTGTAGACTCTAGTTTACTGTAAAGGAAAAAGGATTGAGAGGATAACAAAATGTTTTATTGGAGCCATCATTGATGGATTCCCTGTATACTCGTATATCACTGGATTACATTTAATGGTTTACTGAATGGGACCAGTCTATTTCATTTGCGCGAGGTTGGATTTCGTTGCATAGTTTTTGTGTGGGGCCCAAGTGGGTTTTATTTAATATTACAAAATCTATTGTTCAAACTGCTCATTTTTAATTGTCTTGTATTTTAAGTATGCTCTGGGTCTACTTAACACTTTACCATAACAGATAATAATGTACAATAACAGCACATAAAGTAAGGGAATGGAACAGATTTCTTGCTACATTTATAGAATCATTTTATTTGACAACTCCAAATAAAATACTATAAACAATGCAATTTTAACATTATTAGCATATGAACAACAAATTTAAAGAAATTGAACTCATCTGAAAAAGAAAAACTTTTAATCTTTTGAAGAGTGAAATTTTCTGTACTATCTGGACAAATTTTTTATGGAGACTAGGCCCTAATTTCCTATTTATCAATCAAATAAACTACTCCGCTAAGTTGTGGAAACTTTATCATTTGGGCATGTTTTTAAGTTAACCCCAAATAGCGCTTAATGTTTTGTCACAGAATTTGCGCAAGTTATGTTTCTTACAATTTTGTCTAACATTTTTATTGCAAGTAGTAATATTTCAGGGAGAACTATTTTTCAGGACTATTGATTCTGGTGTAATGGTTTTAAAAAGTATGCAATGTTGCAGGTATTTTAAAGAAAACAAATAATTGCTTTTTGCAAAAGTAAATTCATTTAACTCAACCTGTTAAATTCTTATACAATTAGGTATTCATAAAGATGTCTTTTTCCAGAAATACTGTGCATATTCACGATCTAGCAAAACCCAAAACTTATTGGCATTTACCATAAATGTGTAACAGCCATGAAAAGGTCAACAATTGACCTCATGGAATAGTCCCTAATTTAAGATTGTTTTCATGTCACCATGTAAAGCATTTTCTCTAGATTCTGATAAAAAAGACAAGTTGGGAACATGATTAACTTCAAGATAAATACCAAAATTGTACCTTTTTAAAAACTGGGTCAAAGTTGAGGGTTTTGCCAGAGCCAATCACAAGTATGACCTAACTTGTAAAGGAGATCTTTTTCACAAAACGTAAGCTTTTGAATTAAAAACACATATTCCTTTAATACCTCCGAAATCATGAAAAATAAATAAAAAGAAATATGAGTACTTGACATTACGTATTTTCTTTTTAAATTAAGTTTATGGAGTAAAATAAGTGCACCTTGCAAGCAGTTTAATTTTGAGATAAATTTTATCATCGTGGTAAGGTTAGGGACATCACGTGTAGGTCCCAGGATACCAGCCCCACATACTTTCTGAGATCTGAAGGGCCATTGCATCTCCCTTTTAGAAGAGTTCGGTCCGCCACCCCTAGAACCAGTTTAACAAAAATTGACTAGTTTTGAAGAAAATTGCCAAGATCTCCAATTTCATAAGTTCAAAATACGCATATTGTGTGCTTGCTTGCAAATGGTGCACTTACGTTTTACAAGAACAATTTGTGTAGATGTAATAATTGAATCATGAGATGTACTTGACATCATTCATTAACATGTCTACAATCTAGTACAAATAAAGTCAACAAGTTGCTCGGTTGTTCATCCATGATTCCTTGAAGACATTTGATGTTTCCATTATGAATTGCTCTCTTCAAACTCTGAAGCCTTCAAGATTGTAAACATCACCTTTCCCATGCTGTGAAACAGTAAAGAAAACAAATGTATAGAAGTAACACATTAGGGCGCATAGAAAAAGGGAAATTACTATTTAATTACTTACATGAGAGGTTTTGTTAATAAAAACATGTTTACATTTTGTTCATTCAAATCTGTAATCAATCTGTAGGGATAACCACTCATCTGGGTTAGGCTGGTGCCAGCATGGAGTCCCCAGAGTGTTGTGGCATGTGATGTAGGGGTGCTGTCTGTACAGTGCTGCAAACACAGCCCACTTTTTGGTGTTAGTTTAGAACAAAAGTATGGTAACCCACAGGGCTTGTACATACCTCTGTTCTCTTGTATAGCATGAGATGTATGGCACTTTCAGGTCTCAGGAATCTTCTTTTTGTGACAGGTAGACATCATCTACAGATGGCACGCCTTCAAAATACAAACAAATAAAATCCATTAAACATTTAGTCAAACAAATATTTGTTTTAATAAAAGTATAGTTTCTATGTGACCTTTAAAATTTTCGCTTTTGTTTTTCAAATATTCAATGGAAATGTTAAATCTTTCACTACAGCTCGCAGCTCACGGGGGCTCAAAATCAACAAAATATAAAACGATTCCGTCATAGCTGTAGATTAAATTCAAAATTGACATAGTGAAAGAGTTGAGAGGTGATTGAAGAAGAACCATGAGATGTAAACATTTGAAAACAATATAATTCTTTATGTAGAGGTCTATGTAAAAAATCATTATTGTATGACAAAAGGGATCGAGCTTCAGATGGTTTTTCAAAATAGACGCTTTATTCCCAGGAAAGAATTTGAATTTATTTAAGTGGATTGGAACGCTGATTTAACCAGCAGAGAGGTTGTTATTAAAACTTAACAACAGATTATTTTCTTTTTCTTAAAACATATAAGTATATTAAATGTATCTTTTGCATCCTGTACAAGCGAAGGCTATCTAAAAGACAAGACGTTCTTTCCAACCGTTGTTTATGTACACTCTATGTACACGGCGTGTTGTGGCCATGCAGTTAGAGTACCGCACTCAAAAACTGATGTTTTTGATCTGCAGCAGAGAGTGGGTTCTGGACCCGGTCTTGACACCTTGTGTCCTTGACCACAGGGATTCTTCTTTCTTTTGTCCCGTCCCCCTGGCGGGATTCTTTTGGCGGAATTGCCAGAATCTTTTTTTTCTTTGAGAGTACCGTGGAAACAAAGAAACCCTGACTTAACAATGCCAAGAGAAGAAAGATTCTCTTTGTTGGATCGTCCATTTTGTTTCCCGACCGAGAAAATGTCAAATTCACACAGCGTGAATTGCAAAACATCAGCCGTTACCTACGGCATAGGAGTAGAACGGGATTCTTTTGGCAGAATCGCCAGAATCTTTTTTTCTTTGAGAGTACCGTGGAAACAAAGAAACCCTGACTTGACAATGCCAAAAGAAGAAAGATTCTCTTTGTTGGATCGTCCATTTTGTTTCCCGACAGAGAAAATGTCAAATTCACACAGCGTGAATTGCAAAACATCAGCCGTTACCTACGGCATAGGAGTAGAACTAAACACGGAACCATGGCTCGATTGCCGGCTCACTTTCTATTCAGCTGAAATACAATGAATGAACAATGGTGGAAACCTCTTGATGCCACGTAATCCTCCTCTTGGAACAAAAGGACAAAGGTCTGTAATCGGGGATTACACAAAAATCGTTTCTGAATAGCCACAAAATGCGAGTATTTGTAAGACCTTTTTTTGTCCTTGTGTGGGAGAAACAAAACATTACATGGCGTGTGTGTGGTCTGTGCACGTTCCATAGTTGAATGACCGGGCAACCTTTGCTCCGGTGGTCCGAAATTACATAATGGTGTCTTAAGACGGCTTCCGTTTCCAGTCAAGGGAAACATTTGCATGTATTCAAGTCACCCGGTTTCAACTGGTTAAGCAAGACACTCAACCATTATTGCTTCATCCTTCAGATGGGATGTATAGCCCTAGGGTCCTGTGTGTTGCATCAATATCTACCCCCTCTGTGTTTCTGGCCATTTTGTAGCTGCAACTGGCTCCCACAAGTTGGTGTGATATTTTTGTAAGGATGCTTTGCTGACTAATAAATGGAACAGATACAGATTTGTTTATAAATTTACCTCTCGTAGCAGGAAGTGCATTTGATACGCAAAGATGATGTGCCTAGTGTGCAGACATCCACTTTGTTGATTGGTGGAACTCATTTCAGCTTCACTAGCTCTGTCAAAACAAAATTAAGAAATAACTAAATTTTACCTTTTTAAAATGGAATAACAGTCCTTGTTTCAAATGTTGTTGGTTTTTTTTGCAGAAATGATTCAATGATTCAACTCAAATTCAATGATGGATTTTCTTAGGCAAGTGTATTTTCACCCAAAATTGTTTTTTTCTCCCCTCCCTAGTTTCCCCCCTCCCCCAAAGAAGAACCCACATACATGCTGAAATTGAGTTTTATAATAAGGGAATAAAAGAGTGGTGACCGAGGTCTTAAACGGCCAATTAAAACCGGCAGGGTTGTGGCCGTGTGAACCAAGCCAAAGGCAATGTCCTTTATCACGCGGTCACGACCCTGCAAGGTTTTAAACGGCCGTTTAAGACCGAGTCAATACTCTTTTATTTCCATTCAAAAATGCCCTTTTTGTTAAAAAGCGTAATAATGTAGACAAATCCGTGAAACTTTTCTGTTTTTTGAATAAGTTATGTTTCATTTCTTGCCACGTCCTCAGACTTTATTTCGCGAAGGGTCAACGCTCATACGGTTGCGCGTACGTGCGTGCATTTTTAGACTTTAATTGAGTACTGCTATGTATTGATTGCACTACGCGTAAATTAGCACCTGCGTAAGCTAGTGCGCCAACACGCGTATGGCTATAATGAGCGCAGAACGCGCCTTCACAGCTCCAGCTATGTCTTTATCATCCGTTTAAAACCGGTCTTAAACAGTCATGTGACCACCTTTCAACCAATAGGAATGCCCAAATTGTCCCAAACTGACTGGGGTATTTATGAATAGATTGTATTTGGCTTTACATAACACTCTCCAGACTACCATTTGTGTTTATATTAATCACTCTTGGAAATCAGGTATCCGATTCCCCCCACCCCAACCATTTCTTTGCCCCTTTTTCTGCCAATAGGTAGAACAATGCCGAGGGAAAGTGATGATAAATTTGAATGAAGGATACTAGGATAGATTTATGAAGTAACAACTGTTTTAATGTTCAGGAGTTTCCCTTACCTTTTATAAAGGAGAGAGGAGTTCATTTACCAGACTTCTTTGTACATTGTCCAGGAAGCTTATCAACAATAGGTCTCAGACATCTACTTGGTTGAAGTGTTAGATCTCTGTGGAGATGACAACCCTTGCTGTATCATGCAAACAAAGAACACAATAATGTTTCAGTTAGCTTTAAAATAATCAAACTTTAATGAAACACAAAGGTAGTAAGGGAAATAAAAGCAGGGTTTTTTAATTTGATGTCTCAACCTTTCCTTAACCAATTATAACCAGAAGATGTGTCTACAGATAAAACTTTCTGGACATGCAAAGGGGAGTATGGTGAACACAAATGCCCAGGGATGCAAATGCTTTGCATGCAGCACCGTAACTAGGGTAAAATCTTAGGGGGCACAAGGGGGTGCACCATTTTTCCAATGGGGGCTATTTTGGCCAAATAAAAATGTAGTTTCCGTTTGTATTTTTCATTAACAAGCCTCTTTTCAGTGTTTTCTGATGTGTTAAATAAATCAAAATAGTTTAAAAAACATTGAAGTTACTACGTAAATGCTCATAAAATGTAACATTTTATTCTGGTAATTTTTAATCTCAAAGTCCAGATTTAAAATGGTGGGGGGCACAGACTTCAGATGGGGGGCATGCCCCCCCCCCTAGTTACACCTCTGTTTGCATGGTGTGACTGATAGGAAACTATACATGTAAAATTGCGGGTACATCCATGTAAAAATCTCTTTTGGGAGGAGTGGTGGCTCTGAAAAGAACTGCTGTGGAGACCACACCGGCTTTTTTCAGAGCCACCACCCCTCCTAAAAGAGATTTTTACATGGTTGTTCCCGCAATTTTACTAGTTTACTAGTTATAGTATCCTGCACAGGGATGCCTTCAGCAGATGTGTAAGCACGCCCAGATATTGTGTAGCATGCACAGTGCATGCACTCACTGTGTTATGCTTCGTTTGCCCCGTAAGAAAGAGAACAAAGGGTACTGGAATTCACGCTTGAAATCTCCCCCTTTTCCAGGGTTATTGTGTAATCCCCAATTCCAGACCGTCTTTTTATTGGACAAGCAAGGATTGCGAGGGATACGACAGGCTGCCACCATTGTTATCAGCATGGGAGGCAAGTCCAAGATACCAGCATGCCATGGCCGATTATCAGCCGTGGCTTATGGTGCATTTTATGAGAACATTCGTTGTCTTTACTTACTTGTCATGGTGTTTATTTGTAAAAAATTCTATTCACACACAAACAAAATTATTCAGGAAATTCTTAATTCCGCGGGTGAGCATGTCAAAAGTTTGGTATTTAAAAAATAAGTGGTTAACTCCGAAAAAAAAACCTCTTTAACAAACTAGGCAGTTTGGCTAGCATGTGGCCCAACAGACCGATCCATTAAGCCTCGCCTACTAACGTATTGACCAATCCACAGCCTTGACAACGCCACTGAAAGTCCGACAAATGTTCGACACGTTAAAAATCTCATTAGCAAAGTAAACAAACCGCTGCCATTGTTCTGACACACAACATCACACACAACTGTACTTACTTTTGTTTTGTTTTAATTTTTCGTATTTCTGTTGGTGCAAATCCCATAGAAGTGGTCCCTGTACAGTTGTGTAAAAGTTGCTTAACAGTGTTCCTGTTTGAATTGTTCTTTGGGACTCAAGGCACTGCTTAAAAGGCCAAGAAACTAAATCCATACCGTTCACGAAAACCATGTACGGTGTGTATCTGATACGTGTCTGTGTGTTTGCAACCGAACCACCGCTGCGATCGTGGCAAGAAAGTCACACCATGTGATGTTGCTAGGCAGTTGCTAAGATAGGCGGGGCTTAATGGATCGGTCTATTCCTCCAATATGCTCTTCTCCTATGTCACAGCACACCAAGTTGATTGGACTTGGGCATTCTTGGAATGCCTGATCCTTTGATAAGCACTAGTCGTTTGGGCCTCATGAGGGCCCAATTCTTTCATTTGGCAATAGGATTTCGATGGATTTGGGACTGTAAGGGTTAAACACGTTTTATATTTTTCTCAAAGCCTAGTTTCATCAAACTGTCCGAAATCTCTTGATCATGCATCTCAAACTAATGGTTGTTCATATTTTACCTGTTGATGGAGACAACATCGTTGAATCTTGATGCTGGGCTGCATGCACATCATTCATCTACTTTTGGAGGGTTAGACTTCATCTGTCATCAATGGCACTGTCTGCAGCTAGCCTAAATACAAACAAACATATAAACAATATTCTGTGAAAGGGGTGTGTTGTTGTTTTCCTTCAATTGCAGCAACAATTTGATGTTTTGGCCATACTGAGGTACCCTACAGCAGGCCTCGATCTTAAAAAAAACGGGGGCAGGCCTTTGCTGGCCAAGTTGGTAGTGACGGTGCAATGTTTCTGAAGGGCATGCTGGCCAACTCGGTGGCCTCGGTTAAGATCAAGGCCTGCTACAGGTAATCTCAACACAAGTACACTTGCTTTACATCTTGTGGTTTTAAATAATATGGCAAAACCAATGGCATAGCAAAGGGGGGAACAAATATATGTGCCCCCTTTGCCCCTCCCCCTGCAAAAAATATGCTAGCTATGCCATAGCCTTTCGTCAAGGACTTCGTGGCTTAGACATCTGTGTAGCCGCGAAGCCACTGCAGCGAAGACCAAGTCAGCGCGCACGAGTGGCGAAGCCACGAGGGCCTTTTCCAACTTTATTTCTTTATTTCTCGTTTTTTGCTACCCTAACACGGTAGCAAAATTTCCAGCCAATCAAAAGCGATGAGATCAGCTTGCATTAACCTCATCCGCGTTGTTATTGGCTAACCTTTCAGCGCTGTTCCGCTTGAAACCTCATGAATAATTCAACATCAAAAACTGCAAAAATCAAGTTGGAAAAGGCCCTCGTGGCTTCGCCACTCGATCGTCCTTGCGGCTACATAGCTGTCTAAGCCACGAAGTCCTTGACGAAAGGCTAGCTATGCCACTGCTCAAAACACTTGGTTACATCTTGTGGTTTTAAACAATAAGCACAACAAAAGAGATGGCCCAGGAGAGAAATAGCCAAACCTTTATTTCTCTCCTGGCCACTGGGGTTGAATTGTTGTGTTGAGTTGGGATTCGGTGACAGTTCTAACCATTTTTTTGTTGAAACTCGGTGCAGGATTTCCATAAGTTCCATGACTTTTCCACAATACATGTTCATGTTTAAGTTGTTGAAGTAATGACTACACTTCACGAGGAGTACTTGTGGGTCACTTACGCTGCAACGTGAATCTTGTCAATACCTAATACTTAGTAGCGATTTTCAACAGCAATTTTTGACTTTTTACAGGGGTTGAAGGAAAGTATGACTTTGTTGACATTTTTTTTCAAGTGGCCTTTGTATGGGCCATAACCTCATAATATATTGCCAATCCACTTTAGATCCTTGACCCTAGCAAGTTTCAGACCAGAATTTGTGTTAAAATGTGGCTTTTTGGAAAATATCAAATTTCTTTTTATGTACATTTTTTATGCACAAGTCCATGTAATTTCAATTCGCATCACGAACTAGTCTGTTCCCCATTAAATCGTTGCAGTTGATTACTTCATTGTTTCATAGATGTAGAGGGAACCCAACAAAGTGTGGTTGTTGAACCTAAATTTCAAAACTGGTGTTCGATTCCAGCTCAATATTGATCAAGTGACTGTAAATAATTTCTTTCTTTGCACAAATCAAGATATGGTTTGTAATAAAACCAACCTGTGAGAATGTCAGTTAATTTTTTGTTTCATTTGCGAGAAAACAGTAAAAATGCATGTACGCATTCCTATAGGCAGAGCTTTTGTCTCACTGAGACGAAAACTAACTTTGGATCTTATTTCATTTATTATTTTAAAAAAATAACACTTCAGGCAGAAGTATTTCAAGGAAAGTTTTCTACCATCAATACTTTAAACCATAAGGTATATTTTATGTAAATCTCTGAACATTTATGTTTTTCCTCTTACCAATGTTGAGCTGGGGCTTTAAAATGGATAGGCCCCCTATGCATAATATGGGGCTATATTAGACCCAGTAACTAGGGCGCTGTACTCCTTTTAAACAAAATTGACATTATTGGTCGTACCAGCACCACAGTAACTTATGACGAAGCGGATTTGAAACCCATCTGTGATACCCTGTTCAAAAAGTTGCCAAAATTACAACAAAGACTCAACTGAATTGCTGGAAAATCGCCTACAGGCTTCTCAAGGTATCAAAAATAAAAATGAAATGCATTTAATTGTACTCATGATCATTTTCTGTCCTCCACATCAATGATTTTTCAGGCCCACTAAAAGTGCAGTTGTTACGATCTGCATTTTACTACTGCGTGACATCAACTACTGTTTCCTAATAATGCCCTGACTTGCATATTGTTTTGCGCAGTCAACGCATGACTTAGGTATCACAGATGCATTTTAAATCCGCTTTATCATAAGCCGTCAAAGCAAACACACATATCCCTTACTTGGGTGCTAGTACGAGCGATAATGTCCAAAAACAAATTTAAACGGAGTAAAGCTCCACAGTACTTAGCCCCATACATTGTGCCAATACGCTGGACTCCCTCCGCTTCTTGGCCCAACGAACCCTGTCCTCTAAAACCAGACATCAACTTTCAAATCGAGACTTACTTTTTTTGGCAAATTTATCCCTCAATGATCAGTTGGTCGTTGCTGTCAGACATGTCAGACTCACAGGCAGAGTCTGGAGAAGATTTCCGCACGATCTCCTAGGCTTTTGCTGGAATTTTATGTCAAATCTCCGTGTATAAGCCCATGTCAACGACGGCGGAGGAGCCATGATGGTTGCTGTTCAGCGCGGGTCGTATTCCTGCACTAGTCTTTATTCCAGCAGTTTTCTTGCGGCATTTACATTGTCTGTTAGCGTTCGGCTACGGACGACGGCACGACAAACGAATACATACACATAGTGACACGAAAAAGACTAGTGCAGGAATACAACCCGCGCGCTGAACAGTAACCATCATGGCTCCTCCGTCGTTGTTGACATGGGCTTATATCACCGAGATTTGACATAAAATTCCAGCAAAAACCTAGGATTTATCGCACGGGGGATCGTGCGGAAATCTTCTCCAGACTCTGCCTGTGAGTCTGACATGTCTGACAGCAACGGACGACCGATCATTGAGGGATAAATTTGCCAAAAAAAGTAAGTCTCGATTTGAAAGTTGATGTCTGGTTTTAGAGGCAAGGTTCGTTGAGCCAAGAAGCAGAGGGAGTCCAGCGTATTGGCACAATGTATAGCCTATACTAGACCCAGTAACTGGGGCGCTGTACTCCTTTTTTGAGATTTTTGACATTATCTGTCGTACTAGCGCCCCAGTCCGTGGTATATTTGGAAAGTGCTCCGATTCGGAGTCCGAAGTGGTTTTTTTCTGAATCAGTTACAAAATTGTCAAAATTGCAACAAGGACTCGACAGAATTGCTTGAAAATCGCCTACTGGCTTCTCCAAGTATCTACGGTGAAATAAAATGCAGTTAATTGTACTCACGATCATTTTTGGTCCTCCAAATCGATGATTTTTAGCCCACTATCACGCATATATCAAATTTGCCGTTAGAATCGCCATTTTGAATGTGATACTCAACGACCGTTTCCTTATGTGTATAAACGCTGCGAGGATTGCGTGTTCGCTGAGGCCCTGACTTTCATATTGTTTTCCGCGCAGTCAACACAGGATACCAGGCTGTGTGTAGCGCCATATTCACTGATGCCCTGACATTCATATTGATTTGCGCAGTCAATGCAGGATACCAGCTGTGTAGCCTGGTATCCTGCGTTGACAGCGCGGAAAACAATATGAAAGTTAGGGCCTCAGCGAACACGCAATCTTTCCTTGCATCGTTTATACACATAAGGAAACGGTCGTTGAGTATCACGTTCAAAATGGCGATTCTAACGGCAAATTTGATATATGTGTGATAGTGGGCTAAAAATCATCGATTTGGAGGACCAAAAATGATCGTGAGTACAATTAACTGCATTTTATTTCACCGTAGATACTTGAAGAAGCCAGTAGGCGATTTTCAAGCAATTCTGTCGAGTCTTTGTCGCAATTTTGACAATTTTGTAACTGATTCAGAAAAAAACCGCTTCGGAGCACTTTCCAAATATACCACGGACTGGGGCGCTAGTACGACAGATAATGTCAAAAATCTCAAAAAAGGAGTACAGCGCCCCAGTTACTGGGTCTAAGCCTATGTGCCACTACTATAGGGCTAGGACTATGTCATGATTGAAGAGTCATGTTATATATAGGGACATGATTTGGTTATCCATGCCCATCAGTCAATCGGCTTTTTAAAACATACTTATTACTTGTTGAAGTCTGAGGTTTCCTTTGGGTTCTGTATGGAGAGAAATTTCGGTTAAATAAAGAATGGTAGACCGATGTGGAGTAATGGACAAGCTTGTGCGAAATTTCCCCCTACGTTTCTTTAAGTTCTTTCCGTGAAAATCCTTCATAAAAATAGTTATTATCACAATCGATGATTATTTTACTCACCATACCGATTTTGTGGTGGTTGTTTCCACGGACCTGGGTAAAAAATCTTGAATTTGATGGAGAGCAAGGTACAGAGACCTGTTGACGCAGTCCATTTTGTCTTTAAACATGGCGCGGCATGGTTTACCGGTTGGGTCACGTGATCAGCAAGGCCCGGGCTTCAGAAACTAATTTGCCTAACAAAACAAATGCGTTTCATTGGACAAATTAATCATCATGTTTTAGTCTGGCAATATTGTTTCAAAAGAAATGAAGCAAGGTTTATTTTATGCTAACTTGTTCTTTGTCTGAAATACCTCTATCCATCACAGTCACTATTGCTACTCGATTAAGCTGTTTTGAGATCCTAAAGTCTCACTTTTGCTGAATAATTTTTTTTTTTTATCATGAACATTTTTGGATGTAGCAAATCTAAACTCAGCCACTAAACTGGTAGAACCCTAAATTTATGAGAAAATTAAATAATAAAAAGTTGTAAAAAAATTATACAAAATTTAAATTGTTTAGAAAGTTCTTGAACTTGTGTAGGCCCCTAATGAAAAGATTTGTCATATTTCTATTTGTTATTTTTTTTTTTAGAAATGAACCAAGAATTTCAGTTTATTATGTCTTCCTTTATTTTGAATACTCTGAGATCTAAGACTCTTAAAGTATTGTTTACTTAAAATAAATTACAGAATTTCTTCAGTTTTTTCAAAAATAAAGCTTCAGTGTAAATTAATAACATTTCGTGTTGAATGATCCCAAGAGGGCGCCACACTAAGACGAACCAGTCTCTTTAAACCTGCGCACGCACGTTGGCTTTTCAACGAGGCGAGAGCATGCGACAAAAAGTGGGCAAGGTAAATTATCATTTTTTCTTCATTTGCCACAACTGTTCCTTCATTGGAATGCATAATAACGTATCTTTAGGTGGTTCTTGTTTAAAAGTCAAAGCTGATATTCTTGCACGCTATAGCTTCTGACAGTATCAACAAATTTTATGAGTTAAATGTTTCTCGAAAATATTTCGAAAATGGCGGAATTACCCACCTTTATAGATATAGAATACACTATCTTACAGAAGTTGTCTGTTTTCGAATTTCAGTACTTGTCATACATTTGTAATGTTTGTATTAAATTGGTCGTAGCCCATAAATAGTACCATTCCAGCACAAGTAAGCCAGAGGAAAAGTTTCCATATCCGACTGCCACTTTCTGAGGGATTTTTCAGAATTTTGTTATGGATGTTGGGCTTTATTTCCCTTTTTAATATTCCTCCCAAGCAATTGGTACAGCTAAAACGCTAAAAATTATTGACTCGTAACTTAAAAACGGCAATTCAAGTGGACATTTCATTTCGCGGCAGAACTTTTGCGCATTCGTGCCCAAAGGAATTAAAATTGCATTTAGCCTGTAGCGTTGTCAAGCCCAACGTAGACATGAAAATGGCTTATTTTTCATGATTTCGACTTTTCATTGTTATCATTTAAAGTGCCTGTTCCTCTCTGTATACAATCTGTCAATCTTTCTGGACAGGTAAGGATACAATTTGACCTAAATTAAGGGAGACAAAGTGGCAGCCTGTACGGCATTTTTGTCATGGCCTTAATTGCTCCTATTTTATTATTTTACTGGTACTTGTTTTTACTCAGTTTTGGGCGTGTTGCGATTGTAACAAAATGTAATGCATTTGCACGTGCAAACTGTGTGGAAGGGAGCGTGTACCATACATTATGGCATAAATGCACTACGCATATAAAACGCTAATTCCCGGCCTTTATAAAGGAAAATTCAAATGGACGTTTCATCATCTGGCCAAAACCCTTGTGTATTCTTGTCCACTGGTACTAAAATGGGGCTTGACGAGTATAGCATTGTGAAGAGCACCTTAGACCTGAAAATGGCTTATTTTTTATGATTTTGACACTTTGGAAATGCCTGTTCCTCTCTGTATACATTCTGTCAACCTTTCTGGACTAAGGATATAATTTGACCTAAATAAAATTGCAGGTGGAAATGCTATTTTTGCCACGATTCCCGCCCCCCCTCATACATTATGTGCGCCTCTGGAGACAATTTTTCCTTCCTTCCTATTTGTCTTCTTAAAGTTAAGAAAATCCTAATAAAACGGCAGGCCCCTGTGGAGGGCACAATTTTGACCTGAGACCGAGAGACCCCCTCTTGGGTTCACCGGGATAGCCTTTAGTGCCCCTATTGGGTGTGCCACTCCCTTTTGGTTTCTTGCATTTGATGCCCCAAAAGCTTGAACCAGTTTCCACTGGGAGTCTTCAAATTTTTTCCCCGTCCAGCCTGATGGGATTATTTTCTTAGAATTGCCAGAATCATTTTTCTTTGAGAGAACTGCTGGCACAAAGAAACCTCGACTTGACAATGCCAAGAGAACAAAGATTCTCTTTATTGCTTCATGGTTTTTGTTTTCGCTACCGAGAAAATGTCAAATTCATGCACCGTGAACTGCAAAACTTTGGCCCTGAGCTATGGCAGAGGATTGGTACTAAACCTGGAACCATATCAGGATCCCCCGTTTACTCTGACTTACCTCCAGTGAGCCAAAATACAATAAAATAAACACTGGTGGAAGCTTCTTGGATGTCTCGTAATCCTCTTCTTGGAACAAAAGGACAAAGGTCTGGAATCGGGGATTACACAAAGTACCACCTCACAATAGCCAAAAATCGGTGAAATATTAAAGACCGTATTTTCTCTTTGTGTGGGTGAAACAAAGTGTTAGACAGCTTGTGCGTGCTCTGTGCACTCTCAGCAGTGGAATGTCCGGGTGACCTTTGTTCCGGTATTTCAATTTCTTGCAATGGTGTGTTTTAATATCTCCCATTTGCTAGCGCAAAAAATATTTTTGGGGAAAACATGTCAGCCGGCACCAGCTGGTCAACAATAAACTTCAGCATCTTGTATTTCAAATAACAAAAATCTCAAACTTTCAACAGACCATAATACAGTTTTATTGTAGGTGCTACATGTTCACTCTTTGTCTATTTCTCATGCAGCGTCAACCAACTTCAATATGATGCTTGTGACCACACAAATGTTTGACGTACTGTATACATGCATGTGTGGCCCTCCCTGCAGTGTGAAGCATGCAAGCACATAGACAAGGAGCAGCATGTCACCGTTACAACCTGAAGTTCCTCAGGTGAGTCAATTAACAGAACTTTCCTCCGAACTTTCGTACATTGTCAGCTGATGCATGAGCCCTGTTCACATTATAGATCCAATTCCCAGGAAATAATAACCCAGGAAAATCCTGGGGAGTTTTTTACCCCACCGCCACCCCATGTTCAGTTCGCACTCAATGCATGCTTCCTGGGAAGAATGAATACTCAGCGTGTTAACCCTGGCATTGTCTCACCTAACCCTAAGCAGGGGTAGGCCTAACTATTTCCTGGGAAATGGCTATTTACCAGGTATTTGCCAGGGTTAGCATTTCAAAATTTTTCTGGGAATTTCCTTGGAAATTCGTCTAGTGTGCAAGGGGCTGTAGAAAGACCAATGGCAACAAATTTATGCCTAGTCACTTTATAGCACATTGAAACCCATTCAGACTAAGCAGTTCGGCTAGCATGTTGCCTCATTCATCCAATTTCCTCTTCTCCTGTGTCGCTCCACACCAAATTGTTTGAACGTAGATAAAATTGGAATGGCTGACCAGCGCTGTAACTAGGGTAAAATTTTAGGGGGGCACAAGGGAGTGCACCATTTTTCCTAGGGGGGCACTTTTGGCCAATTAAAACTGTAGTTTTCGTTTGTATTTTTCTTAAACAAGCCCCTTTTCAGTGTTTTCTGACGTGTTGACGTAAAACAAAATATATTTTGTGTGTAAATGATTAAAAATAGTTCTACAAACATTGAAATTACTATGTAAATGCTAATAAAATGTAACATTTTATTCTGGTAATTTTTAATCTCAAAAGTCCAGATTTCAAATTGGGGGGGGGGGCACGGACATCATTTGGGGGCACGTGCCCCCCTTAGTTACGCCACTGTGACTGATCCAGTGATAAGCAATTGTTTTAAGGCCCTACTGGCCCCAATCTTTGTGATGGCCCCAGTCTTTGAGAGTCCTTTACTTTCGCAACTGAATATAGAACTTAAAAGGAATTGAGATTGTAAGGGTAGGGGTTTACCCCAGTGTTTCTGGTTCAGATAGCAAGCATCCTTATCTACAGGTTTCCTCAGGCTTCCAAGCCACAGTTATTAAGATCGCTTTTGAGGCATCCTTGGTTTAATTACCAGAAACATAATAATAATAATAATAGTGAAACATTGAATGCATCCTGTGAAGTTTTTAGAAATAATTTTTCCCTGAAGTCATGACCCCATGACATTGCAATGGACAATTATTATGCAGGTTAAGGAAATAAATTTGACTCCCAAAAAACTATGTCCCCAACAAGTCAACTGGTTTTATTCTGTATTTTTTGTGATGTGCGTTTTGTCCAGTAGGGTAGTGAGAGGTCGAAATTAAAGTAACAACTCATATTAATTGGCAAACAAGTTGTCACTGACGCCACTAACTGACACACACGTAGGAACCAGTCAAAACTAGCAATCGCAAAAGCTGAATGCTTTTTAAAACACTACTTTCCTTTAACCAGTTGAACCTGGAAAATGTCAGTACACGCAAATTTTGTCCCCTGCCTGGAATTGGAGGTCGTCTTGCGACGCAGTTTTGTAATTTCGGACCACCGAAGCAAAGGTTGCCTGGTCATTCAACTGCTGGGCATGAGCAAACCAGTACATGCCGTGTAATGGTTAGATTCACCCACAAAAGGACAAAAAAAGGTTGTGCGTTTACTCATATTTTGTGGCCATTGAAAGGCGGTTTTTGTGTAATCCCTGATTATAGACCTTTGTCCTTTTGTTCCAAGAAGGGGATTACGAGGCATCGCAAGGCTTCCACCATTGTTCATTCATTGTATTTTGGCTGAATGGAGGTTAAGTCAGAGTGAGTTGGCAATCAAGCCATGGTTCCGTGTTTATTGCCACTCATATGCCGTAGGTAACGGCCGATGTTTTGCATTTCACGCTGCGTGACATGACATGTTTTTGGTCAAGCAACAAAATGGACAATCAAACAAAGCGAGTCTTTCTTCTCTTGGCATTGTCAAGTCAAGGTTTCTTTGTGCCAGTGGTACCCTCAAAGAAAAACAAATTCCAGCAATTTCCGTCAAAAGAATCCAGCCAGGGGGACAGCACCAAAAAAATGAAATACCGGTGGCAACTGGTTAAATGTTTTAAACTGGTTTTACAATTGTGGATTCTGAATGTTTTGAACTTGATAAATATACCGCTGCATATTTTACATTCTAATTTAATTAGCAATAAAGGAAAGAAGGTATTTGTCAGTTCGTGAAACCGAAAAAGAAGCAAAACAGCCTATTTCTGTTTTCACAAAGTGACACATTAGAATGTATTACAATGTAAACTTGAATTGAGCGTATGTGTGCACGTGCTCTTCACACAAGGTTTGTGTCAGTTCGTGAAATCTTTTTTGTTCACATTTGAGTAGGGTGCACGCTGTGCATTACAATGGTAAATGGAACCTGTGTGTCAGTTCGTGGAAATGGAAATTGTCATTTTCATGCAAAGGTTGCCAGACATACTTATCGTATTTAAAAAAATAAAGCTTGTGAAACTTTGAAACTTAAAATAAAATGGTTTCGTACACACGGTGTCAGTTTGCTGGCGTCGGTGACAAAGTGTTTTCCATTATCCATTTTATTGTATACAGAACCAAACAACTGATTCTTTGTGCAGAGTTGTTAAATTAGATTTGTCCTAAACATATCAAGCCCCCCCCCCCCCCCAAACGTCTACTATTTTGGTTTTATTCTGTGTCAAGTAATTTTTTTGTGATATGGGTTTTGTCCAAATTTGAATGGTTGTCTTGAAGGGAAATAAACACCAGATAGTACTTGTAAGTGTTTTCTTGTTGAGTTTCCATTGTTTAATTTCGTTGTACATTTTAATAGACTATGGACACTTTTGTGTAGAGTAAGGAAATAAATTTGTCCCAAGTAAACTGAGTAAAGTAGGACCCCAAGTGAAGTGGTGGGCTTTAGGTCCCAAGTCCTCCAAAATCTCATTCAAGAATTTGTCTGACTTCATATGATCATAGAGCAGTGTTCCTTGCTCTATGATATGATATAGGATTTTAGACCCCAAAAACAATTGTCATTGAAACAGGCATACCATTATTTCTTAGTCCAAACATTCCAGTGTTGAGCAGAAGTAGAGTATCTTGGAGCATGGGGGGGGGGGGGGGTCTCTGGCCAAAGACACTAGGGGTTTAGGGTTAAGGAAATAAACTGTGACCCCAACAAGTGAATTGGTTTATTCTGTGTCAGTTTTTTTTTATGTGTGTTTTGTCCAGCTGTGAATATTTGTCTTGCAGACAAATAAACATTGCGCATACAATTCATTGTAATATTTGTCAGTGGTTTTTGTTTCTTGTAAAGTTTTTCATTTTCATTTGATCCTACATGTACATCGGATCTGAAAAGTGGATAATTTTTATGCATTGTATGGAAATAAGTTTTTTTACTTGTACGTTATTAGGCTACCCCAAAAATTGTATTAGGTTTCATTATGTATCAAATTGTTTTGTGATGCCTGTTTTTGTCCAACTGTGAATGGTTGTCTTGTCAGAGTAAGGAAATAAATTTGTCAAGAAGTAACTGACCCCAAGATGTGTATTGTTTGTATTCTGTGTCGTCAAGTTGAGTCAACCTTACTGTACTGTGCCAGAACCTGGACGCTCTATCCAGCAGGTGAAGACCTTGGATGGGACCAACACCTGTATACTGAGGACGGTCTTGGATGTGGCATGGACTGACCATGAGGAACACCTACCTCAATGGCAGTCTACCAGACATATCAGACCTGACTTGTGCGTGATGGATGAGACTTGCATGGCACTGTTTTCAGCATGGTGAACTGGCAGCCTCCTCCCTCATCTTGTGGGAACTAGCCCAAGGAAAGGCCTCCAGAGGCAGGAGGAGGTTGTCTTACATTGACATCCTAAAGAGAGACCCATGACTGAACACCTGCACTCTGGCATGAAGGACCGATCCGACTGGACCCCTATAAGGATCAGAGGGGCATGTGTTGATGGAGAACCTCCCCCAGCCACGAGCTCAGTGATTCATTCTGTATCAAATGTCAAAAAACGTAGGCCTATATTAATGTATGTTTTGTCAGCTGTGATTGACTGTAATGAAGACAAATAATACCAGGTTCTATTTGGCAAACATTGGTGTTCTTATTGAGTTTCCATTATTCATTTAATAGAACAATCAGACTAAGATAATTAGATAACTATTGTGAAGAGTGAAATCAAAATTAATGTGCCTGGGGCTGTGACCCTTCAAAAAGTGTACTGGTTTTACTCTGTGTAAACTTTCATTTTTTGTGATGTTTACTTTTTCAAAAGAATGGTATATCTGGAAAGGAATTTAACAGCAGATATTGTTTGTCAAAAAGTTTTTCTTGTGAGTTTTCATTACTGATTTTGTTGTACAATGCTTACTTTTGCTCATTGTTTGTCTGTTGATTTGTCTGTACTGTAGTGGTCAATAAGGAAATAAAAATAACCTTGTTTAAATTGAATCCTGGTGTTTGACTGTTGCATTGAGGGAGAAATCCCTTTTAGCTGCTAACTGGTAGGACTGGAAGTGATCCACAATGCTGAGATGTATTCAAGCATTCACCTGGAGTGAACATCAGGCACTGATAATGCATAGAGTGATGCAAGGGATGGAGTTGATGATTACCCTGTCATCCCACCAGAGTGGTGAAGTATGACTGTCCAGACCTGGATGAAGGACTACCTAATGACAACATGAACACAGTCACTCTCCAGAAACACAGCCACAAATCCTGCAGAAACACAGTCACTCTCCAGAAAGGAACACAGCCACAACTCCTGCAGATCCGAGACCAGGAAAGATGCCTTGAATTGCTTTGCAAAGATGAACTACCTACCAGTAAGTGATGTTGTGAAATTCAAGTCAAAGACTGGATGGTCCAGGACAGAGATTGAGACAATACTTATGACAACTTGATGAGATTTAAAGCCCCAACCTTCCTTAGTTCTTCAAATGCAACTGGAAGAGCTGGATGATTTTGGAGCATTGAGGCGAATTTGATATTCACATAAAAAGTTAATTTTGTATGATTGAGGCAGGCATCCTATAACTCAGATCTGTTAATTTTTGAGGATTGAGGCAGTAAATAGGCACCCTGCATAAGCTCATATTGGTTGGTTTTGGAGGATTTAAGCTGTTTAAGTTCAACAGGGTGTCTAGGAGGATAGGGTTTACACATTGTATACATGTGAACCTTTGGTAAACAGTGAGTTGCCTATTAAAAAAAGTTAATGTACAATCAAAGAATTGTCTAATTTCAAGTCAGTATTTTGTTCTCCAAGTGTTTAGTTAGTTCTAGTGTTGCATAAAAACCTCAACAGCCCACAATGGTGGTCTGATGGTGTTGAGACTGTAATCCACAGATTGATTTAAATAATCAAGCAACAGTTGGCCCTCGGAGGCAACACTTCAGCATAAAGTAATAACAGCAAGTATCTCTATAGTTGGTGATTCAAGCAACAGATGATGAGACAGGAGTGAAACTGAAGGATTTTCAGACAAGGGAGCTAAAAGTAGAAGAACCGAAGATGAGCAGTGTGATGGAAACAGCGCCAGACTCCTCAAGCCTGAAACACAAGAGTCTCGGCTCTGCAACACAATGTGAGATCCAAGCATGAAGAAAAAACATCCAGATCCTCAGATTGCAGCTCTTGCAGAGTTGGATTGTGAGGCTGTCCAAGTCCTGGCATGTTTTTGTGTGTACCTACTTACTCACCAAGGACCATCTAAAGCCACTCAGACCTGAAAGACGGAGAACAAGGTGTGATTAATGTACTCTTGTGCCTAATGCCAAGATGCTTAGCTCTTTTTAAAGGAAAGGTAAATGTTTATCTAGGCAGTTGAGTGTTGATGTAGACTTATGGTATAGTAGGGTGTAACTGCCAAGAGATCTTTCTAGGTTAACTTTAATTTATTTGATACTTTGTTTCACCCAACACCAATGTGTGATAAGCACTGTATACTCGACCTTCTACATTAGAGTAGGGTCCAACTTCAGGGCTCTGTTTACTGTAGGCAAAAAATCAGCACTAACAGAAGCAGAAAAGTCCGTGCTTAGCGTAAGCGTGTTTCACAGGTACATGTAGCTAGGAATTCTGCTTGTGCATGTACATCACGTGCATATCATACTACTATTATGCATTCTTCACTATTTATACACAGCCAGCGCAGAAATTTGGTGCTTACCTTGTAAGCGGAGAATGATAACCATAAGCGCAGAATTCTGCAGTAAGCAAAGCCATGAAATTGGTTCCAGACGTCATAAACCACTAGAACAACAAGCTTGCCCACTCCCATTTTTGTGTATTTCTCAGAACGTTTAAAATGAAAATATACTTAATTTGACATCATGTATTACATGGTTAAAAACTGATTAATTTTTAAGACATATTTTCTGTGAGATACTTTGCAGGTTGTCATCACTCAGTGTAGTCATTGTATGGTGAACGCATTGCTGGAATTGGACTCTGAGCAGCAGATGTACCCTCCTAACCCTATACCGTCACATGACAGAGAAACGTTGCAGTCATGGTGGAGAAGTTTGAATGCCCTCTATGTTTTTTTACAAAGTATGAAGACAAGATTTAAATGTAGTATTTCAAAGTTTAAAATTTGAAGGAAAATTGATGGCAGTACTACACATCAGCTGGTGTCCGAACATGTTTTAAAATTACGTTGATGTCCACATGTCTTCCAAAATAAGTTTTATATTTCTTTAACTCATACCTACCTGACTGGTTATGGTACATAAACGCTGTTCCCGCCTATAAGCCCATAATCCAATGTTATCTAAAACATATTATGTTTCTTTAGCCAACCATCATGATCCATGGAAACAAACAAAACCAGCACCTTGAACAATTCTAAGAAGCTGTCTTGACCATGCCCGATACAATTTCCTTTTTATTTCCAGCTGACTGAGATATTCTTGATGGTCAGCTCTCACAGTGAAGATGTCTTGACTAATTGAATACAATATTTGGGTGATGCGGTCTGAGACGGGGAGAAGATGCAGTGAGATATGATCATGGTGAGTTAAAAAGTAATCAAAATTTACTGAACTGTAGCTAATCGTAATAACAACTTCAAACCTCAAGTTCTTGAGAAGTAACTGTAGATTAAGATACATGATCAGCCGCACTGGGGAAACACACCCATGAGCAAGTTCGGGTGGGTGACAAGAGTCGACTAGATTTAACCATAGTCGATCTAGATGTCAGCCGAACGCTACGTGGTTTGACTGGCTAGTCCAACTGAATCAACCTAGCCCCAGAGCACTGTTCCTCTAGTCAATTTGAGTGCTACGTCACAATTAATGAGTAGTTCAACGATAACGGAGGGATTTGGTTAAATATAACAATAATTTGTCTTTGCAGTGAAATATTTAGTTAATTATTGCACGTAGAGATAAAAATACGAGGGGAAAACATAGAAAATGAACTTGAAAATGACGTGCTAACTTGCTAAATCCTATCGTCTGCTCAACAAGCATACATTGACTTACTAATATACTATATTAACTAGTCGCTCGACTAGACGCGTTCAAGTGAAGAACAGATCACGCATGCATGGTTTGAATCACAAATTGACTAAAAGTCAGCACCCGAACTTGCTCCTCCATGGGGCTCAGTTTAGTCACTATGGCCCAGTGTAAAAAACAATAAGAGTGCTGCAGGTTAGTCAAACTTGCTTCTTTAGGTAGTTCTACAACAGGCTAGTGAGAAATATAAAAGAACCTGCTTGTGTGAAACTGTTTCCATACTCATGAAAATATTACAAAAGAATCACTCATGTTTGTCAAAATGTCTGCAGGCTTTTAAAATATTCTGCTGACTGGAGGCAAGTCATCGGAAACACAATCATGCAAGGCCTGACATATCCAAATGTTGATAACTTGGACACAAAAACAAAGAAACCAATGCACTGCTAGACAGCCATGATACTTGTACTTCTAGTTTCATTTTGCACTAGATGGTTAAATGTTCCATTTGTCCTTCATATGGTTCCTGGGATGATAACACAAAAAGTGAACATAAAAATCAGACAAGTTTTCTGCATTTAACAGAGGGTTGTTTTTGACTCTTTATGGTGGCAATGTTGTATGATTCTTTGCAGGTGATAAGCGGACCATCTACAGGGACTGGAATGAGGCAAAGTCTTTTTTATGAAGCTTTACAATTTATTCACAAAATGGTTGTATGTTGTTTAGCAATCGTTGAAAGAGTTGAAAGGCTGGGTTGTGTTTTTCTGTATGAGTTTTAACGATTTTGAGAAAGTCGCTAAACACACGTGTCATTACAAATTCTTAGCTTTTGGTAATTTAAATTAAACATGCCGTTTGCTCGATTTGTTTTACTCTTAGAGCTCACTCATCAATGAGGTTCATACCATCACCAATCCTCATGAAAACTGTTTCAGACATTTTGACGACCCCCAAAAATTACTGTTGCTTATTTTGATTGCGACAATCAAAACATTGCAACAACTTTGCGGTAAAAAACAAAGTATTCTGAACCTAACTGTTTTATTGATGGGCAATAATCTCAATCACTAAAATGTCACAAATTGTGCATTTTGTTTTTGTTGCAGTCAGGCTTAGCATCTCCAAAGACATCTACTCATCAACAAGTAGATGTCCAAGACCAGCCTATGATAAAGGAGCTGCACTCTCTAGTAAAAGGTGAATTCCCAAAAAGTATATTTTAATATTTACCCTGGTCCCAGAAGGAGCTGTGTAATAATTGTGCAGAATGCATGTTGTTGCTCTTGTTTAAACAGAAGCTAATATCAGTCATTTACTTGTAACATCACAATTCATTCAAAGACATCTGTATGTTGTTTGACAACCATTTCAGAGTAGACCTAATGGGTTGTGTTTTGTTCTCTATGGGTTTTAAAGATTTGTGGAAAGTCCCTAAGGATGCTTCATGTTAAACACAAATATCAAGACAAAATACAACCTTTTGGTAATTAATCCTTTAGCACTTGTGCACAATAGACCGATTGCGCGACCTGTGACACGTGACCCCTTTTGGGTATAAAATGTAAACACACACGTAATCCTCCATAGGAAAGGGTGGTACAGTACACCATGATTAATGCATTTAGTTTATTCGATTGAGGCTTTTCTTGCTTGAAATCTGTGCAAGATATTCCAGAGTTTGTACCAAAGACCTTCAAGTGGCTGAATAAAGACAGTAAGGACAGTTCCAGCAAGGCTTGAAAATTGTAAAAGTACCGTATAAATGTGCGCGATGTGTACAGTGCGCGACGGAACGTTAGGCCAGACGACCGCGATCACCACACACTTTTCAACATAAAAATTTCAAAGTTTTGAAGCTGAAATCCTCCAAAGAAATTGCTTTCCAAAACTGTGTGATTCCTTTGCCTATTTGAAATTCTGCAAGGCTAGGTATTAATGCTCAGTTTTCCAACGTTCTTTACCCTTTTTTTTACAGTGATTTAGGCCAACATCACAAACAAAAAACACATGGGTGGCTACATAATAGTCGTCCGACGCCGGTAGTGCATGGCTAAAAAAAACCTCTTTTTAGTAGTACCTGTTAAATTATGAAACAGAGATATGATTTAAATTAATGCCACAACATACTACTTTATATAATGGGGCTGATTAACTAATTCATCACTTAACGAAAGTAAAATCGACTGTTTTCATACTCACTCTGCGTCACGGCCTATGCTTTTACACGTATTTTTTCATCAGCTGTATGACGTCATACCCGATAGGGGGTCACGTGACCGCACGTAAACATTGTCGCGCAATCGGTCTATTAAACATCGTGTCATTTACTCCTTGACTGCTAAGAAATTCATAAGAATTCCTACTGTGCATAGAAATCCTTAGATAACTTTCGTTGTGGTTATTTTCTTCTGTTACAAGTATAGTTGTGTAGAGGATGAAATTACTTGTTGAATGATTGGCACAGTTGTTTTGTTTGTTTACCAAATCAAAGCAATGAGGTTGGAAATATAAGACACATCAACTAAAATTAGGAAACATTGTTTGTGTACGAATTGAACATTTGGAAAGTTGTGCACACAATTTTGCTCAACTGTACTGTCATCTCAAAAAAAGAAAATGCAAAGAAAAAGATTGAAAATAATCACAACATACCTTTGGAAGTAAAATTAAATGCCTATGTTATCTACAGAACAACTTGTTTACCTAAAACTGTCTGTAAAATACTTCCAACTTTTGGTATTCCGTGTAAAAACAACCATAAGTTTTAGAGTGAAAACAAATGCGGTCGCCATTACTGTGTACATTGCGCTTGAAATACATTGTACATAAAATACGGTCTGTCCACACACACAGAAACAACTACTCGCATGAGTTCCTCTAAAGAGTTTGTTGCTGCTTACAATGATGATTTATTTACTTATTATTGATTGAAAAGTATGAAAAGATCTGGCGGTGAAAAAAAAACAAGTAATCTGATCTTAACTGTTTTGATAATGGTAATGTTCTTAAACACTCAATGTTACAAAATGGTGCATTTTGTTTTTGTTGCAGTCAGGCTTAGCATCTCCAAAGACATCTACCCATCAACAAGTAGATGTCCAAGACCAGCCTATGATAAAGGAGCTGCACTCTCCAGTAAAAGGTGAATTCCCTGAAAGTAAACTGCAAATATTTACCCCCTGTCCCAAATGGCGCTCTGTAATAATTGTGCAGAATGCATGTTGTTGCTAGTGTTTAAGCGGAAGTTAATATCAGTCATTGTGGCATTACACAAATCTCTTGAAAATATTTGTATGTTGTTTAACACAAACATAAATACACATTCTTAGCTTTTGGTAATTTAGATTTTGGTATGCCACTTGCTAAATAGGTTTTATTCTGAGAGAGAGCTCACTGATGATACAGTTCATACCAGCAACACTCCTTACATGCATTTTTTAGAGTTAGATTTTTCAATTTATTTTTCCAATGGCCAGTTGCATTTCTGAAACCTACATGTAAATGTACAAAATTTTGATTGCAACTATTAAAATAATCCTGAAATGCATGAGTTCTTCCAAACAGTTTTTGCTGCTTACAATGTTTTCGTTTTCTTGTTTTTATTTTTTATTGAAAGTATAGACAATTGCAAAGGTAAACAAAAGTTATTTGAAGCTGTTTAAAAGACAGGTAATTTTCATAAACACTAAATCACAAACAAATTGTACATTATTTTGTACATCACAAACTAATGTACAATTTCTTTTTGTTGCAGTTAGGCTTAGCATCTCCAAAGACATCTACTCACCAACAAGTAGATGTCCCAAGACCCAGTTAGGCTGAGCATCTCCAAAGACATCTACTCGCCAACAAGTAGATGTCCCAAGACCAGCCTATGATAAACGAGCTGCACTCTTCGGTAAAAGGTGAACTCCCAAAAAGTGTACTTTAAATATTTACACCTGGTCCCAAATGGAGCTCTGTAATAATTGTGCAGAATGCATGTTGTTGCTTTTGTTTAAACAGAAATTAATATCAGTCATTTTCTTGTAGCATTTCAATTCATTCAAAGATATCAGTTGATAAAGTCACCGTTGCTTATTTTGATTGCAACAATCAGAACAGTCCTAAGATGCACATGGTCCTCAGAACGTTTTGTTTCCGCTTTCAATGTTGGTATTCTTCACTTTTTTAAATAAAGAAATTGAAAAAATCCTCAGTGCAATTAATCTGAACTGTTTTACTCATAGATAATGTTTTTAAATACTTGTTACTGCAAATTGTGCATTTTGTTTGTGTTGCAAAAAAGGCTAAGCATCTCCAAAGACGTCTATCCGTCAACAAGTAGATGTCTAAGACCAGCTTAAGATATCGGAGCTGCACTCTCCTTTGTTGTATGTATCTTGTTTAAAAAATAAAGCAAGTTATGTAATCCTTATTGTTGGGAAATCATTTAACCTTTTACAAGCTAAAACCAAATACATTTACTTAATATCTACTTGTGAACATTTTGTAACTACAGAATGTCTTATTCAAGAAACCAGTTGCATAAGAAGCGAGATAAGCAGATTAAAAATCCCCCCCCCCTGTATACCTTCCCTGAATAGGTAATAAAAAGAAGAAAAATGTTTGTAGCTTCAAAACAAATTACTTGTTAAGCTTTCTCACAGAGTACTGTGGTCTACATTTAACAAAAACAAAGGATGAGAAAAGAAATGGTTACAAAATCATGTGCATAAATAATGATGACTGATCACACTGTAAACAAAACCTTGATACCATCCATCACTGGGGAGGGCGTCCTCACCAGGTTTTAATCACCCCTGAAAGGGATTTTTACACATTACAATTGTTGGTTTGCATACAATTTCTGTAAACTTGACCTTTCAGAGCCAAAGATGTAGCTAATAGTTCCCTGAAGTCAAGTGCAAAGGGAATCACCTCTACTCACATCTCGAAGGCTACAGGGTATAAAGGAGAGCAACGCGTATGATCATCAAGACATCCTTTCCTGGCAGTTCATCTAGCAATCATGAATGAACAACTGAGCACTTTGAGTTTGTAGGTGTGTTTGTTTAATGTTTTGATGTTTTGTGTTATCGTCGTATAGTGGGCTGTTTTTGCAGCACTATACAGTTAACGTCTTGTAAATAAGTACACCATTGCAAGCAAGCACATATGCATTTTTTGAACTATGAAATTGGATATCTTAGAGCCTTGGTAGTGCCGAGATTTGATTGATAGTGCGGAGATTCGAATGGTGGTGCGGACATTCGATTGGTAGGGCGGAGATTTGATTGGTGGTGCGGACATTCGATTGGTACTGCGGAGATTCGATTGGTGGTGCGGAGATTCGATTGGTGGTGCGGAGATTCGATTGATGGTGCGGAGATTCCATTGGTGGTGTGGAGATTCCATTGGTGGTGCGGAGATTCGATTGGTGGTGCGGAGATTCGATTGGTAGTGCGGAGATTTGATTGAAGGTGCGGAGATTCGATTGGTAGTGCGGAGATTCGATTGGTGGTGCGGACATTCGATTGGTGGTGCGGACATTCGATTGGTAGTGCGGAGATTCGATTGGTGGTGCGGAGATTTGATTGGTGGTGCGGACATTCGATTGGTGGTGCAGTCATTCGATTTGTGGTGCGGAGATTCGATTGGTGGTGCGGAGATTCGACTGATAGTGCGGAGATTCGATTGGTGGTGCAGAGATTCGATTGGTGGTGCAGAGATTTGATTGGTGGTGTGGAGATTTGACTGATGGTGCAGAGATTCGATTTGTGGTGCAGAGATTCGATTGGTGGTGCGGAGATTCGATTGGTGGTGCAGAGATTCGACTGATGGTGCAGAGATTCGATTGGTGGTGCGGAGATTCGATTGGTGGTGCAGAGATTCGACTGATGGTGCAGAGATTCGATTGGTGGTGCGGAGATTCGACTGATGGTGCGGAGATTCGATTGGTGGTGGGAGATTCGATTGGTGGTGCGGAGATTCGACTGATAGTGCGGAGATTCGATTGGTGGTGCAGAGATTCGATTGGTGGTGCAGAGATTTGATTGGTGGTGTGGAGATTTGACTGATGGTGCAGAGATTCGATTTGTGGTGCAGAGATTCGATTGGTGGTGCGGAGATTCGATTGGTGGTGCAGAGATTCGACTGATGGTGCCGAGATTCGATTGGTGGTGCGGAGATTCGATTGGTGGTGCAGAGATTCGACTGATGGTGCAGAGATTCGATTGGTGGTGCGGAGATTCGACTGATGGTGCGGAGATTCGATTGGTGGTGGGAGATTCGATTGGTGGTGCGGAGAATCGATTGGTGGTGCTCAGATTCGATTGATGGTGCGGAGATTTGATTAATGGTGCGGAGATTCGTTTGGTAGTGCGGAGATTCGATTAGTGGGGTGGAGATTCGTTTGGTGGTGCGGAGATTCGATTGATGGTGCCAAGATGATTTTTGTCAAAATTTAAAACAGACTGAATTAAAATGCTTGCAATGGTATACTTATAAAATATTTGTTTGGTTTTTTTTAATTACAAGACTGTTGATCAATCACTTTGTTAAATGTTATTAGTGGCTCATACAGTAACTTTGATGAGGTTTTTGCCCCCAAATAGCATACATTGTTTTTAATTTTTGGTAAAAATGGCGATTGTAATACAGAGAGAAATGAGGCTGCTGCTGGTGGGTCGGAGTGCAAGTCGGGCGGACATAAAGTCATGGCGAGTTGAAAAACATTGCGGCCAATATCAAACAAGGAATGAATAGTAATAGATATATATAAATATATACAAATCGTTGATAATATTTATATTTATGCTAGATAACTTTCATTCTGAGAGAGAGTTCACTGATGATCAAGTTCATTCCAGCACCAATCCTCAAGAGAACTATTATAGGCATTTGACGTCCCACAAAATTACTGTTGCTTGTTTAGATTGCAACAATCAAAATAATCCTGAAAGGCATGAGTTCCTCCAAATAGTTTTTGACTCTTACAATTGTGGTTTTCTTCACTTATTTTTGATTGAAAGTATAAAAAAAAGTTCAGGTAAAAGCAAGTTATCTGAACCTAACTGTTTTAATACTGGTTAATGTTCTTAAATACTAATTGTCGCAAATTGTGCATTTTGTTTGTGTTGCAGTCAGGCTTAGCATCTCCAAAGACATCTACCCATCAACAAGTAGATGTCCAAGACCAGCCTAAGATAAAGGAGCTGCACTCTCCAGTAAAAGGTGAATCCCCCAAAAAGTATACTTTTAATATTTACCCCTGGTCCCAAATGGAGGTCTGTAATAATTCTGAGGAATGCATGTTGTTGCTCATGTTTAAACAGAAGTTAACATCAGTCATTTTCTTGTAGCATTTCAATTCATTCAAAGATATTTGTTGAGTTGCGAAAATCACTGTTGCTTATTTTGATTGCATCAATCAAAATAATCCTAAAATGTACATGGTCCTCGGAACGTTTTGTTTCTGCTTTCAATGTTGGTATTCTTCACTTACTCTTTTATTGAAAATATTGAAAAAATCCTCAGTAAAAGCAATTAATCTGAACTGTTTTACTGATGGATAATGTGTTGAAATACTTCTTGTTGCAAATTTTGCATTTTGTTTGTGTTGCGGAAAGGCTATGCATCTCCAAAGACATCTATCTGTCAACAAGTAGATGTCCAAGACCAGCTTAAGATATAGGAGCTGCACTCTCCTTTGTTGTATGTATCTTGTTTAAAAAATAACGCAAGTTATGTAATCCTAACTGTTGGGAAAGCATTCAGACAACCTTTTAAAGTTAAAACCAACTACATGTACTCGATATCTACTTGTGAACATTTTGTAACTGCAGAATGTCCTCTTCAAGAAACCAGTTGCATAACAAGTGAGATAAGCAGAATAAACACACAACAGAAAATTTAGAAGTTCAAGATTTCAGCACCTTTAATGGAAACAATAAAGCACCCTTTTCAAACAAAATGTTTTTCCCCTTTTTCAGCATCAGGTGCATCAATCAATGTAATACTTTTCAGAGTGATGAGTGTTTGAAAAAAAACAGCAATAATTTATTTACTACAGTTTAACCTTGCCCTAATTATTGCAATCTCCTGAACCGGAGACGGAGGGATCATTAAGCTCAAAATACCCCCCTCCCATAAACCTTCCCTGAATAGGTAATACAAAAGAAAAATGTTAGTAGCTTCAAAAACAAATTACTTGTTAAGCTTTCTCACAGAGTACTGTGGTCTACTTTTAACAAAAACAAAGGATGAGAAAAGAAATGGTTAAAAAATCATGTGCATAAATAATGATGACTGATCACACTGTAAACAAAACCTTGATACCATCCATCGTTGGGGGAGGGGGGTCCTCACCAGTTTTTAATCACACCCGAAAGGGATTTTTACACATTACAATTGTTGGTTTGCATACAATTTCTGTAAACTTGACCTTTCAGAGCCAAAGATGTATCTAATAGTTCCCTGACGTCAAGTGCAAAGGGAATCACCTCTACTGACATCTTGAAGGCTACAGGGTATAAAGAAGAGCAACGCATATGATCATCAAGACATCCTTTCCTGGCAGTTCATCTAGCAATCATGAATGAACAACCAAGCACTTTGAGTTTGTAGGTGTGTTTGTTTAATGTTTTGATGTTTTGTGTTATCGTCGTATAGTGGGCTGTTTTTGCAGCACTATACAGTAGTGTTTATATCTTGTAAATAAGTACACCATTGCAAGCAAGCACATACGCGTTTTTTGAACTTTGAAATTGGAGATCTTAGAGCCTTGGTAGTGCGGAGATTCGATTGGTAGTGCGGAGATTCGATTGATGGGGTTGGAGATTCGATTGGTAGTGCGGAGATTCGATTGGTGGTGCGGAGATTCGATTGGTGGTGCGGAGATTCGATTGGTGGTGCGGAGATTCGATTGGTGGTGCGGAGATTCCATTCGGAAACGATGGTGGTAAACACGGAAAATTCCGAATATATAAAGGGACCTGGACACGTGCACGTGGCATGTGGGGTCCTACTGCCGGCCAGGGTGACAGCTGGTTGTTGATCTTAAAGGTGCATCAGGCTGCACCATCGTAAGGAGCATGGTTCTGGTGTGATCACAAATGGTTGGCAAACGGCAGTAGTCCCGAGTCTTGGCCGTGGGGCTTTGGGACCGCGTTAGTACAGCTAGGGGACTGCCTCGGGGTTCCGCCTTGGGGTGGCGGACCGGACCCTGCCGAAAGGTGGGTGAAATGGCTCTGACGATGCTAGAATGCGTGTGGGGCTGGTATCCTGGGACCTGCTCGTGGTGGCCCTGCTTTAGACTAACCTGACCAGGATGAAATTGGCAAAATTTAAAACTGACTGAATTAAACTGCTTGCAATGGTGTACTTATAAAATATTTTGTTATTTTTAATTATAAGGCTGTTGATCAATCAACTTTGTTAAACTTTATTAGTGGTACATACAGTAACTTTGATGTGGTTTTTGCCCCCAAATAGTATACATTGCTTTTAATATTTGGTAATAAACGCGATTGTGTAACATACAGAAACGAGGCTGCTGCTGATGGGTTGGAGCGCGAGTCGGACGCAAGTCATCGCGCGTTGAAAATATTGCGGCCAATAAAAACAAGGATTGAATAGTTATAGATATAAATAATATAATATAATATTATAATAATTGCAATAAATAAATATATATAAATCGTTGAAATTATTTTTTAAAAATACTAAATGATTTCTAGGCTTTGTGGACAAAGTTTGTTTTAAAGACAAAACAGCATATTCAGATCAGATTTATTTATTAAAAATTTAACCACTAACATCTGAAAAGAATTAGCTTCTGTGATTTGATTGAAATTACTCAAAACAAAAGGCCATATTATAGTAGCATGTTGGTATTTTAATTTCAATTTTAATCAGAAAACAAACTAGTTTATGAACTAAAAATTAATGATAAAACCTGATAAAATATTGTCATTGCACTAATTACATGCTATAAAAATGATTGCATTCACACCTTCATCTAAGATTATGCTCCTATAAACACGAATGTGTCACAATTTTAACTACAAAATAATAGTTAATATGTATGTAAATGTTTGTTTATAGTAGTTCATGAATTTCAAAGAAAAAAATATGTGATAAAGGTACTGTAGTGTCTCCTACTAACATTCCATAATTAAATTAGGTTTTGAATTAAATGAATGATATTTAAATTCACTACGCATTTAACATACGTTATTCCCCAAATACATAAATGCTAACTCTCTAACAGGTTCTAGATTTTTTAAGTATTGAATTTTTAACCTTTTACCAATCCTATATCAGTGTTGCTTCAGTTAAATGCATGTGATGACATTTTTAAATATTGATAAATTGATTAACATTCATATATGACAAAGTTAAAAATATATGTATCAATTAAGTCAACATTAAGCTAACTCTAACAAGTCTATTTTTCAAATTTGAGTGACTGTTCATTTTACAACACTAACTACAGTGTTTTAAGAAGTAACTTCAACATATCGATGTTACAAATGCTGACACCCAACTGTTAATTTTGTTGTAAGATACAAAAAGCGGTTAAAATTTTCTGTTTTTAAAAACATATATCTTTATCAAATCCTATCATTTTGTTACTTGCAAATTATGACATTGTATTAAGAAATTATTTAACATTTATAGGACAACATTAAAAAATATATATATCAACTAAATCAACATTAATCTAACTCTAACAAGAGTATGTTTCAGATTTGAATAAGTATACATTTTACGATACTTACTACAATGAAATGTGTTTTTAAGAACTAATTTAAGCATTCGAAGTCACAAATGATAAACTATAGGCTGACACCCAACTGTCAATTTTGATGTAAGATGCAACAAGGTTTAAATTTAGAACTGACCGTTTTTATTTGCGAAATTTTCATCCAATGATTAACAGGTTAGGCAAGAAATTAATGCTGGGAATTGGGGTCCACTTTGAGGCCTGTGAAGAGTGGCCAATTTTATTACACAAAAAGACAGAAAAGAGTAACAAAATTAATAGATTTGTTTAAACTATTTGAAAAGATTATATCACTGGTGTGGATGGTTCTTTTGGGTTCTTACATAAGTCAGGCCTACACGTAGATTAACAATTTCTTGACAAATAATGATTACTAATATTAATATTAAAAACAGTGAGTACAGGTCAGGCCTACACATAGATTAACACTTTGTTGACAAATAACTACTTTGTTGACTACTAACATTAATACTAGTGTGAACTGGTGAGAAGATGTCAGGCCTTCATGAAGATTTATATTATGTGTTATTTTATGTGAAACAAGTTGTAGCACTAAATTCTGGTGGCTCTTAGATCTAGTTCTGTCCAATAGATTAGACCTACATGTACATGTAGATTTTTTCATTGTTAAGTATAATTATTAAAACTAATGAAACTATCACCAATTCAAACTTTTAATCTCAGTGAAACAAATGACTTTCAACAGTTCAAAGTATCTAACAAATTATTCTCTTAACATGTTTATAACAAGAACATTTATTATTAGTATATAAATTATGAGAAATGAATAACTTGAAAGTACATTGTTTGCAGCTTGAGGGTCGAACTCAAACCTCAAGTGGTATTTTAATTATTACAACAATGAAGAAAAAATTAATATAATTTTTTTAATGCAATTATTACGATAACTTTTTTCTGTCTTTGAAAGTTAAATGTTGGAAATTTATCGATCAATATTTTGATCAGAAATTAACTCTTTTCTATGTTAGAGCTGAGTTTGTACATTATATATCTTCCAATTTATGCACCGCATTTAATTGTATTAAGAAATTCATGCGATAATAATAAACTATTATTAAGAAATAATTCATTTTCTTTAATAGGGTCAAACATAAAGCTCTAAGTTAGGCTATCACAAGTTAATAAAATCTTGAGTAATGTCGGTGATGCGAAATATCGTGCTTTGGTTTTTATAAACGGGCGCTGCAGAGATTGAACGTTAACTTGCATTTTATACACGATCGGGTGCATCTATTCAGCCGTGCAAAAAAGCAGCCTCGCTTCAGAAATGTATTGTTTGACACTTGAAATGTGATGAGAAAATAAAGGAATTGTTATCTCAATTGCTGTGAAAATAACCAAAGCAGTGTCTTTAAAGATCAGAATAGTCCCACATTTTACTTGACGATAAATAAACCACATTGAAGTAACTGTATATATATTATAAAAATCTCAAAAATAAACCAATAAAGTGAAGTTTGATTAGGATTCTACCGATCCATTACTGAAATGAAGAATCACGTGACACCCTCCCAAAGTTGGACACAGTATAAATGAGTATATGTACAGAGAAGTCCAACCCATTGTTTCTCATTAGGCCAGTGTAAATATTGCTTTAAATCACTGACAAGTATCCCCCAATGGTGCCTTTATATAATAGTAAAATTAATAAAAATGATAATAATAATAATGAAAATGATAAGGGTAAGGGTAAGGGTCATGATAATGAAGTGTAATGTGATGGGGATAATGATAGTGGTCAGGGTTAGGGTAAGGGTAATAAAAATGATAAGGGTAAGGATAAGGTAATGATAATGATAAGGGGAAGGGTGGTGATAATGATAATGGTAAGGGTAAGGGTGGTGATAAATGACGATATCGATGAGGGTGATAATGATAATAAAGGTAAGGGTAAGGGTAAGGATACTGATAATAATGATGGTGATAATGATAATGGTAAGGGTAAGGGTGGTGATAAATGACGATATCGATGAGGGTGATAATGATAATAAAGGTAAGGGTAAGGGTAAGGATACTGATAATAATGATGGTGATAATGATAAGGGTAAGGGTAAGGGTAATGATGATGGGGATAATGATAATTGTAAGGGTAAGGGTAAGGGTAAGCCGAGGGTAATGATAATGATATATGATGGGGGATAATGATAATGGTTAGGGTCAGGGTAATAATAAGGGTAAGGGTAAGGATAAGGTACTGATAAGGATAAGGGGAAGGGTGGTGATAATGATGATGACAATGATAATGATAAGGGTTAGGGTAAGGGTAAGCCGAGGGTAATGATAATGATATATGATGGGGGATAATGATAATGGTTAGGGTAAGCCAAGGGTAATGATAATGATATATGATGGGGGGATAATGATAATGGTTAGGGTAAGCCAAGGGTAATGATAATGATATATGATGGGGGATAATGATAATGGTTAGGGTAAGCCAAGGGTAATGATAATGATATATGATGGGGGATAATGATAATGGTTAGGGTAAGCCAAGGGTAATGATAATGATATATGATGGGGGATAATGATAATGGTTAGGTTTAGGGTAAGGGTAATAATAATGATAAGGGTAAGGGTAAGGATAAGGTACTGATAATGATAAGGGGAAGGGTGGTGATAATGATAATGATAAAGATAAGGATAAGGGTGATGATAATGATGTGGATAATGATAAGAATAAGGGTAATAAGTGGTAAGTAATAAGAATAAGTGGTGATAAGTATAATAAAAGTAAGGGTGGTGATAAGGATAAGAGTAAGGGTGGTGATAATGATAAGGATAAGGGTAAGGATAGGGGTAAGGGTGGTGATAAAGATAATGATAAGAGGTTGGTGATAAGGATAGGGGTAAGGGTGGTGATAAAGATAATGATAAGAGGTTGGTGATAAGGATAAGGGTAAGGGTGGTGATAAGGATAATGATATAAGGATAAGGATAAGAGCAAGGATGGTGATAATGATAAGGATAAGGGTAAGGATAGGGGTAAGGGTGGTGATAAAGATAATGATAAGAGGTTGGTGATAAGGATAAGGGTAAGGGTGGTGATGATGATGATGATGATGGGGATAATGATAATGGTAAGGGTGATAATGGCAATGGTAATGGAAGGGCCTGACTTTCTTTTCTTTGATTATTTGGCATACCTTTTAGCTACTGAACAAAACAATCTCACGTGATCCAAATAGACGTAATGGTGAGGTAGAGCCACTTTTATCGTAATAAGTGAAAATATTAATTTAAAAAAATGTATTGAAGATGCATGTGTAGGAGTGTGTATCGGTGTAGCCAGGATTTTGTTCACTGGGGTACGGAGGGAGGGGGCGAGAGCCTTGTTCTTTAATGAATTACATGTAGGCCTATGTGGATTATTTTCATGGGGGCACCTGGGGGGGGGGGCACTGGGAGTATGATTTTATCAAGGATGCTAAAATAAGGGGAGGGTAGATAGTGGTAGCGCCCTCTAGCAGTGACCAAAAGAAATGAACATTATTGCTGAGAATATTGAATAACGTAATAGTTGATGTAGCATTTGTAATGCAGGCACTCGTGTAGTCTTCAAGGGGTCTCATTTTACAAATTGAAAGAGTGTATTTTTACTTAAAAGACTGCAATAGTTTGAACTTGTACAGTGAATAGTGAGTGTTTTATACAAAAGTGGTATTACTGTAAAAAATACTGTAATAAACAGTTTATTTTGTTCGTTTTTAGACAATGTGCATATTGTTTTGCGTAACAAAAGATTGATACTTTTGATAAGGAAAACAAGTAGCTAATGTTATGAGAAATTTAGTTATCAATTAAATTAATTTAAGGACCATAAGTCTGTTAAATATTTTTGATAATGTAATTTTCATTGTAAAACTACTTAGTAATGTTTGTAGTCTTAATTGTCTGTACTTTTTACTTGTTAAATACAATTCGTGTTGTGTAATACGGTGTTTTTTGTTCTATAAATAAACTGTTGTAAACGGGCAGAAATTTCCTCATCTTTTTCTTCTGGCTCATGCAAAGGTCATAGGTCAAAGGGCGCATCTCATTTAATTTTTTTTTTTTACCTATCCATCCTAAGGTTTATATATAAGTTCCGAGCGATTTTTTTCAAGCGGCGATGTAGCCCAGTGGGCTAGCTCACAGCTCCCGGATTTCTGGGGCTGTGAGCTCGGGGGTTCAAATCCTGGTGGACCCCTTTTTTACTGGTAAAAATTAACTTTTTTATAAATTCTTGTAAAATAGGGTAGGGCTTGAACCCGGTACCTTCAGCTCTGTAACCTCTATCTCTCACCACTCTGCTACTGAGCTTTCATGAAATCTTAACGGTTTTTGACCTGATGAATATTAGAATGGCTGGACTTAGAAAATTTTTCAGAAAAATATTTCCCTGGCTATACCCTTGGATTTCTGGCAGATCTGAGGGTTGACCAAGGGCCTTGGAGCTGAGATTGGGGAGTAAAATTTCCAAGGGCTGAGGGGTTGCCTCAGCTCTGAGACTCACTGGGCCAGGGGCTTGGTGGTTGCTGGGCAGTCAGTCAGCCAGTGGGTTTAGCTGGTTGGACTATAGGCATGATCATGCTGGGTAGAGGACTGGGGCCAGGGGTTGGGAGTTGCTGGGCAGTCAGTTGGCAATTGGGCTGATGAGCTGGTTGGATTTGAGGGTAAGGGAGATGGGCTACGCTGGGGTGTGGCTGGCTGTACATAGGCATGATGATCAAGCTGGGTAGAGGACTTGGGCCAGGGGCTGGGAGGTTGATGGGTGGGTTGGATTTGATGGTAGGGGTGATGGACTAGTAGTCATCATGCTGGGGAAATGTCTAGCTGGGGATGGGCATGATTAGGATAGATATAGGACTGGGCCTGGTTGGGATGGGGGTTGTTGGGTATAGGTTCATGGGACTTCACTGTAGGGTGGAATTGATTTAAAGGAACAGTTCAAATTGTCTTAAAGGAATAACTGTGTCGCAGCATTGATTTAAAGGTATACAAGTATTAATTGTTATGGAACCTTTTTATATTGAAGCAACTCTCAAATGTAAAGATGGGAACTTCTTGTTTGGAGGGGAATCATTGAAGGTATTACTGGGTGGTTTAGGTTCTTAAAGGTATGGAACTTTTTTGTTTTATGGGGGGTTTAAATAGAAGTGTGGTACATTTTGTATTGAAGGCATGACTGAGTGGTATAGAATGATTTTAAAGGTATGGTACTTTTGGGATTAAAGTAGTTATGGTATTTGCAAATTTATGTAAAGGGGTTATACTTTATGGTGTAGACTCGATTTTATTGCAAAGGAAAAGGATTGAGAGGATAACAAAATGTTTTATTGGAGCCATCTTTGTTGGATTCCCTGTCTACTCGTATATCACTGGATTACATTTACTGGTTTTTTGGAACCAGTCTTTTTTATTTGCGCGAAGTTGGATTTCGTCGCATAAACGTTTGTGTGGGCACCAGTGGGTTTTATTATTATTACAAAATCTGTTGATTAAACTTTGTTCATTTTTAATTATGCCATCGTTGTTGGATTCCCCTTTTACTCATTATATCACTGGATTAAATTTACTGGTTTACTGAATGGGACCAGTCTATTTTATTTGCGCAAGGTTGGATTTCATTGTATAAATTTTTGTGTGGGCACAAGTGTTTTTTTTTTTAATATTACAAAATCTCTTGTTCAAACATTTTTAATTATCTTGTATTTTAGCTATGCTTTGTGTCTGCTTAACACGTAACCATAACATAGTAATGTACAACACCAGCACATAAAGTAAGGGAATGGAACAGATTTCTTGCTACATTTATAGAATCATTTTATTTGACAACTCCAAATAAAAACTATAAACAATATAATTCTAACAATATTAGCATAACAATAAATTTACTGAAATTCAACAAGTCTAAAAAGGAGACAAACTTTGAATCTTTTGAAGAGTGAAAATTTTTGTACTATCTGGACACAATCTTTTGGAAGACTAATTTCCTATTTAATATTAAATTAAATAAACAACTCCGTTAAGCTGTGGAAACTTCATCATTTGGGCATGTTTTCAAGTTAACCCCAAATCACGTTTAATGTTTTGTCACAGATTTTTCGCCAGTTATGTTTCTTACAATTTTGAGTAACATTTTTCGTGCACATGGTAATATTTTAGGGATAAATATTTTTCAGGACTACTGATTCTGGTGTACTGGTTTTAAAAAGTATGCAATGTTTAAGGTATTTCAAAGGAAACAAATTATTGCTTTTTGCAAAAGTAAATTCATTTAACTCAACCTGTTAAACTGTTATCAAATTAGGTATTCATAAAGATGCCTTTTTCCAGAAATTCTGTGCATATTCACGGGTTTGATTTTGATAAATCAAAATAAGATCTAGCAAAACCCAAAACATATTGGCATTTACCACAAATGTGTAACAGCCATGAAAAGGTCAACAACTAACCCCATGGACCAGTCCCTAATTTAAGATCATGTCACAATGTAGAGCATTTGCTCTAGATTCAGATAAAAAAAAGACATGTTGGGAACATGATTAATTTCAAGATAAATACCAAAATTGCACTTTTTAACAACTGGGTCAAAGTTAAGGGTTGTGCTAGAGCCACTCACAAATACAACCTAACATGTAAAGGAGATCTTTTTCACAAAATGTAAGCTTTTGAATTAAGAACACATATTCATTTACTTTTGCTTTCTTTGCTCACTGTGTATATATAATACCTCGGAAATCATGAAAAAAATAGTACTTGACATTATACATGTTTCTTTTAAATTAAGTTTATGGAGTAAAATAAGTGCACCTTGCAAGCAGTTTAATTTTAAGATACATTTTATCATCCTGGTAAGTTTAGTGTAAAGCAGGGACATCACATGTAGGTCCCAGGATACTAGCCCCACATGCTTTCTGATGTCTGAAGGGCCTCCCTTTTGGAAGGGTCAGGTCCGCTACCCCTAGAACCAGTTTAACAAAAATTAACCACGTTTGAAGAAAATTGCTAAGATCTCCAACTTCATGAGTTCAAAATACACATGTTGTGGGCTTGCTTGCAAATAGTGCACGTACTTTTTACAAGAACAATTTGTGTCGATGTAATAATTGAATAATGGGATGTACTTGACATCATTATTTGACATGTCTACAATCTAGTACAAATAAAGTCAACAAGTTGCTCGGTTGTTCATCCATGATTCCTTGAAGACATTTGATGTTTCCATTATGAGTTGCTCTCCTCAAACTCTGAAGCCTTCTAGATTGTAAACATCACCTTTCCCATGCTGTGAAACAGTAAAGAAAACAAATGTATAGAAGTAACACATTAAGGCGCATAGAAAAAGGGAAAGGTCAAATGACCCCCCCCCCCCCCCCCGAGTATCAATGAAATCTTATAAGCCATCAATGTTCTCTTGAATTTTAAAACATTTCAGTTTCTTCAATTCTATCGTTTTATATCAATTTTATCCTGTTATATCATTGGTTTTTGAAGAATTATGCATTCCCATCTTCTTCTCTACAAGGTGGTTATGTTTTCCAGAAAGCACAGAGGGACAGTTTGTTTTCCTGAGATTTTATGAATTTTCATATAAATTTTTAATTACTTATATAAAGGGTTTTGTTAATAAAACATGTTTACATTTTTGGCTTCATATCTGTAATCAATCTGTAGGGATAACCACTCATCTGGGTTAGGCTGGTGCCAGCATGGAGTCCCCAGAGTGTTGTGGCATGTGATGTAGGGGTGCCGTCTGTACAGTGCTGCAAAAACAGCCCACTTTTTGATGTTAGTGTAAAACAAAATAATGTAACCCACATTATACACACCTCTGTTGTAACCCTCAAATATCAAAAATTGTGATGGGTAGACATTGGGCTGATGATAGGCACTAGCAGGTCTCAGGAATCTTCTTTTTGTGACAGGTAAATATCTACAGATGGCCCACCTTCGAAATGCAAACACATGAAATCAATTTTACTTTAAGACCAAACAAACATTTAATTTAATAAGGTATAGTTTGAATGTGACCTTTAAAATTGCCAAGTATTTAAAGGAAATATTTAAAGATGATTGAAGTATTATTATGAGATGTAAACATTTGAAAACAATAATTCTCTTTGTGGAAATCAATTCTTTAACCTAATTTTAAAGGGATGGTATTTTAGACGTTTTTTCAAAATTGTACAAGAAGCTTTCTTCCAAAAAAAAAAAGAATTTAAAATTATTTTAGTGGATCAAAATGTTGATCAAACCAGCAAAGGGTTGTCATTAAAGAGTAACAAAAGATTATTTAGTCAGGTACATGAATATCTTTTGCATCCTGCACAAAAGAAGTCAATCTAAAATACATCTTATGAAAAGAAGTTCCAACTGCTATTTTATGTTTGATATTACTTAATAAATGTACACATGTGTTCATAAATTTACCATCTGAAGGTTGATGTACAGTGCACAGATATCCGCTTTGTTGATTGGTGGATTTCACTTCAGCTTCACTAGCTCTGTTAAAGTAAAGTTAACAAATGTTTTTTAGAAATGATTCAGTAATTCAAATAAATTCACTTGTAAAAATGGCGTAATCTATAAATCCATAAATTTTTGCGACTGCAATTGTCGCTGCTCATTGTGAAAGGCCTGTTGAAGGATCGCGTGACAGCACCCAGCCTGTCAGGTAAAGTTCCTACAAAGCCTGCGCAGGAAACCCAAGCAGGGCTGGAACAGGATGTCTGCTCTCTGTGGAAGCAGCACTGACCGGCGAACCAAGAGTCTGGCTAGCCTCAGGAACCAAGGCTGGTGGAGCCAGAAGGGAGCCATGAGGAGGCCTCTGCAGTCCTCCTGCTCCAGCTCAGTTAGTATCCGAGGGATAGGGAAGAATAGAGGGTAGGCATAGGCAAGCAGCCCATCCCACCGTATTGCCAGTGCATCCGTGCGCAGGGGTTGAGGGCCCTCACGCAGTAGACTGGTACTTGGTGATCAGCCTTCGAGGTAAACAAATTGACATGTGGCCGGTTGATCAGCAGAAAAAGTGACTTAGTGACCTGCAGTTGCAGCACCCAGTCTGTCTGGAGGATTCACCCCATTGAGAGGGCACCAGTGCTGAAGTTTTCCTCGCCCTAGAGGTGGACTCCTGAGAGCGTGACCTTGTGGCGAATGCACCAATGGAAGAGTTCCCATGTGAGCACACACAGTTGACTCAACCTCGTGCCCCTCTGGTGATAGATGTAAGCCAGTACCGTGGCATAGTTGCATCAAACCAGAACTACACAGCCCGCAATCGAGACCCAAAAACATTGGAATACGTCAGAGACTGCCAACATTCCGAGTACATTTATGGGACTTGAGCGGTGCTCGGGGCCCCACATACCCACCACTTGGCTTGGGTGTAGAGTGGCCCCCCAGCTAGAAAGTGATGCATCTGACATGGGTCTGATGGTGGGAGGGAACCAAGAGTTGGACAAGTCACTTATACCAGCCCCTAGGATAATGTGGGGCAGGCACAAGGAAACCATGGCCGGATTGGGAATGTGCTGTCCGGCGACTGACCGAGTCTGCCGCACACACCAGAAATGTTGCTGGCGTAGCCACAAAAAAACACTGCAGGTAGACTTTCACCTCACAATGAATATTCCTGAACTCTGGAAATTATTGCTTTTTAATGTTAACACATTTTTCTTAAAGCATAGTGTCATCAAACTGTCCAAAATCTGTTGATGCATCTAAAATGAATGGTTGTTCATAACTTTACCTGTTAATGGAGAATACATCCTTGAATCTTGATGCTGGGCCAGGATGCGTATCAAGTATCTTCTTTTGGCAGATAGACTTCATCTGATTGACATTTCTGTAGCTAGCCTAAATGCAATGAAAATAAAAACACCAATTTGTGAAAAGGGGTGTGGAATTGTTTTCCTTCAACTGCAGCATCAATTAAATAATGCTTTGACCATGAGAGGGCACCATAAGAGGGCTTTATAGGACCATAAGAGAGTTTTACATCTTGCGTTTCTCTTATCTTGCATGTCTACTGGTTATTCTCAAGTGGGGATTCTCAAGTTAAGGCCTTTTGTTCTTGACAGATGTGGTCCGTGTAAACTGGCCGGAGATGGAGACTGCGTTGGGTCCCCTACTTGGCCAACGAAACTGTCAGCTCCTGCAGCCGACTGTGGCTGCAGTACGGTGCTGGACTGGAGACTGCTGACGTGGTAGCAGTGGTGTACAGACACCATTATGTAAAATCGGAATACTGGAGCAAAGGTTACCTGGACATTCCACTGCTGAGCATGCACAGACCACACACACGCCGTCTGACGCTTCGTTTCACCCACACAAACACAAAACATGGTCTTGAATATTTTGCCATTGTCTGGCCATTCAGAGGTGCTTTTTTTTTAATCGTCGATTCCAGACCTTTGTCCTTTTGTTCCAAGAAGAGGATTACGAGACATTCGAGAGGCTTCCACCATTGTTTATTCATTATATTTTGGTTCCTTTGAGGTAAGTCAGAGTGAGCCGGCAATCAAGCCATGGTTCCTGGTTTAGTACCAATGCTATGCCGTAGGTAACGGTCGGTAACTTGCAATTCAAGGTGAGTGAATTTGACCTTCCTGGTCGAGAAAACAAAATGCATGCTGCAATAAAGAGAATCTTTGTTCTCTTGGCTTTGTCAAGTCAGGGTTTCTTTGTGCCAGCAGTACTCTCTAAAAAAAAAAAGGATTCCAGCAATTCCGACAAAATAATCCCACTGGGGGGAGGGGGGCGGGAAAAATTAAAAGAATACAGGCGGCAACTATTTATAGTGTCATCAAACTGTCCAAAGTCTGTAGATGCATCTCAAATAAATGGTTGTTCATAACTTTACCTGTTGATGGAGACTACATCCTTGAATCTTGATGCTGGGCCAGCATGCGCATCAGGCATCTTCTTTTGACGGATAGACTTCACCTGACAATGGCATGTCCGTAGCTAGCCTAAATGCAAAGAAAAATAAAAACAACAATTTGTGAACAGGGGGTGTGATGTTGTTTTCATTCAATGGCAGCATCAATTAAAAAATGCTTTGACCATAGAGGGCACCATCAGCTTTATATTTTGCGATTTAAAGGAGCAATTCAGAATTGGTAAGACAAAATATACTTCAAGATCACAGATTTACATAAAACTTACACGGTAGAATGATGACGATAGTAGAAAATATCCCTTGAAATATTTCTGTCTGAAATGCCACATTTGATGAGAAATAGAGAAACTAGTTTTCCGATTGGAGTTTATTGCTCAGAAGCGTTTTATTATTCATGATGACTTCATTGAAATGTGTAATCGGTTTTTCATTATTTTCTCGTGACCCAGATGGCCGATTGATCTCAAACTTCTACAGGTTTGTCAGTTTAGGTATATGGTGGATTACATAAAGTGCTTACACTGTTCTGTCAGTTAAAAACAATTCTGAATTGCTCCTTTAGACAATAAGCATAATAAAAGAGAGGGCCCATGTTTTCCTTATCTCGCCTGTCCACCAGGGGTATACTATCAAGTGGGGATTCTCAAGTTAAGGCCATTTGTTCCTGACAGATGTGGTCTGTGTAAGTTGTCCGCAGATGGAGACTGTGTCGGGTCCCCTATTCAGCCAACGGAACTGCCAGCCCCTGCAGCCGACAGTGGCTGCAGGAGGCGGTAGCAGCACATCGCTACCAGTACAGTCTCCCGATAACTTGGTCTGTCCCCCGGGAGAGGTGTCTTTTTCCCAATAGTGACAGGATCAGTTCTCCCAAATCGTTTCATTTTCATTAAATAGTCTAAACAACACACATAAAACAAAAGTGCACCAGTCTACAACCTAGGACTGCTTAACTTCTCTTTTAAACAGTTGGGGATGGAAGACTTCATTACAGGCAAAACTTTCACTGCCTGGAAACGGAAGCGGTGTACAGACGCCATTGTGTAAAATCAGAATACTGGAGCAAAGGATACCCGGACATTCAATTGCTGAGCGTGCACAGACCACACACACGCTGTCTAATGCTTTGTTTCATCCACACAAAGACAAAACATGGTCTTCAATATTTTGCCATTTTCTTGCCATTCAGAGTTTGTTTTTGTGTAATCCCTGATTGTAGACCTTTGTCCTTTTGTTCCAAGATTGGGATTACGAGACATCAAGAGGCTTCCACCATTGTTCATTCATTGTATTTCGGTTCAATGTAGGTAAGTCAGAGTGAGCCGGCAATCGAGCCATGGTTCCGGGTTTAGTACCAATCCTATGTCTTGGTAATGGCCAATGTTTTACAATTCTCGGTGCATGAATTTGACATTTTCTCGGCCGAGAAAACAAAACGCATGATACAATAAGGAGAATCTTTGTTCTCTTAGCTTTGTCAAGTCAAGGTTTCTTTGTGCCAGCGGTACTCTCATAGAAAAAATTATTTTGGCAATTCCGCCAAAATAATCCCGCCAAAGGGAGAAGGGAAAAAATAAAAGATTCCCAGCAGCGACTGGTTAAAGCATAGTGTCATCAAACTGTCAAAAATCTGTGAATGCATCTCAAATAAATGGTTGTTCATAAATTTACCTGCTGATGGGGAATACATCCTTGAATCTTGATGCTGGACAGCATGCGCATCAAGCATTGTCTTTAGGCAGATAGACTTCATCTGACAATGGCATGTCTGTAGCTAGCCTAAATGTAAAGAAAATAAAAACAACACTTGTGAAAGGAGTGTGATGTTGTTTTTCCTTCAATTCCAGCATCAATTAAAAAATGCTTTGACATAAGAAATTTAAAAACTTAGTGATAGCACTTAAAGACTAACTAATAGTAAAAAAAAACTGCATGAGCTTTCGTAGAAACAACTACTTCATCAGATGCAAGTTGTTCTTGCCACGAAAGCTCATACAGTTTTTTTAATATTAGTTAGTTTTTAAGTGCTATCACTAAGTTTTTATATTTCATCTGTTAGACTAACACGGCTATCTCTATTATATGTTGACCATAAAAGGGCACTATACGCTTTATGTCTTGCGGTTTTAAACAATAAGCATAACAAAAGAGATGGCCCATGTTTTTCTTATCACGCCTGTCCACTAGGGGTATACTATTGAGTGGGGATTCTCAAGTTAAGGCCATTTGTTCTTGACAGATGTGGTGTGTGTAAAATGGCTGGAGATGGAGACTGTGTCGGGTCCCCTACTCGGCCAACAGAACTGTCAATGCCCGCAGCCGACTGTGGCTGCAGGACGGTGCTGGACTAGAGACTGCTGACACGGTAGCAGCACATCGCCACCGGTACAGTCTCCAGATAACTTGGTCTGTCCTGGGGGAGGTGTCTTTTTTCCAATAGTGACAGGATCAGTTCTACCCAACCGTTTTATTTTCATTAACCCCCCGTTTTATTTTCAAGACTGCTTTAACTTCTCTAGCAATAACGGGTAAAGAAAATAAGTTACAATATGGAACTGCAATAAATACATCCCACCCAGCCTGCCGCTACGAGAAAAGAGGAGGCTCACGAGGCATACATGCCACGGGGCACTGTGGGTAGGACAGCAGAGGGCGGTATTGCATAAAATTATTAGCGAAAATAGCTGTTAGTATAGAAAATATGAAAAGGTAGTTGCTTTACTGGTAAGTAGAGTAATGTTGATTAAAATAAATAAGAAAATAAATAAAACATGTTTTTTGTCTGGTGCAAAGCCACTGCCAATAGGTGGAACTACCAATGGAAAGTGATAACTGATAATAGCTTTTATCAAAAGAAACTATGCTGGATATATTAACTGACAACTGTTTTAATGTTCAGGAGTTTCCCTTACCTTTTATAAAAGAGAGAGCAGTTCATTTACCAGACTCATTGTACATTGTCCAGGAAGCTTATCAACTGCAGGTCTCAGACATCAACTTAGTTGACGAGTAGATCTCCATGGAGATGACAGCCCTGGCAATATCCTGAAAACAAACAACAAAATGCTTTAGTTAGTTTTAAAATATTTACAAGTAGTGAAAGACAAGGGTAGTTTGAGAAACCCCTGTCCATTTCAGTAACTCCCCTGTCCACTGGGGGTATAATATTGAGTAGGAATTCTCAAGTTAAGGCCATTTGTTCTCAACAGATGTGGTTCTGTGTAAGCTGGCTGGAGACAGAGACTGTGTCGGGTCCCCTACTCAGCCAACGGAACTGTCAGCACCCACAACCGACTGTGGCTGCAGGACAGTGCTGGACTAGCCCCACTACTGTGGCAAGGATTTTTGACATAGGTTGAATCCTTAGCCACACGTCCAAGCCTATCTTTTGTGCAGCTCGTCCCCCAATCCGCTGCACCGAAACCTAACGGGTGCGGCGCTGGATTTTAACCAACTAAATGTGTCCACGTACCTCTTAGCTTCCCTCCGGTACTTTGGCTGTTGAAGTTACTAACCTTATTAAGGGCAAATAATCATTTGCATTTTGCTCAAAATTACACCACACAAATAGATATCGGCTAGCGATCGGGGCCATTTTGATTACCCAGAATGCAATGCCATCACGAAGTCACGGGTGGCGCTAGAGTGCAAAAACAATTTCAGAATGGAGTCAGAGAAAGTGCACTTACCAAACTATGCGCGCGTGCATGCAACCGATGCCATGCATAGATTTGGTGCATGCACTTTTTCTGACTCCATGCATTTTGTATTCTAAGCTGTTTCATTAGCTGTAGCTGTCGCGTGAAACAGTCGCTGAATTGTTTTTGCACTCTCGCGCCACTCGTGATGTATTTTTTTTATTACCCGGCATTGCATTCTGGGTAATCAAAATGGCCCCGATCGCTAGCCGATATCTATTTGTGTGGTGTAATTTTGAGCAAAATGCAAATGATTATTTGCCCTTAATAAGGTTAGTAACTTCAACAGCAAAAGTACCGAAGGGAAGCTAAGAGGTACAAGGACACATTTAGTTGGTTAAAATCCAGTTCCGCACCCGTTAGGTTTCGGTGCAGCGGATTGGGGGACGAGCTGCACAAAAGATAGGCTTGGACGTGTGGCTAAGGATTCAACCGATGTCAAAAATCCTTGCCACACTAGTGGGGCTAGGATTTATCGCACAGGGGATCGTGCGGAAATCTTCTCCAGACTCTGCCTGTGAGTCTGACATGTCTGACAGCAACGACCGACCGATCATTGAGGGATAATTTGCCAAAAAAAGTAAGTCTCGATTCGAAAGTTGATGTCTGGTTTTAAAGGACAGGGTTCGTTGGGCCAAGAAGCGGAGGGAGTCCAGCGTTTTGGCACAATGTATGGGGCTAAGCTGGATATATTCTTCGACCCTTCTAGATAACTAAGGATCAAAGTTTACTTAAATTCCATGGATATAAAGTGACAGCCGGATACGGCATTTTAGCCCTAAATTGCCCTCAGTTTTGTGTGTGCGTGAAATGATGGGCTTTATGAATGCAAAAAGCAGTTAATAAGCGGATGGTTTAACGTTACCGTGGACTCCGTCGCAGTGAAATGGAGACGGAGAGAGTGATGGTCCAACTTGACTTTGTGCCGAAAATACCCCAAAGTTTCTTCCAATTCTTTCTGTGAAAATCCTTCACTTGCTTCATATCATACCAAAATCATCATTATGACAATCAAATTAGTAACTCACCATCACGTTTTTGTGGTAGTTGTGTCCTTGAAACGCAGTAAAACCTTGAATTTTTGTTAGAGAAAAAGGCACTACGAAGACGTTCAGACCATTTCGTCTTTAAATTCGAGCGCGGGTTGGTACGAACGCCCTCTGCCGGACAACGCTGCTTGGTCACATGATCAAGAAACACCTGGGCCATCCGAAATCACTTTGCATAACAAAAAAAACTCCTCGTCACCGTTTTAAGTTACAGTAACCCTATAACTAAAATAAATAATAATAAAAATGCATTTTAAAAGGTAAAACAAACAAAGAAGAGACAACTTATTTCATTTCCTTTGAAACCATGTTGTCCCTGATAAAACCAAACCTACAGAGCGTATTGCCACCACATGAAGAAAACAATCTCACTGTTATCATGTACGTACACGATAATTCAAAACTTATCGTGTTCGTACACAATAACTATCGTGTACGTACACGATAAGAGTGATATTTTTTGTATTCATGTGGCGGCAATACGTTTCTGTAGTATATATTCCATGCTGGTCGTGACCGTTTGCTTTTATTTTGTATGTTCTGTTTTGTCTTTGAATTGGATCAATATGGACACAGATTCTAGTGAAGGCTCGGGGGAGGGAGTGTGAGCCCCCAGATGCTACCGGGTACGGTTTGAAGTGTTTTCAGTGCTAAGGGGACCTTTACGTTGCAGAAAATATACTTGACTTTAAATTTTGAACACTGTCTTTGGACTTGAAACGAATGAATTTTTAGGGGCAACAATTCTTTTTAATAGGAAGGTGTCCAGGAATCGAAAATAACCCTCATTTTGTGGGTACACGGGCTGCTGATAAACCGCGGTTAGGGCGACCAAATTGTTGTTCACATCGCAATCGGGGACCATTTCTACGCGTAAATGTGTGCACGTTGTATGGTCACACATCGCCTTAAATAACCCTCATTTTGTGGGTACACTGAGCTGCTTCCACACCTCGGTGTAAGGCGACAAAATTGTGCACATCACAATGGAAAAGTTACATTCTCAACATATACGTTTTGTACCGTACGTACGGGGACCTTTTCTACGCGTAAAATGTGTGCACATTGTATGGTCACACATTACCTAAAATAACTCTCATTTTGTGGATACACTGAGTGCGCACACACCTCGGTGTAAGGCGACAAAATTGTGCACATCACAATGGAAAAGTTATATTCACAAGAAACAAGCTTTGTACCGTACATACGGGGACCTTTTCTGCGTGTAAATGTGTGCACGTTGTATGGTCACACAACACCCCAAAATAACCCTCATTCTGTGGGTACACTGGGTTGCTCGCTCACCGCGGTTAGGGAGACAAAATTGTGCACATCACAATGGAAAAGTTATATTCACTAGAAACAAGCTTTGTACCGTACATACGGGGACCTTTTCTACGCGTAAATGTGTGCATGTTTTATAGTCACATATCGCCTAAAATAACCCTCATTCTGTGGGTACACTGGGTTGCTCACACACCACAGTCAGGGAGACAAAATTGTGTACATCACAATGGAAAAGTTGTTATACGGGTAGAGTAGGTTTGTACCGTACAAGTGAGGACCTTTTCTACGGGTAAATGTGTATATATTGCCTAAAATAACCCTCATTCTGTGGGTACACTAGACTGCTCACACACCCTGAGTGTATGCGACCAAATCGTGCACATCACAACGTAAAAGTTGCATTCTCAACAAATACGTTTTGTACCGTACATACGGGGACCTTTTCTATGCGGATGTGTGCACGTTGTATGGTCACACAACGCCCTAAAATAACCCTCATTTTGTAGGTACACTGGGTTGCTCACACACCGCGGTTAGGGAGACAAAATTGTGCACATCACAATGGAAAAGTTATTATTCGCGTTTAGAAGCATTGTACCGTACGAGTGAGGACCTTTTCTATGCGTAAATGTGTGCACGTTGTATGGTCACACATCGCCCTAAAATAACCCTCATTCTAAGGGTACACTGGGCTGCTCACGCACCACGGCTAGGGAGACAAAATTGTGCACATCACAATGGAAAAGTTATATTCTCAAGAAACAAGCTTTGTACCGTACATACGGGGACCTTTTCTACGGGTAAATGTGTGAACGTTGTATGGTTGCACAACGCCCTAAAATAACCCTCATTTTGAGGGTACACTGGGTTGCTCACACACCACGGTTAGGGAGACAAAATTGTGCACATCACAATGGAAAAGTTATTATTCGCGTTAAGAAGCATTGTACCGTACAAGTGAGGACCTTTTCTACGTATAAATGTGTGCACGTTGTATGGTCACACATCGCCCTAAAATAACCCTCATTTTGTGGGTACACTGGGTTCCAAACACCAAACCTATACATTTGGTGATGCTTTTAACTTTTGTTTTGTGGGTTGTGTGCGCGTGTGTACTTTTAATTTTTGTCCCTCTTCCCTTTGTGATGTTTCTTCTATACTCTGCATGTATTGCAAAGCGCTTTGGTCTTTTGGAAATAATAATGAATCTTTGTAAAAATAATAATAGTAATAATAAATGTACACAAAATCCCCGACCTAGCATCAGACAACATGGCTTTGTGGGTCTGAAAACAAGAGGATGGAAAACTTATTGTCTAATTTATAATTTTGAATTCCACTGAAAGGAATACACACTGATAAGACATGATTGAATATTCAAAATATAAATGTTATTAACATGCGGGGTATATGACACGGTTTCATAACAACTTGCTATAATTGTACCTTAGACAACTCCAGAAATTAGAAATACAAATATAAATGCCATAAAATAAAAAACCCACAATATTATTTTATAATATCCAAACGTATAAATGTTAACTTTCTTATAATAGTACAAATGTTTCAGTTAGAATAAACCCTTCAGCACCAATAAATGAACAATATCAAAATTCTAGCTACTAGTAAATATTTTATAAAGCGTCAATATGAAATGATCTGTAAAATTAATGAATCTGTAAAACACCTCCTTTAACAGAAATCTTGGTATACGAGCAATTGTGCATGTATTCTTTCACAACTGATTTTTGTTTTAATTATTATTAATAATCACCAAATCAACCTTAAGATTACCTTCAAAGCAAAAACAAATTATTATTTTCCAAATCCGAACAAAAATTTACAAATTGAAAATACATAATTTTGTGTGAGTGATTAAGTAAATTAAGAGTGAAGGCTTGGTTTTAACCCTTTTTGATTTTGATTTTTATGTGAAAATAACGTCCAATAACAGCTTTGTAGGCACTCTGGGTGAAAGATTTGTGACGATTTGATCACTGAGAACCCACCAATGGTTGCTTGGGCCTACACTGAGAAGGAGCACACTGAATAAAAACTGAGACACATCAAAAATGTTGTCTGGTGCTTAAAATTTAGCAGTGAACTATAACAAGGCCAAGTCGATACGAGGCAATTTACAGGCCACCATTTCCAGGCAATCTCCACTGGAGAAGAAAAGGCATTCACATGTCAGTTTTCACATAATTTGTTTAGAGGATTATACAAGAAAATCATAAGAAACATAACTCCTGTGCTACCGAAATGTGTTCGTTTTGCAGGCAGTGCAGTTTGTTGCTCCCATGTTGCCTATAAAAACTGCCCTACATGCAGAGTGCCACCAGGTGCCCCCTCATGAAAAAAAAACCCACAATGATACATGCCCCCCCCCCTCCCCGACTTCCCCACAACCCCACCACAGGAAAACTCCTGGCTACACCACTGCTGTTGTCCAATCAGTAACAAAGTCGCTTCATATTGTACCAGGGAAAACACTTTGTGAGAAGGCAAGTTTACTGGCCTGGCTGGCTGGTGAGAGGCAAAAACCCTGGCCGCATTGTGTTGTTTGTCAAAAACTTTCCCAAACCACTTGACAAAACTTTCCCAAACCACTTGACAAGACTTTTTTATCTTCAGTTGGAACAAATGGGTAAAGGGAGACAAGTCTGCACAAACTTACATTCTAAAAGTTGTTTGAAAACCTAAGTCAACTGTAACTGTAACTTTGAGAAAATGTTAAAAGTCTTTAAATAACAAACTGTGTGAACTTTCAGTACACACAATTTTTGAAGTTGTTCGTTGTCATTTATAATTGGCACATGACTAAAAAAAAAGGGGGGGAAAAACTTTAAGACAGTATTTGCTTTCAAGAGAAATTAATAAACAAAATTACCAATACCCTGTTAAATATTAATAAAATAAATGTTAACTGATTAAATAACAAATTAATATATTCTTATACAAATGAGTAATACAAATTGCCAGTAAACTTTTTAAAATGCAGCCTATGAGTGAATACACTTATATGTAAATGACCAACGATACCAGTTAGACAACTAAACTATTGAAGAGTTTTTTTTATTGCAAACAATTGTTAATGACCACACGTTTCGACCCTAGCAGAGTCTTTCTCAAAGTTATTTTTTCTTAGTGTTGTGAGTATGGGATGTTTACGTTCTAGATGAATTTCAAACCTATGGTCTCATTTCAAAGACTGGCCAGGCTGAAAAGATTTGTTGCTTAGCAAATAGGGGAACCAACCAAAATGCCACATGATCTAAACTGACTGTGACTGGTACCCTGCTTAGCGTCATCTTCTTAGTTTAGCAGCTCTCAGAAATTGGGAGCAGAGTTGCGCAGTCTTCGCATTGTGGGTTTGAATCTTAATGCTGGTCAATGTAAAGTTGTCCTAGGGCAAACAAATATACATTAACCATTATTGGCTTCTCTGCATCCAGATCAATAAACGACAACTGACCTGTGTTGTCTGAGCTGGGAGGAAATATTGTTTACAGCATAAATGTATTAGTGATATTTAACTGATGTAATTATTGCATACATAGGTGTAGGGCGAAAAATTAATCGTTTTATTTTACTTATTCGATGTGGCGTACTAAAATCTACACACTCTCCCGGTTTTGCTTTTAAATTGAGAGATAAATGAAACCAATGACACTGACAGCCAGCGAGTTGTGGGTCCTCTAGTCTGCTCATGAATATGTAAATGGACGTACAATTGAAGTGTATTGCTATAGGCAAGTACTGTGACTTACAATAAATACAAAGTCTACCAACTACAAAACCCTGTTATAAAAAAATAGAAAAACAAATTACAAGAACACGCATAAATACATCTACCCACAATATACAAGTACAAATCACAAATAATCTCCAAGTGCATGGACAGTTGCCGAGCACTTATTCAGTAAGACATATAAATTTAGAGTTCTTGACCTTGAACAAAAAAATTGTATGAAAGTGTTAAGGCAGTATTGGCCTGTGCTAAAATACATAAATATCAAGCAATAAGCCACGAGGAAAAGTGACTGGGTAAATTGTTTAAAAATAAATTTTGGGGTGAACAAAGAAAAATTGACTGGAGCAGGATTTGAACCTGCGACCACCGGTACGTTAAGCCGGTGATCGCAAGCGCAAATCCCGCTCCAGTCAATTTTTTTCTTTGTTCACCCCAAAATTGATTTAAAATACATAACTGTTTTCATGAATGCTTTAGTACCAATAATAAAGTATTTTTAGCATGAGGCATTTTGACGGGCAGCCGTTGCTCATCCTATCGCCTATCCGGGCAAGCAGTTCTGTGGTGACTCGTGTTGATTTACTTTGTCTCTCAGCGAGAGCTTCGTTGCCATCTTATGATTAGCGTATAGACAAACACAAGCATGCTTTTTACTATCTCTAGTTTGCTACTTGCTGTCTGTGGTGGCAGCAGACTTAAAGACGCCCGCTCGTCACCACTACCTGACGACTGTTTCTGTGGCACAAAACAATCATGTACCCGTACCTAGTTTACGTACAACGCGTGCACAGGTCAAAGGTGATCTTTCGTGGCACAAATTTGTTTGTCGCACGTTGACGAGTGGGCGTCTCTAACAGGTAAATCCACTGTTTTTGGAAATGTGCCCATGCTCAGAACGACGTGACCAACGGGCATTTACCTGGTAAGTCTGCTGCCACTAAGTGTCCCTAAGCCTCTTATTGCTGCTTGGCAAGTTAACAATTTCTAAGCAAAATTTTAGACGATGAAAGTGGGCACACAATATATATAAACGCTTGAAAATATTACAGAGCTAAGTGGCAGTGTTGTAATCAAATACTTTTCAGTCGAGTATCACAGACTGCCGAGTAACAGGGTGGCCAATTACTTGGGCTTTCCAGTACAAGTGCAAGAGTCCACTGATCGAGTACTCTGATATCCAAGTACCTAGTCCGACAGCTGAGTACCAAGTACTTGGATCTATGAGTACGAGTTTGAGTACTTTATGAAAAAATACCGCAAAATGAGGTATAATTTGTTTTACTAATTTCTCGACAATAATGTGCTTGCTACGATAACTATACTTAAAGCATGAATACATCATAGACAACTTCAAGTTTATTTTTTCCAGAGCTTTATTCCTCTGTTCCCTGCATTAAAGCACGCATAAGACAGCGAAAAAAGGAAAGTTTTGGCCACAAGTATTTAAAGTCGGGAGTCCAAGTACTTCAGTCGAGTATTGAGTACATGACTTTGAGTATAGATTATTTTTCAGTCGAGCATCGAGTGTGGACTTCGAGGACGAGTACTTTGCTAGCCGAGTGTAAGTACGAGTACCAATGAAACGGTACCCAAGTAGTACTTTGGTATCGAGTACCGAGTATGAGTACTACAACACTGCTAAGTTGTTCATTTGTCCCTGTATTAGAGTCTGATCATTTACATCACTGTTACACAAAATGATATGGTACTCGGTACCTGCATAATTGAGTTATATTTCAAGAGGAAAAAAACACACCTCTAAGCCTGGATGGATCCTTCCAATATCTATCACTACCAGTATATAAAAATATATCAAAGTTTGACTACTTTATTTATCGGGATGGTTGAGATGTTTTATATTACTAAAAAGCAAAGTTCTTTGTCGGATCTGCTCACCCCTTTGGACATCTCAGATTTATTTCACATAACATATTTCTTTGGTTTTATTTGTATGAAATTGAAAGACTGTCGGCAGACTTTATTTCACGCTGAACTGGACTGACAATATAATTAACTTTTGCGAGGGGGGGGGGAGGGACTCAACATAATTTTTCCGATGCGTATTCGTAAACGGCCTCGCATTAGATTGCTGCTGTGACAATTCACTTCTTAACATAAAATAAACGAGTAATAAAGAATCTGTTTGAATGGACTACTTAGCAGATAATGTTCACGCGGGCAAACGTTCTTCCTTTTTTAAGCACTGTGTATACACAACTGAACTTCAGCTCATTTTGAATACATTTAGATCTGCTTATCCCATGGCCCAAAAATCACGCTTAAAGTATGGTTAGCAAGGATTTTTCTTAGTGCAGGTGTGTACTTCACACTACTAAGCATTCTGAGCTTACCCAGTTAGCGCAGACATTTGGTGTTTACCCTGTAAGCAGTGAATGACGGTCATGAGCGTTTACTTCTGCGCCAAGCAGAACCACGAAATTGAGCAAGTACTTTTATAACACCATGCCTATCTTGATCTTATTAGAAGAGGGGGCAGACTATTTGAGGTTCTTCCAACCTCAGGCCGTTTCTGAAGAGGTGGCTGTGGCTACGCCGATTGACTGTTGCTAAAAGTGCTGCTATGAACGTCTTATACATCCAACGCATGATGACGCGGCGATCAAGCCAAAGCTGTAGCCGTAGCCGTAGCCGCCAAATCGAACATGGCCTTAGTCTGATGACATGGCTGCAGCCAAGATGGCTGCCGAAAATCAAAACCATCATGCATCAGTATGAGATCTTGTTTTAAACCCTTACAGTCCCTATTCCATCAAACTCTAACAGCAGGTTTTGTTGGATTTTGTTGGACTGGAAGACTGCATGAGTAAAACTGATCATGCTTTACATGGGTTAAGGCATGTACCACCATAATCAGAGTACCACAGTTTGGGTGTTGAGTTACCCATACGGTGTTTGAATTTGTTAGAGTGGGGAAGGATCCTAGTAAATCACACAGGGGAGTTAGGGTTAACAAAAAAACTTTAAAAAAAAACTTGACTGAAAGTAAAATATATTTCAAAAAGAGAAAAAAGCACAAAAGTGCTAAAATAATAATCCGAAAAATGTTGATCTTTCACCATCAACGAAAAAACTTCCTTTTTGAAAGGGGAACAATTCCCAGTTGTAGGCAGTCTGATCTTTGAATCCCATTGCTAAAATTCCTGAATAAACTATTCTAAAGCATTCCATTTTCTTTTAACAAATAGTTGTTCCTTTCAGAACAATACAATATAATATCATCTGTAAATAAATGTCCAGATAAGTAAGGCAAATTTCAGAAAAAATATTAAGTATCCATACAAAAAGTATTTATTGTGAAGTTCAGATAGGGTACAGCATTGATTATTAGGAAGAATGCTGTATCATGTAATTTGAAGAGTGCGGCTTTCTTCTGTGAAATTGTCAATTGAAAATCCAACCACAACTTGAAAACCTGACCCAAGTTATGTAACTCTCGTTGCACTGGGGTCCACAGAGAGAGTGGAAGTTACCCAAATGCCAGCCTGGGGTCGATTTCACAAAGCACTAAGATTCATCTTAAGATGAGTTGTCAGTATTGCCGTAGTGATTTGTATTGTGACATCACACTTTGCTTAGCAATTAAGACTGGTTTGCACTTAAGATCGATCTTAGCTCTTTGTGAAATCGAGCCCTGGTCCCTAAAAACCCAACGCTGTTTCTATCCGCAAATACAATTTCCAAACCTTGGAATGTAGTCATTATTTTCTTTTCCCCCTTTTCTCTGAAGTATCTTTGGTGATCCCCTCCAGAGTGTCTTCAACCTTGGGACGTAGTTTCTCAGAGCTCGGTCAATTTGATTGTTTCTGGCAGATCAGTCTTCGCGTCCTCGATATCCTTGTTGTCTTCGTCCGCATTCCGCTTCTCTGCAAGCTGGGATAAAAAAACGATGTGACAAGAAGATTATTTAAAAACAACAATTAAAATGAACTGGTTCCAAGAAAATCAAAACACAAACCTTCAACAAAATGCACATTTGGCAATACATTAAATGTGGATGGGATTTCTAAAAAAACACTGAAGAAAAGTTAGCGCAGGAAAGAAGTGTAAAACTAAACCTCTATACAATTTTCTGAAAAACAAAAAGAAATGTTTAAAATTGCAGTGACAGTTTTCTTTATGAGGAACTGCAGGACAAGTGCCAAGTTAACAAATATTGATTTCCTTTCGAGATAATTTTAACAGTTGCACGCGACTGGTGATCACTAAAATGAATGCCAGCTGTTGGTGATGATGTCATGTGCACAAGGTCTGTAGACTAATCCGAGCAGCTCGTTCATGGGCATTCACACCACAGTAGCTACGGCCGCCGCACGCGCACGCTGACATGCGCGCACTGTGAATCCTCCATGCTGGTACATATGCGCGCTGACACGCTATTGTCTCGTCAAGCACTTGTGGCGGCCACAGCTGCGGTGGGGTAAAACACCATAAACGAGCGCTACTGAGATTAGTGCTCCCCTTCATATTTCTCAAGATGAAGGACTGCTCACCATTTTTAGAAATGCTTGTCGGGACTCAAACTCTTCCCGAGCTAGCTCAATCTCCATCCACTTTGGCAGGTCGGGGATCAGGATTGCAATAGCTGCCTTCAGACCCAGGAGAATGTGCTGTGAAAATTAAGAGCATCACCATTTGGTGTTTGACGTTAAAAGGAAATGTAAAAAGGTGGCAATGGAGGGAAATAATTGCTAAATGGACAAGGGAGGAAGAATGATCGTCGTTGTACTAGCTTCGTTCTTGACCCCAAAATGTGGTTGTTCCATGCCAAAACCAAGCACTTCCTCCTACAACTTAAAACTGGGTTTGCTTTCTCGTCAAATAGTATACAAATAATGAATGTTTATGAGTGCACTAGTGGGAATACTTCCATGAGTTTAAAGATGGAACGTTCCATTCAACGACTGAACGAAGCGAAGCTTTCATCGAATAAATATATTCTCTCCATTGCACGAATGCAAATGATTCATTATTTGTTTTATATAACATCCAAGCAGATCTTTTTCATTTGATTGGAGGATAAACTATGGTTGTGTCCTGTCAAATAAAGGCATTTTGTACTGCCTTGAGCACGTTCGATCAAGGACCATAGTTAACCATAATTCTAACTTTGATCCAACTCATGGTAGTCAACGATGGTCGGACTAGTCTAGTCAAGTATTCGCGACCAGCCTATCAAGGTTGGTCACATCGCTGGTTACCAATAACCATTTCACAAGCAAAGTGCAGAGGGGACCAGTTATCAGAAAATTGCTGAAAATGTTAACAGCAATGAGTACGTCAAGAATTTGTGCACAAGATTTTGACACATTCGTCACTTCGTAAAAATGGTGACAATTTCACCCTTACCTTACCATTGGGGACATTAGTCTACCAAACTTACACACAAAAAAGCCCTCAGGTCTGAGCTCAAAGGCCATTTGTTATGAAGCTGTAGTTTTGTCCATGTTCGCCCTCCATACCCAAGCTTACCACCATTGGAAAGAGACAGATCGGATCTTTCCAATGATGGTAAAATAAAATAAGGTTGCTATTGTGCAATCCCTTCAAATTGGAGTGCAAAGATCCGAAATGCCAAACAACTACGGAGCACCATATGATTGTGTACAAAAAAGTGTTTGAGTTTACAGATCTCTCTTAGGAAACAAAGATCAAGAACTTGGACATTTATTGGCCAATCTTAAAGATTTTTAGATTATAAGAAAGTGAATTTAATTAGGTGAGAATTTTGTTATTACTTATTTTGCTGTAAAACAACATCTTCAAGGTGATAATAGAGTTTGTAAAATTGGCCTTTGAATGAAAGCTTTCCGTTGTGCAAGAATGTGCGCTTCACGCTTGAGTGGTCATACAATGTGGTCCTCAGGGGTTGTTTCTGTCCAAAGAATTCTGTTAAACGAAAGGGTTAATGGTCTCACCTCAAATGCAACAAACATCAGGATGTAATGAGTCACAGTCATTTCAGGGAAGAATGCTCGGACCTCTGGTAACATTGCCATTAAAGCGGTATTAGTCAACACTGCAATAATTCCCATCACTTCAAACACAACCTGTCCCCCAAAAAAACAATTCCGTTTTATTCACATTTTTCCTTAAAGCCCCAGCTCAACATTGGTAAGAAGCAAAACATAAATGTTCACAGATTTACATGTACCTTGCATGGTATAAAGATAAAGATGGTAGAAAACTTTCCTTGACATAGTTCTGCCTAAAGTGTTTTCGTTTTTAGATATTAAATGAAATAAGATCCAAAAATAGTTTTTGTCTCAGCGTACAAAAATGCTGAATGCATTTTTACTGTTTTCTCGAAAACGAAACAACGAAATGAGCTGACATTTTCACAGGTTGGTTTTATTAAATATATTTTGATTTGTGCAAAGAATGGAAGCATTAACAGTCAGTTTACCAATGTTGAGTTGGGGCTTCATGAGAACAAACAAAACAGGTTAACAAAGGTAAGAATAGATGTTAATTTTTGCATCGAGGATAAAGAATATTATTTGTGTTTTTTTTTACCCATACACCGATGTGTATTAAGCACTGTTTACTCAGTAATTTCCCCGAGTCCTGTGAAAAAAAATCCACAGGCAAAATATTACAACTGCTCTAGAATGTCAGGGGTCGTTGGTTCGAATCTCACTCGAGGAATACGCCTGTGGAATTTTTTCACAGGGCTCGGGAAAGTACCGAGTATACAGTGCCTAACACACATCGGTGTATGGGTAAAAAACACAAATAATATTAACTCAGATAATTTAGCAAAATTCAAGTTGTCAATGTAATGCTCAGTGTATTATTGATACACAATAACCAAAGTCTTTGAAGATTTTTACAAGGGTTTTTCCAATAATGGGTCAACATTAAAATTTCTCAAATATTTCACAATGGCTTTTTCTTAACTGTATCAGGAGATTTTTCCCAAATTACTCAAACTGGTCTTCTCACAACGTCAAGGCTGTCTAGCATTGAAACACAAGAACACACAGCACACAACCACTGTGTAATCAGTAATGTCAACACAACAAACATGCTGGCAAGTTAGAGTGCTTCACCAGTTAACGACAGAAGGCGTGCATACATGCCCAACATTTACGGTCACGCAAGCACAAGTTGGATAAACGCTTTTTTTTTTTGTATACACCCCGAACGCATTAACAGGCGCAGACATTCCGTTGTGTAGCATGCACAGGCATGCACTCACTAAGCAATGCTATGTTTCCCCCTGTACAAAGAGGGACAAAGGGTACTGGAATTCATGCTCAAAATCTCCCACTTTCCATTACTGTGTAATCCCTGATTCCAGACCTTAGTCTTCTTGTTGTAGGAACAAGAATTATAAGATAACAATAGGCTGCCACCATTGTTTAACACTGTATTCGCCATATGGGAGATAAATCTGAGATTCCAGCAAGGGTTGGCAGATTCACGGTGAACACATTCCGAACATTCAGAATGTTTGTATTCTTAAAAACACAAATTATTCTGACAGCTCAGAAAAACTGATCCCGTGCTTGAACGCGCAAACATTTCGGAAATCCCGGTGCCAAGTGGTTAACGGAAAAACAGTGATTTTTATTTGGGAGGCCTTGTTCTACACCCATGTGCAGTGTTGTAGTCAAGACCTGGAAGTCCGAGACGGAGACCATGTCATTCAAGACTGAGACCAAGACTGAGGATCAGCCCTTCCAAGACCGAGACCAGCCCTTCCGAGACCGAGACTTTTGCAGGCCGAGGCCAAGGCTGAGACCGAGACCTGAGACTGCAAAAAAAAGGTCTTAAAGACCAAGACCAGGTCTCGAGACCTACCACACTGCCCATGTGTAGACCATGGTCATTGGAAACTCACCTGCCATGTGCCAATGTCTTCGGCCGACTGGCCAAAAGGTCGTTGGCACACACGGCTGATCTTAAAGGCATCCGAGCGTATCTCAATGAAGTTGTTGAATAAAGCCCAGACTGCCGCCAGGGGGTAGACAGCCGAGAAGAGAAAGACGTATCCAAACTGAAGGAGAAGCTCCAGGTAGTCGTCAAATGTACCCTGGAAAACATCCAAATATGGTTGATGATGTTATTTTCTTGCAATAATAATAACTTGGGAGGCTCATCATCCAACTGAAGTAGCCTGTGGATTTTTTTTCCACAGGACTCACAAAGAAATTAGTATACGGTGCTTATAATAACATAAATAATACCAAAGTCTTATATAATGCACATATCTATCAACAATTAGGCACTCAAGGCGCTTATTACTACTTTAAAAGTTTTTGAATTATGAGACATATTTATGTAGCACCTTATAAGGGTTTACAAGGTGCTGCGGCCCACTCAGCAGCCACTGTCAGAAACACCGGGGCAAACCCCTTATCTTAACGATAAGTGTAACTGGGTTCTTTTATGTGCATTGCACAATGCATGGGACCTACGGCTTTACATCCCATCCGAAGGGCGAAGCAACAACGGTTAAGTGTCTTGCTTTAATAAGGACACAAGTGTCAAGACCGGGACTCGAACCCACACTCTGCTGATCAGAAACACCAGAGCTTGAGTCCGGTGCACTTGACCACTCAGCCACGAAACATGTGCATATATATAGTCTGTACTGTATCTGTAATATATAGTCGGCAAAGCATCCTTACGGAAACATCACACCAACTTGTGGGAGCCAGTTACAGCTACTAACCACGCCAGAAACACCAGGACGAACCCCTTCTCTTAGCGGTAAATGTTTCTAGGTGCTTTTATGTGAGTTGATAGATATTGATACAAAACACGGGACCTTCACATCCTATCTGAAGGACGAAGCAATAATGGTTAAGTGTCTTGCTAAAGGACACAAGTGTCAAGACCAGGTCCCGAACCCACACTCTGCTGATCAGAAACACCAGAGCTTTAGTCCAGTGCGCTTGACCGCTCGGCCACGACACGCCATCTTAGACATCTTAGGTCAATCTTCAAGGTAAACATCCCCACCCCCGTCCTCCTTCCTCCATCCCCATAAACTCGTCCCATCCTTACAGGGTACACATCCATTTTGCTCTGCTCCGCAGCCAGTCCCGTGGCAGCCTCCACGTTCACATCATCATCTTTCTTCTTCTCCGCAGCGCCCATGACGTTGTCTCCTTTCCTCCAGAAGCGCAGGATGAGATACGGCAGGCCAGTCTCTAAGAACTGCTCGATGAGTTGCTGAACGATCAGCAGGGTCGCTAAGTACTGAGATCAAAAAAAGAGTATTTCTGCTGTTATTTCATTTTTTCTTAATTTAATGTACGAGAAATTGTTGTAGCTGGGAGACTTCAAAGTCTGAAACAAAATTCAAGACCACAGCTCATTCCATAGAGCTTTTTTAATTAAAAAAAAATCTTATTATGCAATTCGCCCATCACAAGGCCCAAAGGCCACTCGAGGTGTGGGCTACTTTTTGAAGGGATAGAAACCTGCCCCAATGCGTAGAAACAAGACATGGCGATATGTAAACGCAAGTCTCTTCACAGCACAACTAAGAACAGAGAGGGGTAAATGAATCTGTCGTGAGACAAACATAACTTCCTCTTCCCCTATTTGAAGCAATTACTTGAGTGTCTTGCTCAAGGCCTCAAGTGTCGTGACCGGGATTCGAATCCACATCCTGATTACTTGGCCACCAGAGCTTGAGTCTGATACACTAAACTGCCCGGCCACGACACGCTACAAAAGAGCCGCAAAAAGCACAACAAGAATAAAACTATTTATATATTCGGTGTTTTTTAGGCCAAGTAGGTCCCTCAATGCGCCGTACAAGATGATTACCCCTATTTATCCGGCCCTTAGCATTTCTGAAACCATCTCACTCAACTCCATAGGATTATGCAGTACCGGCGACTGAATTGGGCCCACAGGTTGCTAACCATTTACATCAACAAAGGATGCAAGTGTCAAGACCAGGACTCGAACCCACACTCTTGTTGATCAGAAACACCAGAGCTTGAGTCCAGTGTGCTTGACCACTCAACCAACACTCGCCATGGTAGATTGTCTTACCTTTTTCAGTCTGAGCATGTCTTGTTGGTAGAAGGCAATGTAGAACAAAGCCATGAAGCAATTGGCAAAATCAAACTGTTCCGAATCAAAAAACAAACAAAAGCAATTGATTAAGCTAATATTTAAAAACAAATAAATAAGGTTGCACTATTGGAGAAAAAGATACAAAATTGCATAATATTTCATGAAAATTTAGATTAGGTAAAACTGAATGCTCCAAATCTGAAACAGTATGAACCCATGTTTCATTCTCATTAAAAGCTACAAAATATTTTGGACACAATGCACACAATGAAAGTAGTTCCGGTCGGCTATCCCAAGATGCATTGGGGGAAAGTTATTATTGTTATTATTATTGGTTTATAAAAATTCAAACTTCGCAGCCCTAGAGCTGAATTATGTTTAAAATATATGGATATACAACGAGTTGGCATTCAGGTAGCTCTTGTTGGGGGCTCACCTGGATGACCACACCCGGGTCGATCCGGACAAGCTAATCGAACGCACCCTATACTGCAAGTCCATTAAAAACCAACATTGCAGATGAGGTTTTCATTCAGACCTGGCAGATACACTCAGACCACTCTACTCGAACTTGAAAACTTTGACTCTATACTTCTTGTACTAAACGTTAAACTTACCACAACCAGCTTCATGATCAGGTTGTTTTCATAAGTTGAATGCAGACGGTGGTTCTCTAAACAAGAAAGATATTCATTATTATTGTTATTATTATTTATTTGACCACAACCGCACAGCATGAACAAACAAGTTATGTTCAAGGTCCTATGAATTAGAAATTTCTTCCAGTTTACAACTATAAAGTATGTGCATATTTGTTCCAAATTTATAGCAGGTTTATATTGCAAAAACAAAAATAAATCTAAACATAGGGGTAAACTAGACCGCTCAGCCATGACACCCCAATGTGGGGTCCTCCATTATTCAACCTATTGTTCCTTTTCTAAAGAATCCCTTTTTGGGGGTCCAATTGTTCCTATAGATCTTATGCATTGAGGTCGTCCAGATACCATCTTAGAGGTAAATCGATGATTGAAACAATGGAAACGCACGGATTTGTACGCGCGGCCCACAGGATTATTATTATTATTAATTAATTCTGTTTGTAAAGCCAAGGGTTCTCAGAAAGCGAACTCAATCACTATACTGGCCAAGAACCCTATGGAGACAAGACAAGGAAGGAAATTCCAGTTTTTAGATGTGGGAGGAAAACCCCAGAGATTTAAACCAGGGAAAACCCACGCAATCAGATAGAGACTGAAAACCAAATCCACTTAGTGCCCCCCGGCAAGATTTGAACCGGGGTCCTAGAGGTGAAAGGCAAAGGAAAGATACCACTATGCCAACCCAACCACAGGATTTTCCAATGAACAGCCTCCTTTTGACCTCTAGGCGAGGGCGCCCTACTCAAATGACATCATATGCATAAGGTCCATTGATATTACCTTGTGGGGTCCATTGTTCTGTTGGTGTCAGGACCCCACAATGTCCAGTGCATAAGGGCACTCAAACACAAAAAAAAGTTGTTATAAAATTTACAAAGATCATTTTTAGCAGTAAACAAGACTCCAACACCCTTACCCCAGTCGTTGAGGAATGACGCCAGCTGCCGATAGAACTTATTGATGATGACGATGGTGACCGCGTAGACCATGCTGGGCAAGAGGAACACACCCTGGCCAGGCATCTTAGTGATGTCCATCTTACGCTTGATGTAATCCTCACAGGTGAAGCTACCCAGCATGATAGCAAACGACACCAGGAGAAAGAAGATGATGACAGGAATGGACACACCAACCTTGTCAAAGAAATAAATGAAAATCAAGTTGGAAAATAAATGAAAATCATGTTCTGGTGGCTAAGTCATCAGGATGTGGGTTCGAATCATGGTCGCGACAATTGCGGAAGAGGCAGTTATGTTTGTCTCGCAACAGATTCATTTACCCCTCCCTGTTCTTAGCTGTGCTGTGAAGAGACTTGCGTTTATATCTCGCCATGTCTTGTTTCTGCGCTTTGGGGCAGGTTTCTATCCCTTCAAAAAGTAGCCCACACCTCGAGTGGCCTTTGGGCCTTGTGATGGGTGAAATGCATTTTTAAAAAAATAAATAAAAAATAAATGAAATATGCTGAATACAGAATACACTTGCCTTGCGAGTTGAAGCCGTATGGCTGCATTCATGTTTTTCAATTAAATTTAGTTCAATTCAATTCAATTCAACATTTATTTCATACTACTCTTCTGGATATAAAACATACTAAATACAAAATATTACATAGATGGGAATTAATAATAAGAACAAAAAGGTGAACACCTTTTTCAGACATGCATTTGGACTCCCCAAACTGCAGACCATGGGCAAGACATTGGCAGTGTCTGCCATAACTGCAAGGGGGTCTTTTGACCCAATTCACCTGATGTCATCATTACAATAATCTTGGTTGCGCCATTTTGAAAGTCAATGTCTCTGTGTGTTATCCAGTATAGAGTGAATTTTATGCGATGCTGTGTTTAAACGATTTACCTGTTGTGTCCCAAAATAATGAGCGTGGCACAGTCGCCGTGTATGACGTGCACGCAAAGGGTCAATAGACCTTGTGCATGTGACGTCAACGACAGATCACCAAAATGATTGCAAGCTGTCGTTGTATATATTTCAGTCAGGTGCAACTGTTACAATTATCTGGTACGCGACAGAAGGTACAATATTGATCAAATCACTGAAAAGAAATATCGTTTGCGTTCCGCTAAATTATGTGACGTCTTGATAAAGTTTTGTGTAATTTTACCACATAAAATCTTTTTAAACTCAAAATTCAAAACATCTTCATTATGAAAGTAAGCTTGGTAAGTCAATTCATCAAGTGGCGTAATAGTTTTCAGTTTTTTGGAAACGATTACAATATTCCCGCTCGAATCTTTTAAATAGTTTCAATATAGACACGAAACTTGTGTACTTTTCATATGGAGAGGTGATCACCAAAATGGTTACATTAAAGGCATGTGTGTGATCTGTGTCGAAGTCGCGCAAGGTCTACAGGGAGATAGATTACCTTTTTGAGAGTACGCTTCCATTTTGGGTAATGAGGCTCCTCACGCCCGGTGATCGGGTTACGGTAGAGCGGCCCGTAGAACTGCGGGCGCGGCTCCTCAAACTTCACCATGCCGTAGGTGCCCCAGGCGTAGGCCATCGCAGAGCACTTACGCTTCCAGGCCTCCAGGAAGAGCGTGGTCCAGATGAGATTGAAGATGGCGAAGACCGCGTAGCCGTGACTGGGAGGTCCCCAGAAGGTGATGAGATAGTACAGGAGACCCACGGAGGCCGGTAGGACCAGGGCAGCTGTGTAGAATCCCAAGAAGGAGAAGTAGATGGCCAGGGCTTCACCAAAATACTCACGGATTTGCTCTGAAATGAGACCAATAAGAAATTATTCTTACGTTTTTGTTTTTTTCTCATAATGAAACTGAGAGTGACAAACTTACTTACTGATGAATCCAGTAACCAGAGAGTACAGGCTATGATTCAGAAACACCAGGGTAATCTGGTGCAAGACATGTTACAAATAATTCTTCCTCCTTTGGATGGGACATAAAGCCTTAGAACCAAGTACACTTGTCGTTAAGAGAAGGGGTTGGCTGTGAGCCGGCAATCGAGCCATTGTTCCGTGTTTAGTGCCAGTCCTATGCCGAAGGTAACGGTCGATGTTTTGCAATTCACGCTGTGTGAATTTGACATTTTCTCAGTCAAGAAACAAAAACAGACGATCCAACAAAGAAAATCTTTCTTCTCTTGGCATTGTCAAGTCAAGGTTTCTTTGTGCCAGTGGTACCCTCAAAGAAAAAATATTCCGGCAATTCTGCACAAAGATTCCCACCAGGAGGATGGGACAAAAAAAAAAGAACTCTGGCGGCAACTGGTTACTGACACAAGCTTCACGACCAGCCAAGGCAGGATTTCTACTCCCATTCTTTAACCACTTTATAACAATATTGAAAAAAAGTTTTTGGGATTTCCGGAATTTGTTTTTGAGAATATCGTTGTCACAATGAAACCCTAAATAAAGACAACAGAGGTAATAATGGAATGTCTTACAGTGAATAGGCCTTACCATGGCCATAAGCAACGGCCGATAATTGGCAATGGTATGCTGGAATCTTGGACTTGCCTCCCACACGTGGTGTTGGCCGAGCGGATGAGACCACCGGACTCAAGCTCTGGTGTTTCTGATCAGCAGAGTGAGGGTTCCAGTCCTGGTTGTGGCCTTAAGCAAGACACTTGACCATTATTGCTGTGCCTTCGGATGGGACGTAAAGCCGTAGGTCCCGTGTGTTATGTAATGCACGTAAAAGAACCCAGTGCACTTATCGCAAAGATACGGGGTTCGCCCCGGTGTTCCTGGTTTGATCGGCTACAGATTGCACATTATTATTAATATTATATGCCGAATACAATGATAAACAAAGGAGGCAGTCTATTGATCTCTCGTAATCCTCATTTGTACAACAAAAGGACGAAGGTCTGGAATTGGGGTACTACACACTAACCAAGTCTACCACTTCTTGGTGTTCTTACCAATAGGCTGTGCATTAAGGCTGTTGAAACTCTTGTACCATATCTTTGTGAGTGACGAGAGCTCACTAGGGATGTGCAGAGGGTAGAGATGTGTCACAATATTGGCGTCCATGCACTTGGGAACTGCAATCAATTGTAAAATGAAAATTGATCATAAATCTTGTAACTTTTGCAACGGTTGACTTTAGGATGCTAGGTGGCAGAAGAACTACTGGGTACTAATCCACTTTCACCTTCACTTTGAGCATGCAGAGATTTTCCAAAGTCCAAGAATAATGGATTTACCCTATTGTTATTCTGCCATCTTGCATCGCTAAAATTTTCCCACTAGCTAGTTTGAATAATTAAATTTTTACACCACACACACAGATCCTTGTCACTTGATTGGTGGAACATGCATCACGAGTCATCCATTATTTTGCCAATTTACCGCAGCGACGTTCCAATATTTAATATTGGACAGGCCCATCCAATATGGATATTTATTGGACACTTCGTCGTTTCCAAAATAATCATTCCCTGCCCATTTGTCCAAATGAGACACGGTCGTGTCTCGGCAGACAAAGTCTGTGCCTACATGGAGTCATCCACAATGTTTAAAAGGTGTTTTTTTAACAGAATTTTCAGAGAGTGGGCTGGACGACTCAAGGGCAATCGCTACCATAAAAATACGAGAAGTTCACATGTTTAAAATCTGGGCAAGTAAAAACCACACTTTACTAGCCAGTTTGGCTACTTTAACCAGTTGCCGCCAGGATTCTTTTTTTTTGTCCCCTCCCAATGGCGTGATTGTTTCGGCGGAATTGCCGGAATCTTTTTTCTTTGAGGGTACCACTGGCACAAAGAAGTTGCCGCCAGGATTCTTTTTTTTTGTCCCCTCCCAATGGCGTGATTGTTTCGGCGGAATTGCCGGAATCTTTTTTCTTTGAGGGTACCACTGGCACAAAGAAACCCTGACTTCACAATGCCAAGAGGACAAATATTCTCTTTGTTGGATCGTTCATTTTTGTTTCTCGACCGAGAAAATGTCAAATTGGCGCAGTGTGAATTGCAAAACATTGGCCGTTACCTATGGCATAAGAGTGGCACTAAATACGGAAACATGGCTCAATTGCCGACTCACTCTGACTTACCTCCATTCAGCCGAAATACAATGAATGAACAATGGTGGAAGCCTCTCGATGCCATGTAATCCTCTTCTTGGAACAAAAGGACAAAGGTCTGTAACAAAATCCGCCTCTGAATAGCCACAAAATGCCAGTATTTATAAGACTTTTTTGTCCTTGTTGGGTGGAACGAAGCGTAAGAGGGCGTGTGTGTGGTCTATGCACTTGGCCACCTTCGGTCTGGTGGTCCGAAACTACATAATGGCATCTTAAGACGGTTACGTTTCCAGGCAGGGAAAACATTTGCATGTATTCACGTCATTCAGTGTCAACAGGTTAAAAAAAAACTTTCAGGATAAGGTCTATACTTACTGATCCTCTGTTTCTCATACAACACAATGTTTTCAGTTCCCGGGATACAGCTTGTCTTAGGGTTACGGACATGAAGGAGTAGATAATATATGATGCGCTGGCAATCACACGTAGTCAGAAAATAATTCTCTGCGATTCATAAACAAACAAAAAATACAGTTTGATAATTCAGTTATCTCATTCATTTCTCTGCATTTAATTACAACTTCTCTCAAACAAGGATATGCTAACATACCTGCAAACATTTCAAATCTGTTAGGACACATAGCGGAGTAAGAGGCATTAGCAGATTGCCCAATGGTGGGGTCCAGGATCGAAATGACCAGCTCCCTGGCATGGCCCAAAATTTGCATTTGGTGCTCGATATGTACCCCCCCCCCTCCTATTGTGTCTTCATTGTGTTCTGGGAATCTCAGGAATTCTTTTGAGGATTTTACACCTACAGCAGATGACCTAGAATGACCTCTGGCTTGTGACAAAGAACCCTCATGTTACAGCGCCCTCTATTTGAGGCAGTGTCTGAGACAGACTGCTTTCTTTGTTATTTTTTTGTGTTAAACATATACTATTCCTCTCGTGAAAATCTTGACGTCCCGGTTTTAAGGCATTTTAAAACTCGGAAATCGGGACAGTCCCGGGAATAAATGCGACAGTTGGCAGTTATAGATCTTTCTGTTGTTGGCATGGAGCAAAACATTTAAGTCTTGTTGACAGACGATGTGACCGTATTCAACATTTTCGCAAACTTTTTATTTAAAGAAAATACATCCCATTATTGGTTGGTTTATTTCCAACAAATTCTAAACAAATTTCGAATATTTGGGCAACATTTTTGCAAACTGTGATCATCTGTTTTTGCTCTGCATTGATGGCTCCCCGTAGTTTCTCCATCTTGCGTAAATTTCATGGCTCAATTTAAATTGGTAGAAAGCAAATTTGGCCGGCGCAAGTTTGAAACTTGCCCGAGGAACTACTTTGCGCTCAACATGGTTAGAAATTTAACGCAGAATCGAGGTGTATTGAGACTAAACTGTCAGCTTTGTTCTCAACTTTTAAAGATTTTTTTGATGTTTTTAACAAAAAGGTTTTCAACAACTTGTTTGAACACAAAGGGGCCTGGTTCTTGATAATTTTACCGAGATGAAGTCGAGGTAAAATTATCAAGAACCAGGCCTCACTGTATTTCAACAACTCATTGAAAACCTCTTCACCACACTGTTATTCCCTTATTTAAAAGTTGAAACCTAGAATGGAAATGACAATCTTCCGAAACTAATGATGTACACATAAGGTCATTGATACATTGTGTTTTATACACTCAATATAGGATCTATGCTCCCCATGGTCTGAAGCAGGTTTTGAACAGGGGTCAAAAAAGGGTGAAAGGCGGGGAAATGGCTTGATTTATCCAAGCCTCTTGTGTGCTGTAAGCTTTTAGTTGAGGGATTTCTATTGGTTTTCACTTATTATTTTACCTTCACAATCAAACTGGTCGGCATGGACTCTGGTGAATTCCCGCACAGCTCCGTCCTTGCACTTCTTCTTCAGACAGGCTTTCTCGGCGCCCTCAAGTAGCCGCTCCCTGGTGGCCCCAATCTCTAGGACGGTCCCCTCACCATCTTGCCCAACAGACTGTCTAGCTTTCAAGCCTGATAAAAGGGAAAAAGGAGCTTGCTTTTGTAAGAGCTTGGATTGTTCCTGTTTAACTTGTTGGAGCCGGTTGACGTGTATCCACGAAACGGGCGACGTTAAAACACCCCATTGTGTAAAATTGCCACACAGCGGAATAAAGGTTGCCCAGATATTCCACTGCTGAGCACACACAGGGCACGTACACCCCGTCTAACACTTCATTTCACCCACACAAGGAGAAAAAGTGGTCTTGAAATATTGCCGATTTTTGGCTATTGCGCAGTGGTTTTTGTGTAATCCCCGATTCCAGACCTTTGTCCTTTTGTTCCCAGAAGAGGATTATGAGACATCGAGAGGCTTCCGAGACATCGAGAGGCTTCCATCATTGCTTATACAGTACATTGAACTTTAGCTAAATGGAGTTAAGTCAGAGTGAACCAGGGATCCAGGCATGGTTCCGGGTTTAGTTCCAATCCTATGCCATAGCTCACGGCTGAGGTTTTGCAATTCACCTGGAATGAATTTGACATTTTCTTGATAGAGAAAACAAAAATCACGGTGCATCAAAGAGATTCTTAGTTCTCTTTGGCCTTGTCATGTCAAGGTTTCTTTGTGCCAGGGTACTCTAAAAAAAATAATGATTCTGACAATTCCGAGAAAATAATCCCATCAGGCTGGATGGGAAAAAAATGGAATTAGTATTAACGCCCAACAAAGAGCTGCTTGGATCAGTCTATATAACTCTAGGATTTGAACCTACCTTTTATAGGTTTTGAGGCATTGCATGATGAGGTATCAATGTATATTTGGTTTGCGGTAACACCATGTGATTATATCTACTTTGATATGTACAGTAGATTGTTCATGTGAAAACTTGTTCTTCTACCGCAAAGTAGATTTCAGAATTTTTGGCTAGAGCAGGCTAGTCGAACTGTTGGGACCAATTAATGACTCACTCTGTGGCAGTGAAGTTATCCGAGAAGTCCCCGTGATCCACTAAGCGAAAGTAGTAGTAGACCCAGCCAATTTCTTGCCTCCACAGGTAGTACTTAATAAGTAGCACAGCTCTTTTCAGAACTAAGTGTGCCCCCTGAATTCCGAAATCTACTCCACGGTAGTCGAATAATAGCAAGACAAGTTCTCACAAGAACAATCTACTGTATTTAGCAAAGTAGATATAATCACATGGTGTTACCGAAACCAAATATAAACCCACCTTTTGTTTAAACTAAAACAACTAAAAGTTTTGTGGCATGTCGTGGCCGAGTGGTTAGTGCGTCGGACTCAAGCTCAGGTGACTGAGTCATCGGAGTGTGGGTTCGAGTCCTGGTCATGACAATTGTGTCCTTGAGCAAGACACTTAACCATAATTGCTCCGTAAAAGTTGGGGAGGTAGAGCCTTCTGCTCTACCAGCCAGGCTTCTGATGGATGATACCCAAGCCTACATCTTTACGGACTGTAAAGGGGGTTACCCTGTTTCAGCCCCAGGAGTAGGTGGCAACGGCCCCTGGAAAAAACAGTTGATTTGTAGCCCACACCTCCAGTGGCTTACTGGCCTTTTGTGTCTGGCGACTTCCATAAAAAAAAAATACTCAAAAAAAAAAAAAAAAAAAAAAACTTCCCGATTTGTTTCCTTACCAGCTCCATCCTTATCCTCTGGTGCCTCGATTCGTTCTATCATCCATCGTCTAGTCTCGCTGGTCGTCTTCTCCGATATCTCCATGATAACCAGCGGTCTGAACCGACCGCCTTTCTGTGTTAAGATGTCATCGTTGACGTCCTGTACGCAATGGCCATGGTGTTCATGGTGGTGGCCATCAAAGTCCTGGGCGTGGTGATCATGACTGTGGCCGTTGGTCTGAGCATCGGCCCCTACACGTTGGATGGCCGGCATAATGCTTTGGCTGCCGGTGAAAACAAAAAAACTGTCCTGTTTGTAACTGTGATGCAGGGCACGAAATTTACACTGGACCACAGGCCCGAGGCCAGTGATTTTAGCATTGGGCCAGTAAACTCACGACTGGACAAGTCCAGCGGTCTTGTGTTTTTGTTCACATATTGACCTTTTAGTCTGATAAATATCTTTCAATTTTGTTGAGCATTGAATAATACCCATAAAGCGAACGAGATAGATCTTCTCTTAGTGTCTGTTCAAACTAAAAGGTATTTTGTTTTCTCATTTCAATTCTGGTCTTGTAAAAACATTTCTGGTTCAGTAAACTTTTTGAGCTACAAGCCCTGTTGTCTTGTGGATTTTTTCCCCAAATTCGAGCCCTGACTGATGTAATTCCACTGTAAGCCATGCCCACTTCACACAAACTGGCTCCAACGACTACAAGGAGCCCATTAGAAATGCATTGTGCTAGTTTTTAAAACGTTGGGGCTGGCCTTTCACAACTGTCTTGCAAAGACTCAAGGTCCTTTCAGAATTATCAGTTTCAGTCATTATCATTACTAACATTTTTTGTTCGGCCACTTTTCACAGTACAAACACACAATATACAAATAATCTCATTGAACAGTAACAAAAACAAAATATGTTTATAAAAATAAAATAAAAATTAAATTAAAAAATTTAAATGAAAAAAAATTTAAAAAGGAGATTACAAATGGGAAAAATGGGAATACATACAAAAAGGACGGCCCATGTCAAGTTGACCAGGATTAACAATAAGTGTAATCAAACACTGTGACTCGAAAGTCTGACACTCCAAACTTGGTAATGGGAACATCAAAAGTAATGGAAAATATTCGTGTAGGCTAATTTCTTGAAGAAATAGCTTAAAGCCCCAGCTCAACATTGGTAAAGTGTCTGTAAATGCTTCCATTCTTTGCACAAATCAAGATATTTGTAATAAAACCAACCTGTGAAAATGTCAGCTCATTTCGTTGTTACATTTGCGAGAAAATGGTTTATGTTTTTCTTCTCACCAATGCTGAGCTGGGGCTTTAAAGAAAATGGGTGATTTGGGATTAAACAACCCACAAAAATATTTCATGCAGGCTTGCGAGTGTTGGCCAGAACCTTGTGCAAAAAGCAGATTAAGCATGTGATGTTATGACTTACCAATGAGATAAATGCAGATCTCAAATTAACTCAAGTACCCTTATAACTAACAGCAATCAACCAGCGCTTTCCAAATAAACTACAAGAAAAAAGAGGGTTGTGCTACTGTTTTTTGATCAATAAAATGATATGACTAAACTTAAAGTACATGGCCGATACTGGTAATGTCAAAGGCTGGTGTGGAAGAAGTTTCTGTCCGGCAGGAGATTCTGTCCGGGCATACGGTGAATTGTGTACTAACTCCTTCTGATAGCGCCCTCTTTTGAATAAACTCCTATCCAGCCCACGTTCATTTACCGTATGGTGGACACATTACCCTAGGACAGAATACCCTATGACACCGGCGTACATATGTATGCACTTTGTGTGACCCAACATATACATGAAGTAACAAACCTGTGAAAGTTTAAGTTTAAATATCAGAGTCACAAGAAAATTGTGAAAAACCATCACTGTTTTCAAACATCGGAATTCAAAACTGCAAGCTACATGTAATTGTAAATTCATTCCCATGCTTTAGTCTTAATAAACACACCATACAAACAACCAGTGGCATGCCACGGTGGGCGGGGGGCAAGTGCCCCCACAATCCCCCCCCCCACCTGTGTGTACACCACGAAAAAAGTTCCAGATACATGTAGTTCATTAAAAAAACATGGCCCCTGGCCCCCCCCCCCCCCCCCCCACTGAAAACCCAATGCTCACACCCCCACTCCCAATGTGAACAAACCCTGGCTTCGCCACTGCAAACAACCTGTGAATGTTGTTTCAGTTGAACTAAAGCCAATGATGTAGGCTACATTCCCTTTAAGTTTAGTCAAATTATTTTGTCGATCAGTAGCGCTACCCTCATCTTTCATTTTCTGTCAGTTTTTATGGGAAGATGTGATTTTATGTTTTTTGAGTTATATAAGGGTATGTTTTGTCATGGATTATGTTTTTGTCATGGATTGGGCTTATAAAAATGTCTAAATTAACCAAATGCGGCTCACTTTGACTTCTACAACAAAGAAACATCTCAAAGCTGTTATACAAACTTTGAGATAGTACAGCAGAAAAGTGATGGGATTGTGCCGTTAATTAATGATACAAGCATGGAATTTGGCACACAGTCAGAATGTCATGAGAAAGATATTTGGCCATAGGACCATTGCAGATAGTTTGTCCTTTGATAAAAGGTAGAATAACAAGCAATGACAGCCATTTTGAAAAAAATTGAAATTGCTTGTTACTTTACCTATAGGCCCCATGGGGTAATGGGAATAAAAAACTAAGCAAGTATTTCAGACTAGGCCTACCGATGGCCTACTATATTTTTTCCAAGGACAAATAATGTGATGGCCCTGTAGCCAAATATCTTTCTCAAGACTTATTCTGACTGTGTGCCAAATTCCATGCTTGTATCATCAAAGGCACAATTCCCCCAAATATTTCCCCAGTATCTGCCCCCACTGAGAGTATTTCAGATGTTGATAACTTTAGGATTGGTATTAATGTTAGGCCTATAAGCTTTAAAATGCAGGCCTCGAATTAACCCATGGTACCCACAGCAATTGCCGTGGTGCCCTGTGCTTTTGCTGTGGTGCCCTTTGAAAAGATCCAATACAAATTTACAGTTTCCTCATAGAAGTGCCCCTTTACCAGAAGAAAAATTGCCGTGCCCCTTCAATTCAAGAGCAAAGTTCAAGGCCTGAATATGTGTGATTATAATGCCCATGTTGAAAGAGCTTAACAAAATTGTCTCGATATCCTGTACTTTAAACATGTTTACAAAAGAGCCACAGAGCCTGGACTTCCTGCAGGCATTATTTGTACACAGCCCAATGGAAGACAACATAAAATCTAATATTTTATGGAGAATGCAATGATTCTTATCAACTTTTTGATATGAAGGAAGGAGGGGGCACATCTAAAACCTTGTACAACTCTTTATTTTATAACTCTTGAGTTTATTTGGAAATTATTATAAAAAATGGTAAATTTCCCATATGACCAGTGTAGTATCTCGCCTGCCGGGAAATGCCCTGGAATGTACAAGGTAGTTCTTTTAGTAAGTGGTCTAGTGCCTCATACAACTACTTTTACTTTTGTTCACATTGTAGATGTAGAGAAGCTTTCTACCCAGGAAGTCAGTGTAGTGCAACAGAGACTGACGTCCCACCACTACCAGGGGCTATATCTCCAGTCGATTTCACCAAACTTTATGCAACTGCATTTAAGTCCTCTTGCACCACATTCTACTGCCAAGCTTACGCACTGTTTAGTAAATGTTGCGCCAGTGGGCTTACGCAGTTGCGTAAAGTTTCGTGAAATCTGCTGTCGGGCTAGGTTTTCGGTTTGGGTTAGGGTTAAATACAAAAATTTATTATCAGGGGTATTGGAACATAGGTGTGTACAAGTCATAAAGGTCGATATTATCGTTTCTTTTTTTAGAAAATTACAGGCTGATAGACCCAGTAACTGGGGGGCGCTGTGCTCCTTTTTTTTTTTTTTTTTTAAATAAAAAGGAGTACAGCGCCCCAGTTACTGGGTCTAACATTACAGCAGGCGGAAAAGTTTCAATATCCGACTGCCACTTTCTAAGGGAAATTTCTAGATTTTTTAATGGATACGTGGCTTTATTTCCTTTTTTGTTAATATTTCTCTCCAGGAATTGGTAGCTAAAACACTACTTATTGACCTTTCAAAAAGAAAAATCAAGCGGACATTTCATCGCACGGCTGAACTTTCATGCATTTATTCCCAAACGAACTAAAATGGCCTTTAGCGAGTAAAGTTGTCAAGCCCAACGTAGACGTGAAAATGGCTCATTTTTCATGATTTCGACACTTTGTAATTGTTCAAAGTGCCTGTTCCTCTCTGTATACATTCTGTCAACCTTTCTGGACAGGTAAGGATGTAATTTGACCTAAATCAAGGGAGATAAAGTGGCAGCCAGACACAGCATTTTTGTCCAGCAGGCTGACACTAGTGGCAGTGACATACTACAGTCTACAGCTGACTGACACAAGTGACTGACAGTGTCAGTGACACAGTCACCCTGTCAAATTAAATTCCCTACTAATATGCTAATAAATCAAACAAATTTAAGTTGTTTATATTTGTTTATTTACTAACATAGTAAATAACTTATCAAATACTAAAATTAGACCACTAAAACACACCCTTGCTGTATGATTATGAACACACCCACCTTTTTGACTCCACCCACGTCTACATCTGACTGCCACAAACACACTTTCTGAATTGTGTGAAAGTTAAAAACCACTACCTTGCAATCGCGCCCTCTGTTGCCGAATTTTTCTTGGTGATCCTGTACCCTGACGTAAAATCTACGGTGTGAAATGATAAAGCCACAGGGGTAACAGACGTTACCAAAAACGTGTTCACCGATCGCACAGGTTTTGCATTTGTGAGCTGTATTTTGGTTAATTTCTACTTTAAAATGGCCAGCTTAAAAAGGAAATCGCTGGATCCTAAGCAGAAAGTTAGTGATTTTATTAAGGCAGAGGTAAGAATCATATTATGTTGAGAACATATCCCTAAAATTTACTCTAATAATAGAGAAAAAATCGGCTTTGATCGTCATTATTGACAACCTTAAAACGAATACCCCATCATCTGCCCATTCACTCAACATGCTCAATCACATGCTGACGATCGAAGTCGACATTTCCTTTGGTTACCATTTTCTTCATTAAAGTCAATTTTACACTCGTTGCCATCTACTTCCAGTTCACTTGTGTTGTGAGTAGAACTTAAAGCAGCTTCCATACGCGTGCGTGAAAATTCATGCGCTGAGTCGCAGACAGCAACTGCAACGTGTGTTCGAAATAAACAAATCTGCCCCATGCTTGAACAAGATGGCGCATATTATTAGTTGTGGAGTGACGACCTCACAGTGTTTTTGAACCAATTTTGATCTGGTTTTAACTGCAGTTTTAAACAGTGTAGTCAATATCTGTAAATTTGTCACCAGTCCAGCTCATTCTTCTTGAAGCCGTTAGAACTGAAACTGAAAGTAAGACTAAGACCAAGCAAGAGGCTAACGACAGAGCTGGCTGGAGTGGAGATAACAACAGATCAGACACGCCATGTTTACCTAGTAGAACGAGTGTGCAACAGACGATGACGACGATATTATCGTGAAGTAGTGCGAGTTACCTCCAATAAAGTTAAATCCAATTTGTTAAAACATAAGAGATAAGAATGCTGCATCAAATTGCAGCCTTTTCACTTCTTATGAATATAACAAATTATAAGTGCATTTTTTCAAATTGTGTTAACTGAGGCAGTGTGACTTTTTCATTCCGATGTTGTTTGATACTCTACCACTACTAGGATGACCTGTTTGTGGATGCTCCAATGGACGACGGCAGTGACAGTGACTCGGAGGATTACAGTGAGGAGGATGAGGAGCTGGAAGCAGAGATGACAGACAGCGAAGACAGTGGTCTCTCTCACGATGACGATGACGATGACGAGGAAGATGACAGTAGTAACGACGATGATGATGGATCTGAAGATGCCTCCGAGGAAGAAGAAGAAGAAGAAGGGAAAAAACAGGAACATCTCGAAGATGCAGATGGAGATGATGAAGAAGATGAAACTGATCTCAAGAAGAAAGAGGTGTCTGTTATGATTTGACTTTTGGTTAAGAAATGTGCATCCCATGTCAGATTTGAAACTTTGCATGGTTGAGAATACAATTTAGTAAGGTTTGTGGTAACACCATATACATGAAATCTGGTGTTTTTCTGATTATCTTCATAAGAGAGCTTTCTCCTGAAGACAATTAGAGCATACTGATCGAAATGTCAAGTTTTGGTTTTTTTCAGAACCGCCATAGCAAACCGAAAGTAAACCTCACTAGATTGTGTCCTGTTTATCTACAATGATAAACCTTAAATACAGTTTAAAAAAATTATTTACCTTATTATTTTTCGATATATTTTTCACACTTCTTTATTCAGTTCAATAGTTGCGGCCTAGCTATTTTTTAAATCACATGTTTAAAAATCGAAATTAGTACAATTTTCTTCGTTTCACCGGAAAACAAAGAATACCTTTTTAATCATGCCGTCATAATTTCCGGCTATCACTTATCTTCTTTTGCTTCAGAACAAGTCTCTGGCTCCACCAAGCAGAGGTAAACTGAACAGACTCGCTCTGCAGTTAAGAAGGAAACAGATTAAGCGGAAACCTGCGACAAGGTTGGACAACAAAACGCAATCCGAACCAAATGATAATGAAGTTAATGTAGAGAGCACAACAAGCAAAGTGGTAGATGAGTATGAGTTTGACTCGTCAGATGAAGAGGTAGGCTCTCCCCCCCCCCCCCCCATGTGTTTTTTTTTTACGGTTTTCTTAGGCTTGTGATTAGGGATTCAGTTTGCTGTTAAAGCATGCTTTGTTTACCCGAGCTGGTGTTGTATGGAGCAGGCCAGCACACCTGACGGCAAGGTCTGGTATTCAAGCTATAAGAAGGCACTGGTTCGAATCCCACCCTTGAAGCCTGTTTTAATGCCCAGCAAGAGTAGAGATTGTTAATGGAGATATGATCCCCTGCAATGGGGTTCAAGAACAATATGACATTAGTTTGTTGCCCTACAATAGACCTTATGCACATGACGTCATTTGAGTAGGGCGCCCTCGTCTAGAGGTCAAAATGAGGTTGTTCATTGGCCAATCCTGTGCACCGCGCGTACAAATCTCTGCGTTTCCATTGTTACATCATGGATTTACCTCTAAGATGGCGGCGTGATGACGTCAATGCATAAGGTATATTATTTATGATGAAACACTGCATACTTTATGCTTTGAAATGGAAAGTTATTGTCGACACAATCTATGACAAAGTGACGGCTCCCGCCAAACAATCCGCCACTCAGAAAGCAGCACCCATTGGTTGAAAGTAATGTAAAACAAACCCTCATTGGTCAAGCTTATTAACCAATCCATGACAAACACTTACGTTAGCCCCATGTTGATTGGTTGCCTTTCATTGCCGTTGGATCCCTTAGGTAACATACAAATAGCTTCACAAGCCAAGACTGTTCACATTAATGATGAAGGCACCCAACACGCAATAACAGTACAAAGGCATTTATGGGGGGAATTAGACTGGAAAACCAGTCTTACCATGAATCAGTAGAGCTTACTGTCGACTACAAGGGAGTTGTTTAATGAGTTTAAAGCAGTATTGATCATTTAATTGATAAAATGCAATTTTATTGTTTTGTGATTGATTTTTTACATGGAAGTCAATCTGGCTGGCGATGCTGCATACTCCTAAGGAGTTGAGATGGTCATAAAACTTGTCCCGGACTTCTTTTACCCGCTGGTTGTCCTGGACTAATTTTGATAAGGTCCCTAAGGAGTTTTCTGAAAACTGGTTTGATTATTCTTGACTTCTACCTGTCCAGGATATCCGAAACACAGTGGGTAACATTCCAATGGAGTGGTACGACGACTACCCTCACATCGGCTATGATGTCACTGGGAAGAAGATCATGCGACCACCGAAGAGAGACGAACTGGAGGAGTTCTTGGAGAAGATGGACAACCCAGATTATTGGTAAGTAAAGTCCAGGTGCTAAAGAGCTGCTTAACCAGTTGCCTCCGGGATTCTTTTGGCGGAGTTGCTGGAATTTGTTTTCTTTGAGGGTACCGCTGGCACAAAGAAACCCTGACTTGACAATGCCAAGAGAACAAAGATTCTCTTTACTAGATCATCCATTTTGTTTCTTGACCGAGAAAACGTCAGATTCACACGGTGTGAATTGCAAAACATCGGCCGTTACCTATGGCATAGGAGTGGTACTAAACACGGAACCATGGCTCGATTGCCGGCTCACTCTGATTTACCTCCATTGAGCCGAAATACAATGAATGAACAATGGTGGAAGCCTCTCGATGCCTCGTAATCCCCTTATTGGAACAAAAGGATGAAGGTCTATAATCAGGGATTACACAAAAAACACCTCTCAATGACCACAAAATGCGAATACATTCAAGACCTTTTCTGGTCCTTGTGTGGGTGAATCGAAGCATTAGATGGCATGTGTGTGGTCTGTGCACACCCTGCAGTTAAATGACCGGGTGACCTTTGCTCCGATGGTCCGAAATTACATAATGGTGTCTTTACACGGCTTCCGTTTCCAGTCGGGGGAAAAACATTTGCGTGTATTCACAGCGTCCCGTTTCAACTGGTTAACTGTAAGCCAATTTTTCTGCTTAGTTTAATTTGCTCCAGCAAAACAAATTTGCTTGAGCTCAAGGGTACTTCACAGGTTAGCAAGAAAATTAGGCCACCAGCTTGTGCGTCCACCATGGACTTGCATTGTTACATCATTCATTTGCTTAATACAGTAAGCACCGGAAGGTTAGCATGCCTTCTCCTGTGCTTACGGTTAGCAGCAGTTTGAAATGGAAATTGCACAGTAAGCACAAAATCAGCCGTTAAGCAACTCTATGACATTGGGTTCAGGTGTTGAATCACACTTGGCGTTTAGCCACCTTTGGAAAAATGCTAACATCAATAAAGTAAACTCACGACTTAAAAAAAGTGTCTAAGCCATAATTTATCCAGGAAATCTGATTTTCTGTACACAATCTTAGTACAATCTTGAATTACGAAATATAACAGCAGAAAGTAATATTTTTTGTGTTTTTTGCCCAAACACCGATGTGTGTTAAACACTGTATACTCAGTACTTTCCCGAGTCCTGTGAAAAAATACCTCACAGGCAGATTCTTCCGTTGGGATTCGAACCCACGACCCCCGTCAATTCTAGAGCAGGTATCTTACCATCTAGAAAGTAACTTACAGTTCTGAAAACTAGCACTAGTCCTATGTCGATGGAATGAACAACTCTTGAGGCAATAGACCTTACGTGTATGACGTCACTATGAGCATTTTGTACAGGAAAGGACACCCTCGCACTGAGGTCAAAACATCTAAGATGCGACGTGTCAAAGATGGCGACGTACACACATACCTATAAGCTGCCTCATCCATATCTTCGGTGTCCGCACAGTATTTCAAAGTTCCCCCAAACCACCCAAGCTTGACATTCCTTTATACTTCATCTTGCTGCAGGAGGGCAGTGCTCAAGAAATCAACATAAAATTAGCATAATATTAGCATATTCCAGAACTGTTACTGGGCAATAGAAACACAATAGAGGTGGGGATTCAGATTTTAAATTGTCCTAACTTAAATAATAAAGCAATATCAAAACTGACTGAATTCACATAATAAAGTCACCTCGTGACATTTAGTAACGCGCACATCCTGTATCTGTTGCATTTCAGGCGGACAGTGTACGACAAAATGACCGGCAGTGACATCGTCCTCAAAGACGAAGATGTGGCTCTGATACAGCGCATCCAAGATGGCCGCTACCCAGAGACGACCTTTGACCCCTACGAGCCGTACATTGACTTCTTCACGCACGAGAAGATGATCCATGCCGTAACGCGCCGGCCAGAGCACAAACGCAGTTTCATTCCGTCACTCCTTGAAAAAGAGAAGGTGTGCTCCTAGACTTCCTGAAGGAGTCATCTTTTTTATTTGATTTTTTTATTTATTTTTAAAATTTTAATATTGAAAGCAAGTTATTAAAAGTGTTTACGTGGACAATTTTCTGCATCTCCTTATTACCTTTGACAAGCTTTGGGCTCTAAAAAACGGAAGCCCTCCACTCCTGGTTTTCGTTTTTGCAAAGGGCACTTCGGTTGGAAAATCTGAAAGTCTATTGGAAACTTTTGAAGGGACACCAAGGCCAGGGGCCATGGCCCTCGTGTTATTCCAGGCCTGGCATTCATTGTTGATGTGCCCCATCTTGTAGTCTTTCTGTCAGAGGTTATTTATGCAGCTGTAGTTCATTTGATCATAATCTTCCCCAAAGCTTGCTTTTGGCTGCTGTATTTTAATACAACAAAGCCAGGGGCCAAGTTGGTACAGGGACCATTGTCGACTAGACGCTGATTTTGCATGGTATCCAACACATGTTTTTGAGCATGAATACCAGTCGGTATTGGCTGCTAGTCGACAAATCGTCATTGTGCAAACTGGGCCAGGGTCACAATTCAGTGCTCTGAGTTGATGAAGGGAACTACTATGGAACGGCAAAATACCAGGTCAATCCATTGTTTTCTGATTGTGTACATTCTCAGAATTACTTAAACAATGGAAAACTACTGGTTTGCTGCCACCAAGCATCCAAACGTCCCCTATTGCCCAGATTATAATGTGTCTCCTTTTGGCAGATAATGTAGCAGCCACGGTCAGTTTTACTTCATTCATCTAATGGGATTAAAATATATTCTCTTGTAAAGGTCAGTAAAATGGTGCATGCTTTTCGCATGGGCTGGTTGAAGCCACGCAAAGAGAAGAAGGAGGACGACGGGATGCCCAAATTCTATGACATCTGGAGTAACGAGGCCCACGCAGAGCTGACCAAACGTCACCACTCTCACATTGCTGCTCCTAAGGAGAAGCTGCCGGGTCATGAGGAGTCCTACCGACCCCCACCGGAGTATTTGCCGACGGAAGAAGAGGTATCACAAGTAGTCACATTTGGGGAGCATCTCGTTATAATAAAAGACTTTTATGAAGTGCCAGTATCTTCTATTCAATTCAAGTCAATTCTTTTGTTCGTCATGCCAGCATGAAACTCATTTCCTGAAATTGTCCAGTGGACAGGCCTTTATCAAAATGAAAATGTCCTCGGCCTATAAACAGATCCCACACTATAGACTGATCCATTAAGCCCCGCCTACCTAGCAACTGGCTAGCAACAGCACATGGTGTGACTTTCTTGCCATGATCGCAGCGGTGGTTCAGTTGCGGCCACACACACGTTTCGGATACACGCATGTACATGGTTTTCTCGAATGGTATGGATTTAGTTTCGTGGCCTTTTGAGCAGTGCCTTGAGTCCAGAGAACAATGCAGACAGGAACACTGTTAAACCACTTTTACCCTACTGTACAGGGACCACTGCTGTGGGATTTGCACCTCCAGACATACGAAAAAAATTCAAACAAAACAAAACTTTGTACAGTTGAGTGTGCTGTTGTGTGTCAAAACAGTGGTGGCTGTTTGCTTACTTTTCTAATGGCATTTTAACATGTCAGAATTTGTCAGACTTTCAGTGGCAGTTTCAAGACTGTGATTGGTCAATACGTTAGTAGGCGGGGCTTAATGGATCGGCGTATTATGACTTCATGCTTGTATTCTGAAAACAGTGCCGCCAACATCTAGTCACATACCAGCTACTGCATAATGCACAAGCCAGCGCACTGTGCGTGCTCTGGCCCACAATGAAACCACAGCAATGATAGTGGGCGAGTCATAAAACAGGATTCTACAAAAATAAAATAAAAACCCAGAACTGATATAGAACAACAGATAGGCACTGGCAATAAAGGCATTGGTCCTAAAAAAAAAAAGAGCAGTTGGGTGGAGAAATATTAAAGAAACCTACATCAAAATTCAACAGCACATGAACACGTGGTTTGTTAGTTTGAAACGTTTTTTTGTGCGTCTGATTTCTTCCAGATTAAAGAGTGGAAGGAGGCTCACCCTGAGGATCGTAAGATGGACTTCCTGCCTCAGAGTTTGGAGTGCCTCCGTAAGCTACCAGCCTATAAAGATTTTGTACGAGAGCGGTTTGAACGATGCTTGGATCTATACCTGTGCCCAAGACAAAGACGCATGAGAGTAAGCAACACTATCCCCCCCCTTGAAACATGTTCACTTTCATCATAAGAATCACTCTGAAACGGTGTACTCCGCAGTAGAATAATGACAGGACAAGTTCTCACAAGAACAATCTACTGTATATATAGCAAAGTAGATAATAGTCACATGGTGTTACCGCCAACCAAATATACATTGAGACCTCACAATGCAACGCCTCAAAACCTAGATTTTGTCTTTACCAGTAAAATTTGAAGAATTTCTATACAGAATCTATAACAACCAGCCATTCTATCCACCGCATGGAACATTGGCTGGCTCTGATATGTACGTGTATTCTTTACTGGCGACGCTCAATATATGGTTGTACGTTTGGTTATTAATCGCTGGTAGAGGGCCCGATCAGTTGTGTTTTCGCCCTCTACTGGCGATTAATAACCAACTGTAAAACCGTATATAAAGAAAGACGGCGCTTTTTTTCGGCACAAACAAAATCCTGGGCAGAACCCTGTTTAAGGTGATTTATCACACCAGTTTTCTCTCTTTCAATTTTTTTTTTTAACAGGTCCAGGTTGAGCCAGAAGACCTCCTCCCCAAGTTGCCCAAACCTAAAGACCTTCAGCCGTTCCCGACTGCCCAGGCAGTAGTCTACCAGGGTCATGGTAGCTACGTCCGTACTATCAGCGTGGACCCTACAGGACAGTGGCTAGTCTCAGGTTAGGCCAGCAGGACTTATGTCTCTCCATTTCTCTTCCTACAACATCATTATTTACTTCAAGTATAGACCATGTAACCTTTGTGTGACCTTTCACATTCCTGGGCTTTTCTGGCAGGCGAGATACTGCACTGGTTATTATGGGAAAGTGTACATTTTGTGTCATAATTTCCACATAAATGAAGGAGTTAAAAAACAGCTGAACAAGTTTGAGATGTGCCTCCTTTCTTCATATCAAAAGTTGATAAAAATCAGTCAGTGCAATCTCCGTTAAATGTTAGATTTGATGTTTTCTTCCTTTGGGCTGTGTACAAATCGTACCTGCAAGGAAGTCAAGGCTCTCAAATGATTTTGATTGATTTATGCACTGTAGCAGCCTGCAATGTGTGGTAAATACATCAACACGAATGACTTTGAACGATTTTTTAAAAGCATTTTTGTATTCTCTATTAGGGTCGGACGACAAAACGGTAAGGTTCTGGGAGGTTTCGTCCGGTCGCTGCATGAAGAAACTGGACGTAGAGGGTACCGTCAAGTGTGTCGCCTGGTGCCCCAACCCCGCCATCTGCCTCGTCGCTGTCTCGATGGACAACAAGGTCCACCTGGTCAACCCGGAGCTTGGGGACAAACTGGTGGCATCGGACACAGATCGGCTGATAGAGGCATATGAGGAGCCCGAGGAGGTCAAGACGTCGGCGTTGGTCGAGTGGACCGTGCCCTCAGAAGAGGAGAAACAGAAGGGATTCAGGTTGTGTCTCACACACTTCAAGGTATGATGAAAAGAGTGAAAATATCCACAGGACCATCGACCGGAGTCCGTTGATGTTAGCATTGGGTCGGCAACCTCACATTCAAACAAGTCCAGTGTTCCAGTGTATTTTTCTCCCAGTGTAAAAGCACGTACAGTACATTTTCATGCAATGGTCAGCAAAGGATAGATATGAAAATGGAAGACAATAATTCTGGTCATGTTATACTATTTCTAGTCTAGTGAAAGTTCTGACCTACAAACCCTGTAGTTGTGGAAGTTTTCTTGAAATGTGTGTCTTGCAATGAATGGTGCTTCTCGTCCAGTAAAGTATATCTCATAATATGGCGCAATCTGCCGCCAACCATGCTAGAAACACTGGGGCGAACCCTTTCTCTTTACAAATGATAAATTTACTGGGTTATTTTACGTGCATTACACAACACAAGAGACCTAAGGCTTTACAAACCCGTCCGAAGGACGAAGCATTTTAGAGTTGGGTGTCTTGCTCAAGGACAAAAGTGCCATGACTGGGACCCGAACTGGCACCCAGACAACACCAGAGCTTGAGTCTGGTGTACTTAACGGCCCGGCCACGACACCACCACTGCATATTATTATTATAATACCTTGTATTACATGTCCTTCAAATCTGTTTGGTTTTTGTTTTCTTTTTTTTCTCAGGCAACCAAGCAGGTCGTGTGGCATGGAAAGGGAGATTATTTCGGCACAGTGGTACCAGACGGCGGTCACTCCTCAGTCCTCATCCATCAACTGTCCAAGAGAAGATCACAAACGCCCTTCAAGAAAAGCAAGGGCCTCATTCAATGTATTGCCTTCCATCCATCAAGACCGTACTTCTTTGTCGCTGTGAGTAACTCTAAAAAAAAATATATCGATGGCAAACAGTCTTTCGTTTGGATCAAAGTACGGGTTTGAATCCTGACCTTAAGCAAAAAATATAGATTCAATTTTTTTCTGCTAAGCAAAAATAAGCAAGGTACCAGTCATAGATGGTACATGTAATAAGGCATTTTGGCTGGTAACCTTATTCTAGTAAGCATGATTTTGTTGTGCTTTATAGCAACTTTTAATTGCTTAGTTCTAGGACGGGATACCCGCCTTATTGATGAGTCAGCAATCTCATGTCTTATTCCCTGAATAATGTTTGGTAAGCGTGCAATACTCACTGGGTAACCAGACTATAAGTTTCAAATTAGAGAACTGAATCCAGTTCTTTCCAATTAATGCTCGGAATGCAGCGGTGCTTTTGAACTACTGGTACCAGACTATTGGTCATTTTCACTGATGCAAGCAGTGAGTGAACAACAGAGGGCGGTTGTAAAAATTACAGCCCCACTTTTATATCAACCATGACGAAGGCAAATTAAGCCATAGATGCCCCGTGCACTAGGAAGACAATGCATGTAGAATTCTGAAAACTTATCAACCATGACGAAGGCAAATTAAGCAGAAGGCAAATTAAGCCATAGATGCCCCGTGCACTAGGAAGACAATGCATGTAGAATTCTGAAAACTTATCATTGAATAGTAGAGGCTTACTCCCATGCAACTTTCGGTCGCATAACATACTTGTTAGTTTAAAGGTTTCCTCAAGTTTCAAGCTGCAATAAAAACAATTTTCTGGGGGAAATCTTGGTTTCTTTACGAGACTTCGAAAGAATATTGATAATGTGCAGTTTTTATTAGAAAGAATATTGGAAAGAATTAGAAAGAATATTGATAAAGTGAAGTTTTTATTTATTATTGATGGCTCTCTAGAGTTTCCTTTCTTGTCTATCTTGTTTAGTTATTCATTTATGTAGGCCTTTGTTTTTTATCTTTTGCTAACTTTGCTTTTTATTGACATTGTCTCGTCTTTACTTTATTGCATTATTTTGTTTTACCTAGTTTATTTCGTACTTTTGTTCCTTGTACATTTTGTGTTGTTTTGGTTGAATATGTAATAATGATTATTAAAAAAAAAAATCATAATTTTACTATTTCCAGAAAATAACCCAGCACTACTGCCATTGTTTGTCCCCGTTTTAGACTCAGCGTTATGTGCGTGTGTACAACCTTCTGAAGCAGGAACTCACTAAGAAGTTACTGACTAATGCTAAATGGATATCTAGCATTGCCATCCACCCTGGAGGTAAGTACAAATAATGATCTGCTTTTCTGCTTTTTCGCAAATTAAAGAGATATTCTACAAATATTGAGCAGGAGTGGAACCTGAGGCTTTGAGACGCTTGGTTGACAGCAGTCATACCAGGTAATGACGTGTCTTGGCCGAGCGGATAAGAACACCGGACTCAAGCTCTGGTGTTTCTGATCAGCAGAGTGTGGGTTTCGAGTCCTGGTCGTGACATTTTTGTCCTTAAGCAAGACACTTAATCATTATTGCTGCGTCCTTCGGATGGTGTTTCGGATGGGACGTAAAGCCGTATGTCCCGTGTGTTGTGTAATGCATGTAAAAGAACCCAGTGCACTTATCGCAAAGAGAAGGGGTTCACCCTGGTGTTCCTGGTTTGATTGGCTGCAGATTGCACCACAGTACCTTGTAAAACCGTGACATGGTGCTATGTCAAGGAACAGGTCTCATACTTCAAAACGTAACTCAACATACCTTGCAGAAAATAAATACTTTGAGAAGCCCGTCGGGTGTGATAAAGCGCTATAAAGGAACTTCGTATTATTATTATTATTTTCCATTATTTCCATCGTTTTGAGCATGCAAACATTTCTTAAAACAATGGATTTAATCAACAAGTTTGCTGCCACCTGGAGTTCCCAGAGTCTGCTCTTTCGGAGTACGGACAAACCTAGATTGTTCCCCTATGCCTGGTACTCGGAGAAGAGAGGGCCATAATTGTCCTTTTTTCCCAATCTTGAAGCTGTTGAGCAGAAAATGGTGCTCAGCAGATTTTTCTAAGCAAAAAAACAGCGGGAAACCAGTCACATACAGTATTCATTACAGGGTATTTGGGCTGGTAACCTATTTCTGCTATGCAAGATTCATCTGTTGTACGCAACTTTTTCGTCATAGAGCTTAGCACAAATAACTTCAGTGGTTTAACAACTTGATGTTTCGATCAGCGTGGTCTGATGGTCTTCAGGAGAACCGCTTGAAATTGGTAATACCCATTCAAAGTTATAACGCCAGGCCTTTTTTCTTTGATGCTGTTACTTAGGTGACAATGTACTTGTGAGTAGCTATGACTGCAAGTTGAGCTGGTTTGATATGGATCTGTCGGTGCGACCTTACAAGACCTTACGCAATCACAGACAGGCCATACGCGATGTTTGTTACCATCGTCGCTACCCATTATTTGCTTCGTCAGGGGACGATGGCTTGGTCATCGTCTGTCATGGTCAGGTCTACAAGTAAGTGATTCAGTTATTCATCAATATTATTTCCATGCTTAATTTTTTTTTTTTTATCACAAGTTGTGCGCTACTCCTAAAAGTTTAGCAAATATAAGGAAAAGTAGAAATATTTTAAGCCTTTTAAAAAATATTTCCAGTTCAGTGAAATTACTGTGCTACAAGACTAGTGGTTAATTGGAGGTTTTTTTTATTTTTTATTTGAGCCCAGCCGACCAATCGGAAAGCAGAAATCTGCCGTAAGGCCAAAATGGCTGCACCCATGAGTTGCCTCACAGTATGCTCATAAAGAAAATGTAGCGCTCAGCATACTCCTGTTTTTTTCTTTTTTCATGGACATCTGTTAAAATGTCATGATTTTCTAAATGGAGGACACGGACTATGTTGGGCCATCGTTTGGAATAATCTTAATAGACTGATCCATTTAGCAACTGCCTAGCAACAGCACATGGTTGACTTTCTTGCCATGATCGCAGAGGTGGTTCAGTTGCGGCCACACACATGTATCAGATACAAACACGTATATGGTTTTCATGATCGGTTTGGATTTAGTTTTGAGGCTTTTGAGCAGTGCTTTGAGTCTGTTAAACCACTTTTACACGACTGTACAGAGACCACTGCGGTAGGATTTGCACCACCAGAAATAAGAAAAAAATTAACAAAAGTTAGTACAGTTGTGTGTGCTGTTGTGTCTCAGAACAATGGCGGCAGTTTGTTTACATTTCTAATGGGATTTTAACGTGTCAGACTTTCAGTGGCATTGTCTAGGTTGTGATTGGTCAATACGTTAGTAGGCGGGGCTTAATAGATTGGTCTATTGTCTTTAATTATTGTCTATTTTCTTTAAATCAGTGACTGAGTTGAATTGATTATTTTGTTCATTTTTTTTCCTCTCTCTCCAGTGACCTCCTCCAGAATGCCCAGATTGTACCAGTCAAGATTCTGAGGGGTCATCAGGTAACCAACAGCCTTGGGGTCTTGGCGTGTGAGTTTCATCCGACACAGCCCTGGCTTTTCTCGAGCGGTGCCGACAGTACAATACGACTCTATACGTAAAACCGCTTATTATTCTTGGTACGTCTTCAAATACGTTTACAAAAGGTTATTTCATTTCAGTTGTTTCAATTCCTCGAGGAGAAAAAATAATTATACTAAGATGATATCGAGTCCATTCTATTTCACACATTTTTCAGGGGAAAAACAAGTGCTTAAATTGTGTAAACTAATGGACTTAAAATTTTTGTTATATCGTCATCACATAGATCCTTTTTAATTCATTTCTTTTTTCTGCGATAGTTACACATACCAGACTTTCTCAGTGTTAACACGAGTCCGATCAGTCATATAAAGTAGATGGAAACTGTTAACAAACGACAAACATTTGCTTTTATGTTATGAAAATGCAAGAATAATGCACCCGAAATGCACTCGATTCGATGAGTGGATGTGTGGTCTGTACGGACAGGCAACAGTCGTTGATCAAAAACAGAGTTTATTTGAAACATTTTGAACAAAATTATATATAAGGCGACACTCATCATACAGCGAAGGGGCAATTTTGTCTTTGAACCATGGTTACTCTAGCTGGTATTTTGACCCAATTCACCCGACGTGATCATCACAATAATCTTGGTTAGTGCATTTTAGGCGATGCGGCGTTTACACGCTTACCATAATTTTTAAGTGCAGTTTTTGCGTGTGACGTTGGTGCAAGCAAAGCATCAAATCTCAGTCACATCTACAAAGATCTCAACACTTTCTTTGTCATTTCAACAGTAAATGATCTAGACTAAATAACAGTCTTTTTAATTAATCCGAAAACTGTTTCAAAGCAGGCAATTAATCATTACTCAAGGAATTCAATTTTTCTATTATTTTAATAATTTGTTTGCTCAACACTATAACCGAGGAAAAAACAGTCTTGACCTGATTTGCATGTGACCTTATGCAAATGAGTTAAGTGCCATAGAATGGGGAACTTTTGGGGACGCTAGGTGGCAGCAGTTCTTGGAAGTGTACTCACGCCCAGAACTAAGTAAACAGTGAAAATTTACCTGGGAAGTCTGCTGCTCCCTGTCATTCCAAGGTCTTTCATCGGCCTCTCGAGTTGACAAACATTGCAAAATAAATTATTAACTGTGATCTGCAAAACTGTATCATACATGTAAGTTTTGGAATAAATAAAAAAACAACTCAAAGGAGGAGTTGGGAATTGAATTGGTGCTTCAGTTTGTATTTTTTAATACTTCTCTCAAAATGTACAAAAATACATCATACATGTTAATAATTAAAGGTGCAGGCTTGTCAAAAACAAATAGCTATCGGTTATCTATCGCAATGAGAAAGGCAACTCGGTTTACACGCTGTTTGTGTGTATGTGTGAACATGAACTTTCTGTGCCACGAAATTGGCTGCTGGGAAATGGCGACGTGCCTGAACCTTTAATAGTGTAACTATATAGTTACTATAATATTATAGTGCTATGAAGAGTGTATTCACAACACGTTTAAAAGAGGGGCTCCACGGTCAAATTTGATTCTCTTTAAAAGCGAAATTTGAAACATGACGACATTGGATATCAACAACAAACGGGTCGGTACGTTCCAAAGAGGAATTGTTGCGTCAGTCAATGCCGTTTTGATCCCGCATCATCAAAATTCAGAAATGAACTTTATAAAAATTCCTGTACAAAAATGTACTGACCCAGTACATTTGAAATGTGACGTCATCGGACGTTTTTCGGATTTTGACACAAAATTCGCACTGGAAGGGTATCAAACACAATGGCCTTTTACACCGATTTAGAGTGAGGTTAGAGACTTGTTTTTTATTTCCACTTTCATACGGACTCTTTATCTAGTGCAAAATGAGTGCATCACAAAACTGAATTTGACCTCGAAGCCCCTCTTTAAACTTGACGCTGCGTGGATTGCTTTTTTCACAGGCCGCACTGTTCATTGTGTCCACACTCGCAAAGGACTCCATGCAAATGTGCACAACACTGTTTATGTTTACCTTACAATGTATGTTAATATCAGATGAACACATTACGGAGATGTACCCTGTAAAGAATATTTTACTTAAAATATACAAAAAATATCTTTGACTATTTTTTTGCTATAGATACATGAAAGTTACATTCTAAAAAAGAAGTACATTTCAGTTTTTAATACGCTCTGAACAACTAGACAATTATCTTAGCGTTTAGGAACTATCCAATATTTACACAGACCTTGTACAACTGTAAGAGATGTTAAAAATGTTGATACTTCTACAGTAAGAATCAACCGGGGAAACATACAAACCGAAAAAATAATATGCACATATGGACTGGCAATGAGGGATATAGTGCACGTCTATGCACCCCTCTGGCCTGTGAGTGACCAGGAGAAGGTCCTATTCCCCGAGGCCGAAGGCCGACAGAAATAGGACCCTCTCCTGGTCACTCACAGGCCGGAGGGGTGCATAGACGCGCACTATTGCCCGAATAATGCCAGTCCATATATGTTTTATAACACACCTCAGTCCAAAATGTCGGTTAGAAGAGTAAATCGCGTTTTTTTTGGCCAGAGATTCTTCTCGATCCACAGACGCCGCCATTTTCTTCTTTTGAGGGCGCTGTTAACCAGTCAATAGTTTGGGGGGTTTTTGAAACTATTTCCCACTTTGCGAACTATTTCCCCCAAATGAAGCGCGTGCGGTGCGTGTGGTGCAGATTTCATGCACTAGGCTGTATTAGTTCACCCCACGCGACCGTCTTTCAGCCAATCAGGATAAAGAACCAGGGAGAGGTGTGTTATATAAAAGTTTTATATTATTATGTGTTATATAAAAGATATACCAGGCATTCACATCTATTTAAGGCGGGGGATACTTCTGGTAATTACTCCAAAAATAAATGACCATAAAAACTTACTTTCTAAGGAGCAACAGACACTGTTGATAGTATAAAACATTGTGAGAAACAACTCCCTTCAAAGTAACATAGTTTTTGAGAAAGAGGTCATTTCTCGCAAAAATATTTGAATCTGAGAAAGGCTTCAGGCATGAAGCCTTTCTCACGTAATGAAAAACGTGCAGTTTTGAGCATTTTTGGATCCTTCTGCGTGGAAATAACCACTCCAGGTTTTCATCGAGATCTCAAGAACGCTTGAAATAGAAGCAGATTCTTTTAATTAAAGTCCTCAGTTTCAGTTAAATAACTATTTTTCTGAGGGCCAAAAATTGAAAATCGACTGAAATAGGAAGAATATCATGCCTGATATAAGAAGACACCTGAGATATCGAACCTGAGAATGTATTAATATTGAAAGCTAGTGCAATCCACAGATATGAATACAATTTATGAATACGATACTTGCGACACACTCATAATAAACCTCAAAACATTTTTTAAAAACTATACGTCTCTCATCAAAAGAAAGAATAGACCCCCCCCCCCTCTTACATGTGACTCCACAAGTTCAAACGGCGCCCTCAGTGAGGTCAAATGAAGACCAATCATTGGTTCATTTCATTTATAATTTCTGGTTGTGAAACCAAGGATTCTCACAAAAGTGAACTCAATCACTATACTAGCCAAGAACCCCACGGAGAGAAGACAAGGAAGAAAGTTTCAGTTTTTAGATGTGGGATGAGAAACCCAAGAGATTTATTCCAGGGAAAACCCACGCAATCAGGTAGGGACTGAAAACCCAATCCACGTAGTGTCCCCAGCGGGATTTGAACTGGGGTCCTAGAGGTGAAAGGCAAGGAAAGATACCACGGTGCCAACCCGACCCCCCCAACCTGGTTGAGAGTTGTGCAGTGCACGGCACGTGCACAGTTTCATTGTTTGACCTCATTGATGGCAGCCCATGCAAGAGGTGTGTACTTTTTTGCAAAAGGTAAATAAAATCAGTTACTGCTAGATTTGTCGTAATACATTTGTCATATATATTTCATTTGCGGTAGCACCCTGTGATTGTATCTACTTTGCAATATACAGTAGACTGTTCTTGTGAGAACTGTTATTATTGTACTACCACGGAGTAGATTTCGGAATTCGGGGGGACAACTGAGTTCTGAAAAGAACTGTCCTGCTTATTAAGTACTACCTTGGGAGGTAGGAAATCGGCCGGGACTACTACTACTATTTGCTTAGGGGATCGAGGGCACTTATCGGATAACTTCTCTTTTCAGAACTAAGTTGTCCACCCGAATTCCGAAATCTACTCCGCGGTAGTAGAATAAGAATAAGAATAAGTACTCACAAGAACAATCTACTGTATAATAGCAAAGTAGATACAACCACATGGTGTTACCGCAAACCAAATATACATTGATACCTCACCATGCAATGCCTCAAAACTGACATTTGTCATAACTTAACACAATTCAGCTAGCCTGATCAAACCGTCGTTGTGAATAACGCCCGCATAACCTCACTGGTTGCAAACAACTTTAAGTAAAATCTAGCTAAATGTCAATATTTCAGTAATACAACTACATTTAAAAAAAATAAATATATACTTTTTCTCATCAAGAAGTTTATAATAAATTCAGCTAATGCTACAGCTGTCATAATACAAATTTCACATGAATAATACAGCTACCCTCAACATCTGACGTCGTCACTTCGAGGCTTGTGAATAACGTCAGATATTTGAAGATCGGCCTTTCAAACAATCACATGACTACCAGCAGCCAATTTAAAAAAAAACTTTACGCAACTGAGTAAGTCCATCCATTTGCGCAACATTTAGTGCGAACGTTGCGCCACAAAGTTAAGAATGATTTCACAAAACTCAGGCATGCAATATGGACTTCACAAAAAAACAAGGAAATTCCAATCTTTACAAGACTTTGTACAGTGTTTTTCAATTTTCAACGGCATGAGTGTGAGGTGAAAAATGAGGAAATCAGCTGATTAGAGGAAAAGTTGCATACCTGAAATTACGCAACGTTTGAATGTGGCGCAAGTCAGGATTTTATGCCATAAATGTGGCGTAACTTGCACACTCGATTTCGACAGCGTAAGTCAGTATTTTATTGCGCAAGTTAACAAGCTGTTTATGGCCAAGGACAAAAGGAGGGTTATCCCGGTATGCTATTCTTGGGCAGCGACTTTGTTTCAGTGATTTCCGAAAGGGCTTGCATTCTATTTTCTTAAATGCAGAAAGATGAAAACCTCGTTAGCCTTCTAAACTCACGGTTAACCTGTATTTTTCTCCATTTTTTTTGCACTCATTGCAAATACATTTTCGGAAACACTTTCATCTCTTTTTATCTATTAATAATGAATGCATCCGTCCCGATAAAGGCCCTACTACCCCTCCCCCAACTCCCCCATGCTTAGGATATCAATCAAGAACTTTTCTTGGCACTTACGAGCATTATTTCACCTCCCACATCACAACAAAATCAATCACTGTCAATCTGAAGTCCCTTTGCATATAGTCAACCAAAAGGATACCTTGATGGACCAAATCATTTGCTTTGTTGATTGTCCCATGCGACAATAACCTTCTCGAGAATTGAACATATTCAAGATCATGAGTTGAACCTTTAATGTGGATTGAGTTTTTCAGAAAAATAGTATGAACAAGTTTGAAAGTTTTTTGGGCAACAACATTAATCATCATTTTACTGGTTTAGTGTTTTTAAACAAATCAATCATTCAGCGTACTCATGATTAACATTGGTATAATCAATTTTTACGACTTAAGTTCCTCTTCCCACCTCATGAATAGATTGGTTTCCACTCCTCCAATATGACGAAAGACACTTGCATCAGGCTGACTTGATTACTCTTCACGTTTTGGAACTGTTGTTGTTGTCAATAGATTTCTTATGAGTCCCTCTCTTGAGTTTTGGAAGCATAGCCTAACCTGAATATAAAATGAGAAGTATTTTTCAAGAACATGTTTTTTAAAACATGACGAAGTCAGTGGATAACTGTTGGCAACTTAATGTGGGATATGGTGGTTGGGTTTTGTAATAATTAGGCCCTATTTTCAAACCAACAATTTCACCCAAAAATAATTGAAGGAATTAATTAATAGAATATATAAGAAAACATTTAATGAAATAAAATAGGGAAATAACATAAAAACCAATCGGCCACAAAATAATATGAGAACTGATGGCAGCAACATTTAGTTATTAAACCATCTAGTATTAATTATTATTTGAGTATACAGCATGGTTGAAACTGTGCAATCAACAATAGACTGATTCATTAAGCCCCGCCTACCTTAGCAACTGCCTAGCAACAGCACATGGCGTGATCTTTCTTGCCACGATCGCAGCGGTGGTTCGGTTGCGGCCCACACGTATCGGATACACACACAGACATGGTTTTCGTGAACGGTATTAGTTTTGTGGCCTTTTGAGCAGTGCATTGAGTACAAAGAACAATGCAGACAGGAACACTGTTAAACTACGTTTACACGACTGTACAAGGACCAGTGCTGTGGGATTTGCACCACCAGAAATACGAAAAAATTTAAGCTAAACAAAAGTAAGTACAGTTGTGTGTGCTTTTGTGTGTCAGAATAATGGCGGCAGTTTGTTTACTTTTCTAATGGATTTTTAACGTGTCGAACATTCGTCGGACTTTCAGTGGCATTGTCAAGGCTATATTAACCAATACGTTAGTAGGCGGGGCTTAATGGATTGGTCTATTGTCAACAAGCTGAAATCTACATGATAATATTGTTCTGCCGAATTTCCAAATAAAACGTACCATATTGAAACATTGTTGACCATACCATGATTTCAAAAACTTTCCAAAATGTGTATTTTTATTTATGTTAAAATACAGGGTGACATTACATTATATTTAAAACAAAAACAACAGTTAGAAGTAAGTGAAGGCCGCAGTGTGACATAAAGTTGTGAGGAATTGTTTGATGACAAAAATGACATATCCGCACATGTACACAATGAACATCGCATGATCGCACCCACACACTACACAGTCACAATCGACCTTCCGTCGGTGTGTGTAAATTTTTAACAAAAATCATGTTAAAAATAACATGAAAAGCAACGAGTGGTTGATACTGTTGATAATAAGTGAAGTCTTTAAATGTACATTTCTAGAAATTCTACCGAACTTATATGTCAAAATAAGCTTGTTGTTAATGGTCCAAGTAGAGCCATCTTATCCTGACACGACATTCGCGTTTCGCTGTAAACAAAATCGCGATTTAAACTGGCCGCTGCTCCTTCGCATTTTTTCAGATTCAGATTCAGGCAACAGTCTTGGGAAAAAAAAACTATTTCAGCCTCGTCAACGGTGTTTATTATTTATTTCAATTATTAAAAAGTTGCACAGCTAAGACAAGTTTTGTGAAATGCAACTTAAGATAGTAGCGCAGCTGCGCAACATTTACGTGGCGTAACTTTATGACAAGGCGCAAGTTACGCACTACTTTCGTGCAGGCTCGCAGGATATGTACCTTTGACCCACAACATATACAGGGTGGCATGGGTGGCGTGTGCTTAAAGCACTCACCTCTCACCATGTGACCCTCGTTGGAGTTCAGGCTAGGGCCATATGTGAATAGAGTTGTGCGTTGGTTCTCCTCTCCTGTGCCACGGGAGTTATCCAACCTCCGGAAAAAATCAAACACTTTTCATCTCAAACTGTGCTCCGTGGACATATTTATGGCTTGATGAGGCTGGCTGCTAAAGGCACCCTTACATGCAAGCAGCTCGAACACATGTAGCCAACTCAGCTTCTCAGCTTCCAGTAAGGATGATTAACCTCCCAATTTATTGTTGCTCATAATTACTATCTATCATAATCTTTTACTTGCCACTTTCTGCTACTCTTAGCCTAAATTTTCAGTTTTCCGAATATTTTGTATTATCAATTTCATACTGTTTCGAATGAGCGGGGTCTGGGACGGCACATCTTTTTGGATGACAGTTTTTTGACTTTTGCCCTTCCCTGGACGGCCCCTGCCCGTATTATATTGTCAAAAGAAATAAAATAAATATGAATAAAATACTGTTACATATTTTCAAGCAAGACTGGTTTCATATGACCTGCTGCCGATTGTCCACCTAACCTACACTTTAGCCAGCCATGCAGCCACTCCTAGACTCGCCCTAGTCCTTAATGGAAATCCACTCTAAAACATATATAGCCTTTCAGTCTAATCCGACTTCACATTTGTTGTGCATATTCAAGAGTAGCAGGATATCTCACCTATCAAGTATCTATATGCAGTCTTGTAAGTGTGACCTAGTTTCCTGGCTCTCCTTTTCTTTCTCTGCCCGTCTTTGAGCGACTCTCCGCATCCTGGGCTCATTCAGTGATTGGAGGACACGCTGTGTTGATGGATGATCAATTCCCTTCAGCTGTACAGACAATTGGAGGGATGGTAAAACTGAACATTAATAATAATAATAAATAATAGTGGCTTCTTATATAGCGCTCAACTCCGTCACTCAGTGACGCTCATGTCCCTCCAACATTATTACCCCTGGTCACTGGGCCATTTATTTCATTCCTTAAACCATCTCAGCTCCCATGGATACAGCCTACGCTGCCAAGCATGTAGCGCACCAAGCTAAATCAATCACAAGAACCATCTCTGCCCTCACAGGTACCCATTTACTCCTGGGTGAAGAGAAGCAAATATAGTTAAGTGTTTTGCGTAAGGACACAAGTGTCAAGGACGGGATTCGCACCAACACCCCAATGACTTAGCCACCTGAACTTGAGTCCGATACACTAAACCGCTCGGCCACGGCAGGCTAATGCTTTTACTTTTATTTAAACTATTTCTATGAAGTCACACTATTGATGAGGACAGTAAAGTTTATTTTGAATTTACGAATTTGCAGAACAATTTTCAATCAGGAAAGACCTTCGTAAACTAAAAATATACATCTTATATAATTTTGGGGTGAACAAAGAAAAATTGACTAGAACAGAATTCGAACCTGTGTCTGGATTAACATCTAGCCCTATGAAGGTGGTCCCCATATTTGGTCAATTTTCGTTCGGGGGCGACAGTAAGAACGCAGGTTCAAATCCCGTTCTGGTGAATTTTTCTTTGTTCACCCCCAAAATTGAATTGAATTTACCCAGTCATGTATACCCTGTGGTCTGTAGTCAGACTTGTTATTTTTTTTTTAATGAAGGAAAATTTGAAGCACAGTCGACTTTTGTTAATATGAGGCATTCAATTCTAATACTTCTGTGTGCAAACACACACACACAAATATATATATATATATATTTATAGCACTCATACGGTATTCGAGAGGTCGCGAGTTCGAGTGCGGCATCAGCCAAATTTTTTTGGCTCACTGCTCACCCCAATTAATATATATACATATACAAAAATCTGTAAAAATTTATTAACGATAAACACGTAAGTTAAAAGTGGCAGGGGTTCAAAAGGTCCCAGCTAAACTAAAAATATAAAAAAAGAGAACTTCAGTAAAGGTAACCAACAAAGGGCAATACTAATAATTTGAAATCTGGAAGGAACAAAACTGAAATAAAAATAACAACGCTATTGTTTTAGTTGTTGCACATCGGTTCAAAAATACTTCCAGCTCACCATTATTTTAGATTCTTTTCCTCGTTGCCAGCAGTCGTAAGCTTCTTCTAATTTGCCCATTTCTTCATAAAGTATGGCCATGTTGATGGCAATACGTGAGCCCAGAATGCTCATCTCTCCACAGGACTGCAAAATTATCTCTTCAGCCTCTTTGTACAACTATAAACAAGAAAGGAGAATATTTCATCAATTGTTATTCATGTCTCTATTCGTATCAAAATGTTCATCACATTCGACTTCTAGTTTGACTTTCAGTGGCGAGTCGTGGCCGAGCGGATAAGATCACCGGACTCAAGCTCTGGTGTTTCTGATCAGCAAAGTGTGGGTTCAAGTCCCGGTCATGACACTTGTCTCCTTAAGCAAGACACTTAACCATTATTGCTGCATCCTTTGGATGGGTCGTAAAGCCGTAGGTCCCGTGTTTTGTGTAATGCACGTAAAAGAACCCAGTGTACTTATTGCAAAGAGAAGGGGTTCACCCTGGTGTTCCTGGTTTGATCGGCTGCAGATTGCGCCACAGCACCTTGTAAACTGTTACAAGGTGCTACATAAAAGGAACAGGTCTCCTACTTCAAAAACGAAACTCCGCATTCTTTGAAGAGAATAAATACTGAGATGCTCATCACGTGTAATAAAGCGCTATTTAAGAACTGCGTATTGTTATTATTATAGTTCCAATTTCAATTCAAGTATGTGGGATCCAAGCTGTAGCTCATTTATTTCATCACCAACTCAAGGCTTCTCAACATCTTTCTGTATTGTACTGTATACTTTAATAGAGTTTGTAAAATTTGCCTTTACACAAAAGCTTTCAGTTGTAAATAAGAATGCGTGCTTCACGCTTGCATGGTCAAACAATGCGGTCATCACCAATGGTAAAGAAAAAGGGGTATGAGCGCAATCAACAAGTCGCCAATGGTAAAGACAAGGGGGTATGAGTGCAGTTGACTAAAGTCACCTATGGTAAGGAAGAGGGGGTACGAGTGCAGTCGACTAAAGTCACCAATGGTAACGAAGAGGGGGAATGAGTGCAGTCGACTAAAATCACCTATGGTAAGGAAGAGGGGGTATGAGTGCAGTTGACTAAAGTCACCAATGGTAAGGAAGAGGGGGTATGAGTGCAGTCGACTAAAATCACCTATGGTAAGGAAGAGGGGGTATGAGTGCAGTCAACTAAAGTCACCTATGGTAAGGAAGAGAGGGTATGAGTGCAGTTGACTAAAGTCACCTATGGTAAGGAAGAGGGGGAATGAGTGCAGTTGACTAAAGTCACCAATGGTAAGGAAGAGGGGGTATGAGTGCAGTTGACTAAAGTCACCAATGGTAAGGAAGAGGGGGTATGAGTGCAGTTGACTAAAGTCACCAATGGTAAGGAAGAGGGGGTATGAGTGCAGTCGACTAAAATCACCTATGGTAAGGAAGAGGGGGTATGAGTGCAGTCAACTAAAGTCACCTATGGTAAGGAAGAGAGGGTATGAGTGCAGTTGACTAAAGTCACCTATGGTAAGGAAGAGGGGGAATGAGTGCAGTTGACTAAAGTCACCAATGGTAAGGAAGAGGGGGTATGAGTGCAGTTGACTAAAGTCACCAATGGTAAGGAAGAGGGGGTATGAGTGCAGTTGACTAAAGTCACCAATGGTAAGGAAGAGGGGGTATGAGTGCAGTCGACTAAAGTCACCTATGGTAAGGAAGAGGGGGTATGAGTGCAGTTGACTAAAGTCACCTATGGTAAGGAAGAGGGGGTATGAGTGCAGTCGACTAAAGTCACCAATGGTAAAGAAGAGGGGGTATGAGTGCAGTCGACTAAAGTCACCTATGGTAAGGAAGAGGGGGTATGAGTGCAGTTGACTAAAGTCACCTATGGTAAGGAAGAGGGGGTATGAGTGCAGTCGACTAAAGTCACCAATGGTAAGGAAGAGGGGGTATGAGTGCAGTCGACTAAAGTCACCTATGGTAAGGAAGAGGGGGTATGAGTGCAGTTGACTAAAGTCACCTATGGTAAGGAAGAGGGGGTATGAGTGCAGTCGACTAAAGTCACCAATGGTAAGGAAGAGGGGGTATGAGTGCAGTCGACTAAAGTCACCTATGGTAAGGAAGAGGGGGTATGAGTGCAGTTGACTAAAGCCACCTAAGGTAAGGAAGAGGGGGTATGGATGCAGTCAACTAAAGTCACCTATGGTAAGGAAGAGGGGGTATGAGTGCAGTTGACTAAAGTCACCAATGGTAAAGAAAAGGAGGTATGGATGCAGTTGACAAAAGTCACCTATGGTAAGGAAGAGGGGGTATGAGTGCAGTTGACTAAAGTCACCAATGGTAAAGAAAAGGAGGTATGGATGCAGTTGACAAAAGTCACCTATGGTAAGGAAGAGGGGGTATGAGTGCAGTTGACTAAAGTCACCAATGGTAAAGAAAAGGAGGTATGGATGCAGTTGACAAAAGTCACCTATGGTAAGGAAGAGGGGGTATGAGTGCAGTTGACAAAAGTCACCTATGGTAAGGAAGAGGGGGTATGAGTGCAGTCGACTAAAGTCACCTATGGTAAGGAAGAGGGGGTATGAGTGCAGTCGACTAAAGTCACCTATGGTAAGGAAGTGGGGGTATGAGTGCAGTTGACTAAAGTCACCTATGGTAAGGAAGAGGGGGTATGAGTGCAGTTGACTAAAGTCACCTATAGTAAGGAAGAGGGGGTATGAGTGCAGTCGTCTAAAGTCACCTATGGTAAGGAAGAGGGGGTATGAGTGCAGTTGACTAAAGTCACCTATGGTAAGGAAGAGGGGGTATGAGTGCAGTCGTCTAAAGTCACCTATGGTAAGGAAGAGGGGGTATGAGTGCAGTCGTCTAAAGTCACCTATAGTAAGAATAGGGGGTATGAGTGCAGTTGACTAAAGTCACCTATGGTAACGAAGAGGGGGTATGAGTGCAGTCGTCTAAAGTCACCTATGGTAAGGAAGAGGGGGTATGAGTGCAGTTGACTAAAGCCACCTAAGGTAAGGAATGAGTGCAGTTGACTAAAGTCACCTATAGTAAGGAAGAGGGGGTATGAGTGCAGTTGACTAAAGCCACCTAAGGTAAGGAAGAGGGGGTATGGATGCAGTCAACTAAAGTCACCTATGGTAAGGAAGAGGGGGTATGAGTGCAGTTGACTAAAGTCACCAATGGTAAAGAAAAGGAGGTATGGATGCAGTTGACAAAAGTCACCTATGGTAAGGAAGAGGGGGTATGAGTGCAGTTGACTAAAGTCACCAATGGTAAAGAAAAGGAGGTATGGATGCAGTTGACAAAAGTCACCTATGGTAAGGAAGAGGGGGTATGAGTGCAGTTGACTAAAGTCACCAATGGTAAAGAAAAGGAGGTATGGATGCAGTTGACAAAAGTCACCTATGGTAAGGAAGACGGGGTATGAGTGCAGTTGACAAAAGTCACCTATGGTAAGGAAGAGGGGGTATGAGTGCAGTTGACTAAAGTCACCTATGGTAAGGAAGAGGGGGTATGAGTGCAGTCGACTAAAGTCACCTATGGTAAGGAAGTGGGGGTATGAGTGCAGTTGACTAAAGTCACCTATGGTAAGGAAGAGGGGGTATGAGTGCAGTTGACTAAAGTCACCTATAGTAAGGAAGAGGGGGTATGAGTGCAGTCGTCTAAAGTCACCTATGGTAAGGAAGAGGGGGTATGAGTGCAGTTGACTAAAGTCACCTATGGTAAGGAAGAGGGGGTATGAGTGCAGTCGTCTAAAGTCACCTATGGTAAGGAAGAGGGGGTATGAGTGCAGTTGACTAAAGTCACCTATGGTAAGGAAGAGGGGGTATGAGTGCAGTCGTCTAAAGTCACCTATGGTAAGGAAGAGGGGGTATGAGTTCAGTCGACTAAAGTCACTTATGGTAAGGAAGAGGGGGTATGAGTGCAGTTGACTAAAGTCACCTATGGTAAGGAAGAGGGGGTATGAGTGCAGTCGACTAAAGTCACCTATGGTAAGGAAGAGGGGGTATGAGTGCAGTCGTCTAAAGTCACCTATAGTAAGAATAGGGGGTATGAGTGCAGTTGACTAAAGTCACCTATGGTAACGAAGAGGGGGTATGAGTGCAGTCGTCTAAAGTCACCTATGGTAAGGAAGAGGGGGTATGAGTGCAGTTGACTAAAGCCACCTAAGGTAAGGAATGAGTGCAGTTGACTAAAGTCACCTATAGTAAGGAAGAGGGGGTATGAGTGCAGTCGACTAAAGTCACCTATGGTAAGGAAGTGGGGGTATGAGTGCAGTTGACTAAAGTCACCTATGGTAAGGAAAGGGTTAAACTGATTACCATAATAGCTGTATAAGTTTAGTCATGGGTCTTACCTTCAAGCCCAATTGACTATTATTATCCCTGCGTAACATGGCTTCCGTCATGATGCAATCTCCATAATGGGCTTGATCTCCCAACTGGCCAAAATAAATCAAAAATTTATTACGACCATTCGTCAAATGTCTCAACAACAACAAATGCATTCTAAAAAAAAGAAACAGCAAAGAGTTCTTCCCTGCCACAGAGTCACACTATAAAGCAATTCCGCATTAAAAAAGGTAGAGATCTCTTGCATAACATAACCTTTTTCAGTTCAGTTTCTGTAACATTTATTACCATACTGTCATAACAAATTGAAACAATATAAATGTACACCATGTACAACGTAATAATGAATAGAATAGACTAAGTTAGGCTTGATCAGGCAAAGGATGAGAACAGTATGGAGGCCGATTTAGATAGGCCGAGGCTTGTGTAGTAATCAGCCTGTGGCCAGAGACAAAATAAACAGACAGAGATGAACAAAACAACTTACAAACAACAAAATGGAAAGCAGTAAATCTTTGTTTTGTGAGGTTACAGTACTACTCCAGCAACCACCGGGGTATTGCATGCACTTGACCAATTGCTTTACGTTAGACAGTTGTTACAAATAAATGTTGGGGGATATAAGCAAAAAAGCCAAGTTGCCCGATCTGAAGATCGGGCTTGGAGCGGTCGGTGTTGGGTGAAATGAAGGGGGGATGAAGGGTATAGATAGTTGGGGTATAAAGTGGCTAGTCTGATCTGACACAATCGTACCATCATAACCGGCTACATCTCCATCGTAGTTCAGGTGATTTTAAAGTATATTGTTGAGGTCTTTCATGGATTTTGGAGCAGTTTTTTGTTAATGCCTGTTTTTTAAATTTGTAAGGCATTACACGGGTACCAAAAAACACATGAGCGTTTACTCGGTTGAACCCTGTACATACTGCACACCAGATAATGTCCGGTGTTAATAAAAGCGTTGTTGGGTCCAGTGAAAGTCGGTGACTGTGATGGGCTGTGGTATATAGGCCAACGTTGATCGCTGTGGATATAGAACAATGGGGATCATGTGCACAGTAGACTCTGCGCAAACGAATCCGTCTGGATAAACGACTCTGTGGGGTGCGCAAACAAACTAAACGGCTGCTGCATGTAAGATTTAAAAAGCACCACGAAAGTGTGGCCGTTGCGGTAATTAAGCACACAGGTCAAGAATATCACAGCACCTAAGGGAAAACAGAGGGAGTATGTGCAAAGCACTGAATAATGCAGGAAAAGCGGCGATTTGCTCGTGACGCAAAACCGACATCTTCGGCGGAGCCGGAAGGGTGACGAGGACACCCTCTGGATTTTTCCCGATACGTGGGTACCCCTCCTGAGCTGCAGGACCCAGCCGTTTCGGATGCTATGTGAGACAAACATTTGAGATTTCCGCTCTTATTATATTAGATGGTGAAATATCGCCACAGGGTGCTTAAATAAAATAAAAACAGTACTTACAGCACACTACAGATGAGGTGGTGGACGATGCAAAATTAAGGCAAAATAATCTCAACAAAATTATCAAACCAGGCCAACTGGCCTTTGGCTTTACTTCAGCCATTCTACTAATAGAGGGTATGCACAGCTGTTTTCCCACATTAAATTTACAGCTGTTTTGAAATCATAGAGGGCGCTGTTGTACATAACTCTATGGGACTCATGCTGTCAGACGCATAACGTCTACACAACGAAACATCCATCCACCACCGCTCCCAATCACAGAGTCCACACTGGACCATGCTGCTGGCAGTTTTTATAAAGTGCCAAAAAACCTTAACGGAAATTTCCACTTGGAGGAACTATTGTTAAAAATCAGACCATTTCAACTGAGAAAAAAGCACTTTCATAATACTTGCAGTGTGTGCAAGCCACGCAGCTGGCTAGGTGCAGCTGGCTAGCCACACAACTTGCACACCTCAAGCTTTATCCATGGAGGATCACAAAGGCTTCATTTCACACAACCAAAAAGCAAGGAATACCTAAACAACAATCAATGAAACTGGTGTGCTGTGGTCTTACATAACATGTAAAAAAAAAAAAAAACTGGGTCAACTCATGCAGCCTGAGTAAAAGTGGCCAACAGAGGGCTCTGTCAGTGATGCAAAACTGAAAGAAGCAAATTAGCATAAAACTTTTGGGCAAACTTTGGAAATTTGTTACAATACTCCAACACTAGAAAACAACCCATAGTGCAAAGCTGGGCTCCTGAACGTAACGTTACAGCAAAAATCATTGCAAAGCGAGTAAGGTTTTTGTCGTGTCGTTCTCTGATATTTTTTTCGACATTTTTATTTCTTATAAAAGGGCATTCATGAATGGGAATAAAAAAATCGCGACGAGGTCTTAATCGGCCGTTTAAAACAACACAGTGTCCCGGCCAAGCGACAAAGGCCCTCGCCTTCAGCTCAGGCCTTTATATCACATTGGCCGTGACACTGAGGGTTTTACAAGGGCGTCGATCGCTATCAAAAATTGAGGGGGATGTGCGCGTGCAAGCCTTGGAAGATCGGAAATAGCTTGGCCGGAATTAGGCCAAATAGCATTCTGGGCGTGGTCAATCTTTGTATGCGCCGCCAACAGGGCAATGTTTTATAAACACAAAATCATTTCACCCATTACCATTCGAACGTTATCAGTTATTTGAAGAAAAATGTATGAAAACCTGAAACCACTCACGTTTACTTTCCCCGAAATGCTGTACATTATTTATTGTTGCTTTCATTGGGGGGGGGGGGGTCAAAAAGTGGGGGGGGGACATTTGATATGCTATCCCCCCACTCTAAAAAGTGGGGGGATATGTTCCCCCTCCCCACCTGGCGCCCATGTGGTTTTAAACGGCTGTTTAAGACCTCGTCACGACTCTTTAATTCCCTTATTTAAAAACAAAGGTGCATGGTTAGTTTAGTTTACTTTAGTTTGTTACCTTTATTGCACAAAACACCAAAATACAACATGTGGTGCAAAAGGGAAATCCCAAACAGAAAGGCAGGCCCTCTAAATGGGGCCTATCAAAAGAAAATAAATTGAAAACAGAAATAACAAATGACAAAAATTATTTTCACATAACCTCTATCTAGGGTCATATCACACTAGGCAATTTTACAGACAGCAAAAAAGAAGTTTCCGCGAAGACAAAACAAAACATCAAATTTAAATGTTCGCATAACTTTCATCTGGAGAGTAAGTAAAATGTTTCTATTGTACTGCTACAAAAGTGTTCCTTTTGCATTTTTTGCGTGTAATGCAGTTAACAGTTGCCTCCAAGTTGCCTGCAAAAATTACCTACTGTAAAAATGAGACCCTTTTACATGTTTTAGAAACAAGTTTATGAACAATTAATGTGACATTTTAACAGACATTTTGTTAAAGTAAATACTTACTTGCTGAAATATTTCCTTGGCTTCATTGAGGCTGTCAAAGGCAAGATCTGATGCTTCGGTTGCGCTCATAGTATTATCACCTTTTAGGTAAATCCACTTCCGCAGAGAAAAGGCCAGGTCAGTGAGTGACGTGGCACGTTTAAACTGCAAGATTCAAAAAATTGTTAACAGCCTCACGTTTTGACCCAAGCAGAGTCTTTCTCAAAGGCTAAAATGAAAGATTCATTTACACATATTTTAAACCCTGTCAGTAAATATTAGAGTTTTTAGCTGAAGAAAAATAAAGGAGTGTGCTAGGTTCGAATCCCGGTCTTTCCCACTCGTGTCCTTGCTGGGTTCGAATCCCGGTCTTTCCCACTCGTGTCCTTGCTGGGTTCGAATCCCGGTCTTTCCCACTAGTGTCTTTTCTGGGCAAGAACTATAATTGCTTCTCATCATACCCAGAAAAGTCTTGGTTCCAAATAGCCCCATGTATAGCCTTTTGCCAAGGCCTTCGTCTTTCCCACTCGTGTCCTTGCTGGGTTCGAATCCCGGTCTTTCCCACTAAGTGTCTTTTCTGGGGAAGAACTATAACTGCTTCTCATCATACCCAGAAAAGTCTTGGTTCCAAGTAGCCCCATGTATAGCCTTTTGCCAAGGCCTTCGTGGCTTAGCAGCTGTGTATAACCGCGAAGCAACTGCAGCGAAGACCAAGGCAGCGCGCACGAGTAGCGAAGCCACGAGGGGCTTTTCCAAGTTGTCAGGAAATTCTAATGTTTTTCTTTATTTCTCAATTTTTGCTACCCTAACAGGGTAGCAAAATTCTCAGCCAATCGGAAGCAATGGGGTCAACACGCATTAACCTCATCCGCATTGTGATTGGTTAACGTTTCATGAATAATTCAACATCAAAAACCGCAAAATCAAGTTGGAAAAGGCCCTCGTGGCTTCGCCACTCGATCGTGCGCGCTGACTTGTATTGGTCTTCGCGGCTACACAGCTGTCAAAGCCACAAAGGCCTTGACAAAAGGCTACCCTATGAAAGACTCTTCTGTGCTGAACCAGAGTACCAGATATGAGGGTCCATTTCTGGGGCGAAAAATTTTCAGAGCTCCATAACTCAAATCTTGCCTGTAAGAAGCTACTGATCTCACCGGATAAGCATTTTATGGCCGCATACATTTTATGACGGTGGGTTTTGGACGTCAGATATTCCTCATAATTCTGTCATTTTAGCAACCTGTGTGCCGATTCCATTGCCAAGATTAGTCGTTACAAGGCATTGAAAGGTTTCAGAAAAAGCCTGATGAACAGGGGTACAGTAGTGTGAGGCATCATGTTGATGCACTATTTAAAAGCCCCAAATAAATTTAGTATTAAACTTGTTATTATTAAATCATTCTTAATTGGTTAGAATGGAAAAAAATTGACAATTTATTTGATACAGTAAAAAAAAAAAAAAAAAAAAAATGTGTGTGAAAAAATAAGCTTTCAAAGAGTAACGAGAAAGCTAAATAATCTGGCCGGATAGTTCTTACCCTAAACTGTTCCCCATTGAGATCTTTACTGAGTTCCAGTGCCTTAATACGATGCTGTATTGCAGGCTTCAGATCTGGCATCATTGTTCTCCGCATAAAGTTATGAAGTTGAACTTTCTGTTGGCAAAAATATGTCGGATGTTAAGCGAGAGCTGACCAAGACCAACAGACCTTTAACTATCTAAGATGCCACCATAAACCACGTCAAGCTTACACAACTCAGCTCCTATATCACAAGGAGTTGCACTGATGAGCAGGAGGTAGAAGTTCTCTTATTTGCTGTTATATACTTAAGTTCTGGCCCTGCCTTTCACAGGCTATTAAAAGATTAGGATGGTCTTTCATCAAATGAATAACGTAACTACAACTTAGTAAACTAGTAAACTTGAAGGTACAACCATGTATAAATTCCTTTTGTGAGGAGTGGTGGCTCTGAAAACAGCCGGTGTGGTCTCGACATTTCGAACAGTATTTCTCCTGAAGACGAGCAGAGTATACTGCTCGAAATGTCGAGACCACATCGGCTCTTTTCAAAGCCACCACTCCTCCCCAAAAGAGATTTATACTTGGTACCAAGTTTATTAGTTAAAGTTACGTATTATCCTTCACACCATGCAAAGCTTCAAACGTCACTTTTATCAAATTAGTTTCAGTTTTTTTTGTCAAATGAATCGTTTATAAACGGTGAAACAACGGAGTCTGAATAAAAACGACAAACAAAGAGTAGATTTACCATCAAGTGTTGACTTTTTACCAACAGGATGCAATGGCCGAAGTTAGCCCCATTTTAAATAGTGCCAACACGCTGGACTACCGCCAAGGTAGTCCAGCATATTGGTACTATTTATGGGGCTAGGCTGAAGTGAACAATGGATACAAACAAGTTTCTACCCATCTACCATAATTGTTAAGACAATGATCGTTCATTCATTTTATTGGCCAAGGCATCTAGGCATTCTGGGAACATTTATCCCAGCACTACACAGGTTGTAAGCAATATGAAAATGGCCATTTTTGATATACAAAATACTACACAACTTGTTGACGCATCATACACAGAGCTTGGCCAATCTGCAAATTGCTGCTAATTTTGAAGATTTTTTAGCCTCGATTTTGATATTCCACACTGCTCAGTCTGCAGATTATTCCTCCACAAAAAATTTGGCTCTTGATTATGACAATATAAAATTGCTAATAAAAGGACGTTAAAGCCCCAGCTCAACATTGGTAAACCGACTGTAAATGCTTCCATTCTTTGCACAAATCAAGATATTTGTAGTAAAACCAACCTGTGAAAATGTCAGCTCATTTTTGTTGTTTCATTTGCGAGAAAACGGTAAAAATGCATTCAGCATTTTTGTACGCATTCCTATAGGCAGAGTTTTCGTCTCACTGAGATGAAAACTAATTTTGGATCTTATTTCATTTATTATCTAAAAACGATAACATTTCGGTCACAAACATTTCAAGGAAAGTTTTCTACCATCATTATCTTTATACTACGTAAGGTATAAATGTAAATCTGTGACCATTTATGTTTTTCTTCTTTCCAATGTTGAGCTAGGGCTTTAAGGTACACTGAGATGGCAAACTATTGTATGTACATGCAGAATTTGAATGGGATTGCTAAATTTGCTGAAACACTATAAAAACCAATACGTTGAACACGATTATATTAGCTTACCGCAGTATACAAAGTAGCAGCTAAATCATATACCACCATCATGCGTTCTGGACGATTACCCAGCTGTTCTTCAACAGCGAAAAGCTTCTCCAGTAGTGAAAAGCCACCTTTCAGCTGACTAGCCTGTGCACTGTCAACATGAAAAGAAAAACATTATGGTAGGGTGGTTTGCAACAGATAGTTCTTTGTAATTGTTCTTATTTTTCACTTCAATATTATTTCAATCTTAGCAACAGGGTAAATGAGTCGATAGCATGGAGGCAGAGAAGTGTCTCGGCTGAATAGGCAGAGGATGATTGTCTCTGCAGATGCAAGAATGAAATCTTTGGTATGGCTGTAACACTGTGAAAACATTTGAACCATGCTGCACCCTAAACATTTACATGTAAATAGTTTATAATATTTATAACAGAAACACAACAAGCATCGCATTGGCTTTGGACGGAACAGTGTTTATCTACTGTGACCAATCAGCCAAATATGCGTTAAAACATGGCGTGTCACTGCCAAGCGGTCCAGCACACCGGACTCAAGCTCTAGTGTTTCTGATCAGCAGAGTGTGGGTTTGAGTCTCGGTCTTGACACTTGTGTCCTTAAACAAGACACTTAACCATTATTGCTTCGTCCTTCAGATGGGACGTGAAGCCATAGGTCCCGTGTGTTGTGTAACCCAGTCCATTTATCATAAAGAGATGTTACATCCCCTCATCATACCCCTCGACCTTACCCCGCCCCAACCCCTGCTCCCCCACCCTTCCTTTAAACTGACTTACAACACTCGAGCAACTTTCTCATACAGCAGACTAAGGTCTTCCAAGTTGGTCGTTGGGTCGTCTTTCATGACCTCAAGAGCCTGAAGGTAACACTCCTCCATTGTGCTCTGAGAGTCGGATGCCTGTGGATCAAATAGACACAAAGTTTCACAACACAAGCTTTAGTAGACAAGCCAAGAATCATTTCAACCTTAAAATCATTTTTAAGATTAAAATCATTCAAACATGTCAAACCACCTTAAGGAATTTTAAGCTGACATCACAAACAGGTTTGATATTTTACCCTTAAACCACTTCGCGACGGATTTAAAAAATTTTGACTGTCTGCACGGTATTATTTTTTCAGAACTTTTCGGAACATCTGAAACATTTTTATTTTTAGAATATCGTTGTCACAATGAAACCTTGATTAAACAAAGTGAAAAAAACTTTCTCTTAAAATGCATCATGGGGCTTTTTGTTTGATCTTTCAAGAAATTATGGAACGTCTTCATTGTGAATCGGCCAAACCTTGGCCATGTATAATCCACAGCCCAGCCGGCCATGGTATGCTGGAATCTCGGACTTGCCTCCCATATGCCCAATACAATTATATCATGTTTTCATCGCAAACAGTGGCTAACCCTAAACAGAATTCAAACCCTGCCATGCAAGGACGGCCCACCACCTGCATAAGTGGGGGGATTACAGAGTGTCCTGCTTGTGACTGCGGACATCCAGACCAGCCCTTGACACACACATGTGAATGTGACCACTTTAGGCTATTCCCTGGGGGGCATGAGAGTAATACACACAGCAACTGATTCTGCCCTAACTTGGATTTCAAAACTAGCCCTACAACTTTAATCCACACTATGCACGCCATACGAAAGAAAAAGAAGAATACAATGGTAAACAATGGTGGCAGCCCTTTCGATTTCTTGTCATCCTAGTTTGTACAACAAAATTGATGCTCTGGAATCAAGGATTACACAATAACAACCCCCCCCCCAAAAAAAAGGAAGGTTGTGTTTTCCGAGGGCAAACAAATCGGAAATCAGATTAAAATACAAAGATATATCGTGTCTGATTCAAACAATAGCTTGTGTCCAGCGCATTAGACTACTCAGCTGCGACACTCCACCGAATTCTTCAATGATATATAAGAACCAAACACACCTGTCTCCAAAGGGCCAGTAACTCTCCGCTGAACTCTTCTATGTAATAATGATGAAACACATTCCAATCACTCAAGAACTCTATTAAATGCTTTTTGTCTGTGATCTTAATCAGGTGATGTGGGTATTCCTGAAATTTAAAGACAAGACAACTCCAACCCTTACTTATTTTCTAATTATTAATCAGCAGTTTTTACACATAAAAATAATATAGAAAATACATCAATAGGGGCAGTTGACACTACAGTGCGCCCTCTATAATTTGCCAAGGAGAAGCCATTTTTGCAATGACTAAGGTTGACAAATTCTTAAAAATAAAAACAACTAGTTTTTATATTGTCTGCAATGATCATCCCTGTGCAAATAAAGCTTTGTATGCCATCAGGTCAATCTAGCCCCAAAAGCCCCTCATTCCAAATCAGCTTCAAATGGTCGTACCAATAGTAAGACAATTTGTATTCATATAACGATGTGTGTTAAGCACTGTGTCCCTACTGTGTACTCAGTACTCTCCCGAATCCTGTAAAAGAAACCCACAGGCATATTACTCAAGTGGGATTCAAACCCAAGACCTCTGCCATTCTAGAGCAGATGTCTTACCACTAGACCACCAAGCTTGCCCGGTAGCCAGCGGCGGTTCGAATCCTATGTTATAGCAGTGGGTACCACACCAATTTTAATAGATAGTTAAATTTGCATCGGGGAAAAATTAATATTATTTGTGTCTGCCCTAGAGTGGCAAAGGCTGTGGGTTCCAATCCCACCCAAGTAATAGGCCCCTGGATTATTTTCACAGGACTCAGGAAAATACTGAGTATACAGTGCTTAACACACATCAGTGTATGGGCAAAAACACAAATAATATTTGTTATCCCCGATGCAAATTAGTAAGTCTCTCATCTGCATAATGGAGACATCTATACCTCTGCCTTCCGTTCCAGATTTGTCACCCCTTCAAAATAGTTGGCCAGTTTGGTATGCCACCACTCGTAGATCCCATCCGAGCTGATCTCACAGTTGTTCTGTTGACCACTGATGAAATACCTACATAAATGAATTCAACCGAAGTGGATCAGCTTTATGACTCGGTCTATTCTTGCATCATGAAGAACAATTAATTCATGTTTTGCCCCACGCTGACATAGGGTAAAACTACTTTATGTTGCCCTGAGTGAGCATGACTTAGGTTGCTATAACTGCTTCAATAAGTGAGTATTATTGCCCTGACTGCCTTGTAAAGTGAGTATTACTTATATTGCCCTGACTGGGCTTGTTAAGTGAGTATTACTTGTATTGCCCTGACTGGGCTTGTTCAGTGAGTATTACTTATATTGCCCTGACTGCCTTGCAAAGTGAGTATTACTTCTATTGCCCTGACTGCCTTGCAAAGTGAGTATTACTTATATTGCCCTGACTGCCTTGTAAAGCGAGTATTACTTATATTGCCCTGACTGCCTTGTTAAGTGAGTATTACTTGTATTGCCCTGACTGCCTTGTAAAGTGAGTATTACTTATATTGCCCTGACTGCCTTGTAAAGCGAGTATTACTTATATTGCCCTGACTGCCTTGTTAAGTGAGTATTACTTGTATTGCCCTGACTGCCTTGTAAAGCGAGTATTACTTATATTGCCCTGACTGCCTTGTTAAGTGAGTATTACTTGTATTGCCCTGACTGCCTTGTAAAGCGAGTATCACTTATATTGCCCTGACTGCCTTGTTAAGTGAGTATTACTTGTATTGCCCTGACTGGGCTTGTTAAGTGAGTATTACTTATATTGGCCCGACTGCCTTGTTAAGTGAGTATTACTTATATTGCCCTGACTGGGCTTGTTAAGTGAGTATTACTTATATTGCCCTGACTGGGCTTGTTAAGCGAGTATTACTTATATTGCCCTGACTGGGCTTGTAAAGTGAGTATTACTTATATTGCCCTGACTGGGCTTGTTAAGTGAGTATTACTTATATTGCCCTGACTGGGCTTGTTAAGTGAGTATTACTTGTATTGCCCTGACTGGGCTTGTTAAGTGAGTATTACTTATATTGCCCTGACTGGGCTTGTTAAGTGAGTATTACTTATATTGCCCTGACTGGGCTTGTTAAGTGAGTATTACTTGTATTGCCCTGACTGGGCTTGTTAAGTGAGTATTACTTGTATTGCCCTGACTGGGCTTGTTAAGTGAGTATTACTTGTATTGCCCTGACTGCCTTGTAAAGTGAGTATTACTTATATTGCCCTGACTGGGCTTGTTCAGTGAGTATTACTTATATTGCCCTGACTGCCTTGTAAAGTGAGTATTACTTGTATTGCCCTGACTGCCTTGTTAAGTGAGTAAGACTTAGGTTGCCATAACTGCTTCGATAAGTGAGTATTACTTATATTGCCCTGACTGCCTTGTAAAGTGAGTATTACTTATATTGCCCTGACTGGGCTTGTTCAGTGAGTATTACTTGTATTGCCCTGACTGCCTTGTAAAGTGAGTATTACTTATATTGCCCTGACTGAGCTTGTTAAGTGAGTATTACTTATATTGCCCTGACTGGGCTTGTTAAGTGAGTATTACTTGTATTGCCCTGACTGGGCATGTTAAGTGAGTATTACTTATATTGGCCCGACTTCCTTGTTAAGTGAGTATTTACTTACATTGCCATAACTGCTTTGTTAAGTATTACTTAATTTGCCATAACTGCTTTGTTACGTGAGTATTACTTACGCGGCCATAACTGCTTTGTTAAGTGAGTATTACTTATATTGCCCAGATTGCCTTGTAATTAGTGAGTATAACCTACGTTGCCATAACTGTTGTTAAGTGAGTATTACTTATATTGCCCTGACTGCCTTGTAAAGTGAGTATTACTTATATTGCCCTGACTGCCTTGTTAAGTGAGTATTACTTATATTGCCCTGACTGGGCTTGTTAAGTGAGTATTACTTATATTGCCCTGACTGCCTTGTAATTAGTGAGTATAACTTATGTTTCCATAACTGTTGTTAAGTGAGTATACTACTTATATTGCCCCTACTGCCTTGTTAAGTACTACTTGCCATAACTGCCTTGGAGTTAGTATTACTTACTTTGCCCGGACAGCCTTGCTGAGTGAGCGATGATAAAAGTCCAGCCTCCCCTCACCACTGTCGCCAAACGGGCGTAAAAACGGCTTCAAGGCACGAAAGACACGAGCCCACTTGTGAGCGGAGAGTGGACTGATGTCTTCGGATTTCTTCTCTCTGTTTTCTGCAAGAAAAAGTCACTTCTTGTTTTTACTGTTTCTCTACGCTCTTAAATCAAAACATTATTTTGTTATCCTTTCCAAGTTTTGGTGTCATCGTTGGGTGCGTTTTGAGTATCCTGGGTAGTCCCCGGATCTCCCAGTGTTGTTGGAGTAGCGCATGGTGTCACTCTGATGGATGACTCAAGTCAGCCATGACTGTCGAGTTTCATAAAGCTGGGTATTGGAGGCAGAAATGGGTTAGTGGTATAACATTCATGAAAACAAATAAATTGTAAAATGATTACAGTGCCCTGTATCAAATACGTGTGATGCCGTGCATTTCATCACTACTTTTGCTTTTTAGAATTTGCAAATAAAAATTACAGAAACTATGACTGCAGTCAAGACATACACAAGTTCAAAGCTGACTTCCAAATTATTATTTTCAACTTGAACTTTCACCAACGTCATTTTAAGGTCACTTTTACCACGTTTACCAATGCACCATAAATAGGGCCGATTGAGTTGGCCCCACCAATAGACCTTGGGCAACTTCATCACAGATCACACACGTGCTTTAAACACTGCCATTTTGGTGATCAGCTCTCCAGAAGAAAACTACACGAGGTTCATGTTTATTGTAAATATTTTAAAGAATTTAGCATAAATTTTGTGACTGTTTCCGAAAACTGAAAACTATTACGTCACTTAATGAATTACATACCAAAGCTTACTTTCATGCTGAAGATTTTTGAATTTTGAGTTTAAAAAGATTTTATAGGGTAAAATTACACAAAACTTATGAACATGTGTTTCAGCCTGACGCGCAGCAACATTACGCAAATAATCACACACATTTCTTTGCAGTGATTGGCTCAATAACGCATCGATCTTGCAACGAGCACCAGATAATTGTAACAGTTGCACGCGACTAAAATATGGGCTGGTGATCACCAAAATGATTGCAAGCTGTCGTCGACGTCAAGTGCGCAAGGTCTATACACAGGCCCCCCCCCCAAAAAAAAAAACACCTAATTTCAAAGTCTGTTTTCAGGAATGAATACCTTTCTGTCCCTTTTCCATTTTTCCTGAGCTGTTTTGCTTTGGCATGAGATTATCTTCATCACCCAAGATGTTCAAGAGCTCGATCTCAAGGAGTCCCCGGCAGGAACATTCAAGAAGACAAAGAGTGGCAACCAGCAACTGCCCGCCGTTCTCCTCCTCAAAACGTGTCAAGACTTGCTCCAGCAGACTGAGACAAAGATAATAAAAACAATAACAACAATTTGTGGGAGGCTAATCATCCTTATTGGCAGCTGAGAAGCTGAACTGAGAAGGATGCGGCTACACGTGTTCGAGCTGCAGGCATTGATCAAGGGCGCCTTCGGCAGCCAGCCACATCAACCCATATATGACCACGGAGCACAGCCTGAGATTGAAAGTGTTTGTAGCTCGAAGGGGCTTGTAGCTCCAAATGTTCACTGAACCAGAATTCTTGTACAAGACCAGAATCAAAATGAGAATAAACAAAACTTTCTACACAGTTTACCAAATAAACTGTTTATATTTGAACAAGCACTATATATAGAATACTTATCTAATTGTTTGTCATATTACAGGTATGCACAGGTATCATGAGTTTTACTGCGGATGCCATCAAGTTCAAATAATGAAACGATGCATATCTTGGCAAACAAACTTTATTTACCCAATTGAAAAACACAAGACTGTCTGACTTTTGGGGTTGTGAGTTTACTAGCCCAACTCTAAAATCACTGGCCTCGGGCCTGGGGTCCAGTGTATATTTCAAGCCCTGCTTCCATTAAGCTGAAGTATTTAAGCTCACTCCTGAGGTATTTGCTGTAAGCTGGGCAAAATCTCTACATTAGGACTTAAAGGGTCTGTATACGTTTGGTAATGACTCTGAAAATTTATGGCAATAATAATTACTCACTTGGTAAGAAGTACAGCAGCTTTGGATAGTATAAATGCATTTTGAGAAACGTTTCACTTCAAAGGACTGCAGTTATCCCCCCAAAATTTGAATCTGAGAAGCGTTATGGCCGTAACGCTTCTCAGAATGTGTATTCCAATCACGGATACTTCTTCTGCGTGAACACAACCGCTCCACATTTTAGTGATATCTCAAAAATGCTGCCACCTTTTGAACTGAAATTTACACAGGTTAGTTTTATGGCATATATCTACAATTAAATAGCATTCAGGCAAATGTACTTTTCCAAAAACCAAAGGTATACTTTGCCTTTAAGCACTTTGATGCTTTGCGTAAGGCGCTTTTTGAATACTTGTTATTATTTTTTCATAAATACCCCAGAAAGTTTATCCATTATTATTGGTCGAGAGCATGTCACATGGGGGTGTTTACCTGGTATTAAACGGCCGTTAAAGACATGGCTGGAGCTATTTAAGAATGTTTTTTTTTTAGTCTGGTTTCTTGCTTTGATACTCTTAACACTAGAAAACGTATATGAAGAGGCACAAAACAAACCCATAGTGCAAAAGCTGGGCTCCTGAACATAATATTACAGCAAAAATCATTGCAAAGCGAGCATGGTTGTTGTGTTCTCTAATCTTTTTTGACTTATTAATTCTTAACAATCAAAGGGTATTTATGAATGGGAATCAAAGAGAGGTGACTAGGTCTTAACTGGCTGTTTGAAACCTTACAGTGTAGCGGACGTGCGATAAAGGCCCTCGCCTTCAGCTTGGGCCTTTATATCACACGGGCTGAGACACTGATGATTAAGACCTCATCACCACTCTTTTACTCCCTTATTATTATAAAGGGTAAAATTTACAAGGCAATCAAATCTAATCTGGGACTTACTCGAGCAAGCCATCGGCTAAGCTGTTGATCTTATCAGAGAGTGATTCAAAAATTCCATACACCCTCAGCTCCTCACACGCAACCGAAAGCCACAAAGGATTCTGGGAGGAATCTTTACTGAGTAGACTGGCCATCTGCTCCGCGTCAAGACGCTTCTGATAGTTTCCCAGAGTCTCTTGAACGATTGCCTGATCACAAAAATAACAATATCGGCCATTTCAAAAAAAAGTTAAAGTCATACAAGTTGCACACTGCCTGGGTTATACTTGACACAAAAGCGAAAGCAAAGGGACTTTTTCATGATGCAAACATCACTATGCGCCGTTTTCCCATTGTGATGCAATGGGAAACTTTTGAGGACACTAGGTGGCAGTAGACTCACCAGGTAAATCCATTGTTCCAGGAAGTATGCACATGCTCAGAACTATACACAAAATGGAAATTTAACTGGTAATTGTCTGCTGCCACCTAGCATTCCAAAGTCTTCCATTATAAGGAAATAAGCTTCGCTTCTGCAATGTACACGGCAGGTTGCAGCAAACTTTTACCAGATAAATCCCTTGTTCTCAGAAATATGCACATAATACACCTAGCATCTCCAAGCCTACAATGGGAGACTTTTGAGGACACTAGGTGGCAGCAGACTTACCAGGTACACCCATTGTTCTCTGAAGTTTGTGCATGCTCAGAACTACACAAACAATGGAAATTTACCTGGTAAGTCTGCTGCCACCTAGCGTTCTAAAGTCTCCCATTGCATCTTAATATCTCTTCATAGAGGCTCAACTCCCATCTGAGTCAACTGTGGACTTTTCTCTTGTTCTAGTCAATTTTTCTTTGTTCAACCCAAAATTTAATTGAAATAATAATAATAATAATTTGGGAGGCTCATCATCCTTACTGGCAGCTGAGAAACTGAATAGCGAAGGACGCGGCAACACGTATTTGAGCTGCAGGCATTCAAGGGCGACTTCAGCAGCCAACCACATCAACCCATATATGACCATGGAGCACAGCCAGAGATCGAAAGTGTTTGATTTTTCCGGAGGGAGGAAAACCGGATGGCCTGGAGAAAAAATCCTTGTGGCACAGAAGAGAAACAACGCACAACTCTACTCACATATGGCCCTAGGCAGGACTCAAACCAGGGACACATTGGTGAGAGGCGAGCGCTTTACGCACACGCCACCCACGCCAGTCAGTTTCCCTTGTGGTTTATTACTTGATATTTGAAAGAAGAAAGAAAATCCGCAAAATAAAGAACGTGTCGTACAGACGATTATTTTTGACGGATATATATCCATGTCCTGCCGGTTCCCAGGTTGTATTGTAGACTTTAATGTGATCCCTGGTTATACAGTAGTGTAAAGATGACTTTTTCTGACTGGCACCCCCGTAAAAAGACATTGACAAAATAGGGAGACTGCCAACATTAGGGCTGGATAGCTCAGTTGGTAGAGCACTGGCACGCTGATCCAGAGGTCACAGGTTCAAATCCCTTCTTCCCCCCAAAGTTGAACTAAAAGTTAAAAAAATAGAATAAATATACAAACCTCCCTGGATGTCATGTCCAGTGGAGTAACGTACACCTCCTGTGGCTTGTTGGGTCGTGAACGAAGCGTCTGATGTTGCGGAGTCTCATCAATCATGGAAAAGATGCAGCGAACCTGAGGACCAAGCTTGCTCGGTAGCCAATTCAGTACAGTGGCTTCCTTGCATTCATCAAACTGAAAGAGCGAAAAAAACAAAAAAACAAGCATGCGCATCATGCATTTATTGACATTAACCAGTTGCTGCCGGGAGTCCTTTTTTTTTTTTTTCCTCCTGGCGGGAATCTTTTGGCAGGGTTGCCGGAATCTTTTTTCTTTGAGAGTATCGCTGGCCCAAAGAAACCCTGGTGGTCCGAAATTACATAATGGCGTCTTAAGACGGCTTCAGTTTCCAGGCAAGGGATAAGTTTGCGTGTATTCACGTCATCTACTGGTGTCAACTGGTTTAAGCAGGGCTCTAAGGTCAAATTCAGTTTTGTGGTACACTCATTTTCCAATAGGAAGAGTCCTAACGAAAGTGGAAACAAAACCTCACATTAAAATTGTATTTGATAAACTTCCAGTGGGATATTTGTTAAAATCAATCACTATCCAATGCAGGCCTTGATCTTAACCGAGGCCACCGACCTGTCGAGTTGGCCAGCATGCCCTTCAGAAAAATTGCACTGTCACTACCAACTTGGCCAGCATGCCCTTGTACAATTTCTTTGATTTGGCCAGCACAGGCCTGCCCCCGTGTTTCTTAAGATCGAGGCCTGCCAATGGCATCACATATGAAATATATAAATCTGCACATTTTTGTACAATTTTTTTTTTGTTCATTCCTAAATTCCCATATTTAATCATTGAATTCGACTTTTTGACTGTCAAAAAACTTCCTGTGTGGAATGTTCAGACCCATCAATTGTTGGCATCCAATTACGTTGTTTCAAATTTCGCTCTGAAGGAGTATCAAATACAATGGCACTTTACACCATTTTAACGAGAGGAAGTACAGACTTTCTTAAGGGCTCTCGGTCTGTTGGAAAATTAGCGCATTCCAAAACTGAAACGGCACATCTATATGTTTGCGCGGCACACAGGATGGCCCAATGCGCAACCCTCTAGCCGAGGGCGCCCTGCTCAAATGACATCATGTGCATAATTAGGTCTAGCGACAGACTATTTAATCCTATATACTGAATGTAATGCTGAACGTAACAATGTAATGCCTCATAATGAAGCAGATATTTCAGATCACTGTTCTCCCAGCTCAGGGGTTTTCAATGACTTTTATACCTGGATTCCAGCATGCAACTTTGTAGTTGAAACAGAAAAGGAAATTCATGTACTCTCCCCATCAGGCGGGGTGGTCAGCTATCAAAACAAGGTTGGCTGATCACAATGGAACTACACAGACTTGACAGACAATCTGGAAGAGGCCGCTGTTGTTGTTTTTTTAAATACAAGTTTGACCACTGTCTGTGGTCAAGACAACTGGCGCCTGAGACCACAAAAAGGAAACAAGTTTGCATTTGTTGTGTGAAAAGGCCTTTAGTTTTTTTTTATTAAAAACTGAATTTTGATTTTCAGTTTTTTGCTTTTGACCCACCCACCATCCATTGACAATTTCAATTTTTTTAATAAACATTGATTCTTCAGAATGGCCCCTAAGTTTGAGAGACAAAAACATTACCTGATTGAGGGCATCTATGACGATGATAACCGGCTTAGTGTTAGGGTTGGACAGCACTGCATAAGTGACTTGACATGTTGTCTCCAGATCCTTAGGCATTGTTGTATCCTGTCAATCAAAAATACAACAGGGCAATTCCCGGCATTACCCACTGGTTATTCCATGTCAAATCAACACCCATTGATGACAGGTTTTATAATACAATATAATAGTACTCAAGCTTTATTTTCAGGTGGTATATATATCCATGTCACCTAAAAATGTTTTTCACTGGGGCATCAATTAAAATTTTAAATTTAATGTAATACAGTGAACTATAAGAATAAACATAAAAAAAATTACAACAAACACCATCCTCCTCGTAGCTGAGCTGTCAAGTGCACTGGACTCAAGCTCTGGTGTTTCTGATCAACAGAGTGTGGGTTTAATTGAGTCCCGGTCTTGACACTTGCGTCCTTAACCATTATTGCTTTGTCCTTTGGATGGGACGTTAAGTCGTTGGTCCTGTGTGTTGTGTAATGCACGTAAAAGAACCCAGTTACACTTATTACAAAGAGACGGGGTTTGCCCTCGGTGTTTCTGGCAGTGGCTGCTGAATGCGCCGCAGCACCTTGTAAGGTGCTACATAAATGAACCTCATATTTAAAAAACTTCAAAAACCTGTCATAAAAAAATTGACAATAATAAGCGCCTTGAGTACCTAATTGCTGGTAGATACGTGCGCTATATAAGACTCCGATATTATTATTTATATTATAAGAACTTAACTTACATTGACTTCCCCAAGCTCCCTCAATAAGCGTTTCAGTGTTGTCTCTAGATTAGGGGAACCCGGTACGGCGCCGACAAAATGGTAGAAGACATGCCATCCTTGCTCCCCGCCCCTGCCACAAGGAAAGGCACAATGACAAATAAATAATTATCGGAGCCGTGATACGATTTAAAGTTTTGCATGGTGTAGAAGTAAGAGGTACTTAAGCGGTACAAGTTTGCAGGTGTCAGGGCCGAGGGGTTAGGAACACCATACTCAAACTCTGGTGTTTCTGATCAGCTGAGTGTGGGTTCGGCACCCAGTCTTGACACTTGTGTCCTTATAGCTAGTGTACATAACGTCCACATTTGAAATGCTGCACTCTGTCAGAGAAACATGACTGCATTTATGCAGAGTCACTGGCAGGGCATGTGAGTGTGGGGAATTTAAAAAACAACAGTTTACCCTGGTATTTCTTTGGTGAGTGCCTTTGCTACCGTCACATCAGCTACCCTGGCCATAATTGAGGATTTGCCAGTTCCGGGACCTCCTAACAGCAGCAAGGGAACGTCAACACCAATCCCAATTATGTGCTCTTTTATCTGTACGAGATTGACATTTATAAACACTGTTCAAATAAGGGAATAAAAGAGTCTTGATAAGGTCTTTAAACGGCAGTTTAAGACGGTGTCGTGGCCGAGTGGTTAGTGCATCGGACTCAAGCTCCGTTGGCTGAGTGTGGGTTTGAGTCCCGGTCATGACGCTTGTGTCCTTGGGCAAGACACTTAACCATAATTGCTCCGTAAAAGTTGGGGAGGTAGAGCCTTCTGCTCTACCAGCCAGGCTTCTGATAGATGATACCTAAGCCTACATCCTTACGGACTGTAAAGGGGGTTACCCTGTTTCAGCCCCAGGAGTAGGTGGCAATGGTCCCTGGATAAAACAGTTGATTTGTAGCCCACACCTCGAGTGGCTTACTGGCCTTGTGTGTCTGGCGACTTCCATAAAAAAAAAAAAGACAGGGTTATGGCCATGCAATAAAGGACCAAGCTGAAGGCGAGCGGCGAGGTCCCTTATCGCAGGGCCATGACCCTGCAAGGTCTTAAACGGCCGTGTAAGACTGAGTCACTACTCTTTTATTCCCATTCATAAATACCCAGTTTGTTAAAAAGCATAAAGTAGGAAAATCTCTAATTGAACTTGTCTGTTTTGTAAAAAATTTCAATTCCTGTCCTCATTAGGTACAGTGAAGGGTCAAATTAACGAAGGGTCAAATTGCACTCGACGCTGAGTGCGCTAACATGCACATTAGGTTTTACATCGAGTACCTGTATGTACTGACTGCATTATGTGTAAATTAGTGCGCACGTAAGCTTGCCCGGCAACACATGTATGGCTCATGAGTACCGACTAACTGTGTTTAAACACTTTTTACCGTGTCTCTACTTAACTTTATAACATGGCCACTAAAGTGGCTGTATCAATAATAGTTTGATTTCACCCTTAACACTTGGAAAGCACTGAGTTTACAGTGCTTATCAGTTTAAGGATTGAACCAACACAATATTCTTTATCCCTGAGATGCAATTATTATATCAGTTACATGGCTTTATCAAGATCCATGGAGCTAGAAGCCAACTTAAGAGTTATTGTATCTTTCTGGTAATAAAACCAAGATACCCTCATCAAAAGCAATTAGCACTGTGACCCATAGCCCTGAAGATACCTGTGTAGCGATGATGAAGAAATACCCAGATTTTAGATGTGGGAGGAAAAATCCACAATGGGGGAAAACCCACGCAATCAGGTAGGGACTGAAAAAGCCAGTCCATGTACGGCACCCCGGTCCGGGATTCATACCGGGGTCTACAGAGGTGAAAGGCAGGAAAGAAATCACTGCGCCAGCCTGCAAGCTTGCGCAGAATGAAAGGTTAAAACCCGTACAAAAAGGGTGTCAATTTGTTTTTATGCTAGTAAAAGAAAGGTGAGACCCTTTACCTGTTCCAGAATGTTGGTCCTACCCAAGACAGAGGCACTGCGGTTCTTCATGAAGGACTGATGGGCACACAAAAGAGAGAGAACAAAATTACAAGAACCAATGGGTAAAGACATATATTACACAGCAAGTGATGTTTTTTCCTACATTCCTGACGGATGCTGGTCATCTCGCCCCCAAACACTCTCGCCCCCAACAATCTCGCCCCCAACAATCTCGCCCCCAAACAATCTCGCCCCCAGCCTTTGACAATCTCGCCCCCTGACAATCTCGCCCCCAAACAAAGTCGCCCCCTGATGATGACTGGAAGTTCTAACTTCTGATGACTTACGGTGTAAACTTAGAAATTAATTGATGGGAGATGTTGTCGCAATGCTGTCAAAAACTTGTTTGATATTTTGTCAGAAAAGTATCGGCTTATAATCATCCACTGAACGAAGTTTGAGAAGGGTATTGAAAAATCACAAGAAAAAAGGGTGAAATGCTCTGCAACTAATAACCACCGTCCCATTGATCTCTTCCACGGCGGCGGACTATAGTTTGCGATCGATCGATTTCGGTAATCAGTGAATCAAATCAAAGTGGCATTTTTCAATGTGCACCCCAGCTTGTCAGGTGACACGTTCAATGACTGACAGTTTGATTTTGTCTCCACGAAATGCCCCTGAGTGCATTAAAAAATTAATTTTATTCAAGAGTGAGAGACAATTTTCAATAAGAAATCACAGAACATCTTAACAACAACATGTACCATTCCTTACTACGAGGGAGATCATTCACATATTCTTTGTTTTTTAGTTTACGCATTTTCCTTTATTTTCGAAATCGACTTTAAGTGAACACTTTATTAACTTCATCATGGTTAAAAAGTCGACTTTTCCATTTTTTTCTTCAGATTGTCAGGGGGCGACTTTGTTTGGGGGCGAGATTGTCAGGGGGCGAGATTGTCAAAGGCTGGGGGCGAGATTGTTTGGGGGCGAGATTGTTGGGGGCGAGTTTGTTGGGGGCGAGAGTGTTTGGGGGCGAGATGACCGGCCTCCTTCCTGACCTACCTCAGATAACAAGAACTAAAGTTAAAATACTTTAGGTCATGTCCGAATGGGAGACTTTGTAACGCTAGGTGGCAGCAGACTTACCAGGTACATTTCCATAGTTTGCGTACTTCTGAACATGCGCACATATCCAAGAACAATGGATTTAACTGGTAATAAGTCTGCTGCCACCTAGTGTCTTAAAAAATCTCCCATTGTCAGTTGGGCTGCAGCTGTGGGTTGGTCGCCAAGTACAAGATGCCCATAGCAACACTCTTAGCAACTGCTGCAGTCGCAGCCGCCAATTCGGGGACACGTCCTTATTTTCAGGACACTGAGAATATTTTTCTTGCTCAAAAAAGCATCAGGTTTTGACCTGCACACAGTCTGCAATTTCCATCTCCAGTCTCGCCGAAACTAAACCAGCAGCTTCAGAAGACTTAAATAACACCCTCCCTCCTCCCCTTCCCCCATCCCTCCCTCCCCTGTAGATGACATTTGTCTCAAGCCCCACATTCATCAATCCAGCGCACTACGCCCAATGCCAAGGCAGCTATCCTAATAGCAGCAGCTTGTTTACATTTTCCAATGTGATATCAACAAGACAAACTTTCGTCAGGGTGCAAAGGGTTGTGAATGGACAGTGCCTGAAGGGGCGGAGCCTTATATGGATCAGTCTATTATCAAACGACATGACCAACCTCATGAGCTTCTTTGGCTTGTTGGTACGGGTCCAGAACACCATCCTCGAGAGGATACTGCTCGGTGATTCTCCTCTGGAAGAATTCATACACCATCTTTCCTAAGGTCTTCTCCAACCCTTTGAATTCAACCTTTCCCTGGTCATTGACTCCGTCAAACTCACAGTTGTAGAAATTCACTTGGTCTTTCTGAAAGATTCAAATAAATGCGCTTTTCTTTTACAAAAGCTATGTCTAAATTTAACGTTTCTTCAGTTTTGCAGATTAAGTTGAACAATATTTATTATTAACCAGTTAGTGCCGGCTTACGTGTATCCACAAAAAATATCTTTTGAGCCAGCAAACAGGCGACGTTGAAACACGCCATTGTGTACAATCATAATACCGGAACAAAGGTCGCCAGGACAATCCACCGCTGAGTGTGCACACAGCACGCACACGTCATATGTAATGTTTCTTTGCACTCACACAAACAGCACAAATGGCGCGCACAATTCTGTGCTTATGGCCTATAGATGGGTTGCAGTAGACGCCATCTTTGATGACAATTTCTATTTTGGCCTGTAGCCACATCAAATTCTGTAAATTTTGACGCGGCTTGAGTTGCTTACCAACCAATCACGGAAGGAGTTTATGAAACGCACGCGTGACGCATGCAGTAAATACGTGTAATGTACAGTTGTGCGCTAAAAAATGTGCAGTCATTGTTATCAAAGATGGCTGATTTTTTCTAATTGTTGACGTCATATGGGACCCATCTATAGAACTACATGCTTAACAGGACACTGTAAGAGAGCAGAGTTCTGTAAAAACCACTTATGGAAACACAATGTGTTTGCAATTTGACTTTCTGGGTTTTTTCTTTCTTCTTTCTTTTTTTTTTCGAGGGGGGTGGGGGTTAGAGGTTGAGGTATAAGATTGGAGAGAATGACAATGCTGCCCCGAAAGCTTAGTGCATCAAAAAAACTCAGTCCCCATCTATAGTGAAGTCATCGGTTGAAGAGATTTTACCCTGAATCGTTCCTTCAGCATCTGCTTCAGCATCTGCAGCTTGGCAAGAGCAATGGGATTAACGTCCACAAAATCCTTGTGGTGCTCTTTAGGAACCTCTTGTAGAAAGCTGGAATCTCGTATCATAAACAGCGCTAGAGACAACACAATTAAAGATAGATGTTGGAATAGCATGGGAGTGATATTGTTGGGTTATTACATTTATTACATGCAGTTAAATAGGCACACAGTATGTTTCTCGTTGGACATGTTAAAAGAGACGATGGCTTTTGGGTTGATGTTGCCTCTGATCCAGGATGAAAATATGTGCTCTGGTCCTTGCCAGGGATTCGAACCCATGACCCCCACCATTCTAGAGCAGATGTCTTACCAACTAGACTACCGAGATTGCCCGGCAGCTAGAGGCAGTTTGAGTCCCATTAGCAGCGGGTACCACAACAATTAATAGATAATTATAAATTATAATTTTTGCATCGGGGATAAAAGAATATTAGTGTTTTTTTTACCCATATATCCTACCAATGAGTTTTAAGCAATGTATACCAAAGATCTAGAAACCCAAGATAGAACACTCAATTCAGAGACAAGGAATGCCAAACAGGGGCGCCCGCTGTCGTTTGGTAGGTAAAACCAAAGATCGTTTACGCAATAAGTAGGGCCTACAATAAATGGAAAAACTCACGCCAAACGATCCCACCAACTAAAAAAACAGCGGAAGGCAGATCGAAAATTTTGTGTTCTGCAATAAATTATGTCAATAATCCTAGCAAAATTGACACATGGGGAAGGGCGCCATCACGCGGTTGGTAGGTAAAAAGGTGTTACATCTGCAACCCTGCAAAACGGCACAAGTGTCCTATCTTGTGTTTCTAGTATCTTTCGCTGTATACTCAGTACTTTCCCCCCGAGTCCTGTGAAAAAAATTTCACAGTCATATTCCTCGGGTGGGATTCAAACCTTAAATAGAACTTTAGTTAAGTACAAAAAAATGCAACATTATAATTTGGACACTCACAGTTGAAGTTGTCTTTGCGGTAGGCACCGTGCATGATCTCCATTTCTGTGACGGACAACCCATGAATCCAGCGGTAGTCAGTACAGATTGACGGTGGGACCTCCGTCTGATTAGGAATCCAACCACAGCGCTCACTGTCATCAAGAAAAATGTAACTAAATAAATATATCAATTAGAAGATAAAATCTAAACTATATAATGATCTCCAAGATCATGTGTTGCTCTAGATCTGTCATGTCTGTGTTTGGGGCACACTAGCAGCATTTTTTTTCCCAAAGAGATGCAGTATGTGTGGGGAAAATTAGCTACAAGCCATTTTGAGATATGGTGGACACAATACTATATGGCACTATTTGGTTTGGGTAAATTTATCTGTATACACCCATACCAAGCAGTGCACTCCTATAGTGGCCGCCATTTCTCAAAAAGGCTAATTTGAATGGCTCTAAGCATGTGTCTAGGATGAGTTAAAAAACCAAAAAAAACAAAGTGAATTGTGTTTTTTTTTTATGAACTTCGGGATGACTGCATGTCCTCATGAACCAGCTTGCTCAACGCTGCCAGACATGGCATCATTTCATCAAATGAAGATTACAAGCGGTCGCCATTACCATTTTGGACTGTTATATAATAGCATGTAACAGCAGCTAAATAAACAGCTTGCGAGTTGCATGCACATGCTGTATTCATGTCAATGTCCTGTACATCAGTGTAACAGCATTATATTATTCACAGTAGCATGCAAGGAGATCTGTATAGCAGTTTTCATAGCATGCAGGTTAACAGACAGCATGTAAGGGTTGGGAAAGCATTCCTGCGAGTCATGGCTGAGTGGTCTAGTGCACCGGACTCAAGTTCTGGTGGTTATGTCATCGGGGTGTGGGTTCGAATCCCGGTCATGGCACTTTTGTGTCCTTGATGAGCAAGATGCTTTACTATAAATGCTTCTCTTCACCCAGGGGTACAAATGGGCGAGGGTAGAAGCTGATATTGTGTTTGAAAAAGCCTTTGGAGCGCCTCGGCAGCTCGGGGCCGCGTACACTCCCCAGGGAGCTGGGAAAGATTACAGGAATGTTATATTGGCCCAAGGACCAGGGCACTAATGTAAATTAAGTGCATTGATCTGTCACTGTGAAATGCCCTATAAGAACTAGTTATTCTTCGTTTTATTCCCGATGATACCATCTGAGACTAACAGACAGCAAGTCAACGCTATGAATGCTGTATGAACTTTTGACGATAATGACACTGCTGAAATGAATGCTATACTCGACTTTGACTGGAGACCTTTCTTTTGCAACGTCACAGCTGTGAGTTTTGCCAACCAAAAAGTATACGGACAGCCTTCACAGCAAACAATACAACAGTTTATTACTTGAACAATAATGCTATCAAATTAATACCCATAAAATAATGATAAATAAAAGTTACTATCCAAAAACAAAAAGTTAACTTATACTGCATTAAAAAAAGTTTAAAGTTTTTACAAAAAAGGTCAAATTTTTGCCAAGCCTGTATATAAAATTTTATTGTGATATTCAAGGCCTCCCATACAAAATGGTGGTCAATGTTTATTAACAAAAGAAAGGTCTATTTAGCACAGAGCTCTTCAAAAATTCCTTTTAAGGATAGCTTTTCATATTGGACCAATTGAATGCTACAATGTAAATGCTAATCTGAACTGTTGGCTACCAAGTCATCACAACAAGATTTCGAGTGTTATTTTTGCACGTGATTTTATGAAAATGAAAAAAAAACACCTAAAACACCAGTGAGACGTATAAAACAGGAAACACAATAAAGTGTACCACTTTTCAACCACTTTTCACCTTTACTGCCACGTTAGCAATTTTTCTAATGGTTGTAACTTGAAACCATGCAACCATAATGGGTTTCAACATGTGAATGGACATGCATGCAGGTTTACACTGGAAGTAAATTGATAATTCTGATGGGATCTTGAGGCATATTTTGATTGCATGCAGTAATCTAGCAGCACATGCCGCCCCCCCCATAAACTTTCAGTGTCTCCCCCAGGTGCTCTCCCCCCCAACCCCCGCCCATAAAAAATGTAGATACATGTAATTCATTGAAAACATGGTACCTGCCCCCCCCCCCCAACTGAAAAGCAATCCACCACCAGTGAAAAAATCCTGGCTACGCCGCTGCAGCAATCTAAATAAGCAGCGGTGGTTTGGGTTTTCACATGCTATTTCCTCAACTTTGACAGTATATCAGAAGGAAATAGTTCTCCTGAAGATTGCAATCTACAAACTTCATAATGGGTGAGCTTTTAGATTGAAACCAAATCAAATTTTTCTGTTCAATGTAATTACCAAACCTGCATTCCTGCATCCTTAAAGAGGATGGAGGACAACATTTTGAACAGAAAAGCCTAACCCTGAGGTCTCCCAAAAACACATCACATAAAGATGATTGTTCATAAAAAGTCAGTAAAATAGGGGCTCACTTTTTTCCTGTAAAAAGTAACGGCCCCCTTACGCTGACGTCACATGGTCTGCCCATGGTCTGCCATTTTGGGAGTCAAATAAAGAAAAAAATATGGTGCGTGTCTCACTGCACAAGGATGAGCCAACTTGCACCCTTGCAGCATGCGGGGAAACTCCCAAAAAGGCACAACAACCAATATTTTGAGTGATTGCGTCAGGTGAATTGCGTCAATACTGTGTTATATGTTTTGTAAATGATTTACTGAATGCTTATTGCCCGGCAATTTGTTTTAAAAATGCTTATTGCCTGGCAATTTTTTTTTAAATGCTTATTGCCTGGCAATTTTTTTTTTTAAACGATTTATGCCTGGCAATTTGTTTTAAAATGCTTATTGCCTGGCAATTTGTTTTAAAAATGTTTAAAGCCTGGCAATTTGTTTTAAAAATGCTTATTGCCTGGCAATTTGTTTCAAAATGCTTATTGCCTGGCAATTTGTTTTAAAAATGCTTATTGCCTCGCAATTTGTTTTAAAAATGCTTATTGCCTGGCAATTTGTTTTAAAAATGCTTATTGCCTGGCAATTTGTTTTAAAAATGCTTATTGCCTGGCAATTTATGTGGCAATAATGAGTGTGTTTTCACTTTAAAAGAATTAAAAAAAACGTAAAGCATAGCGGACAAAATTATTTCTAAGGCTGGCTGACAAAATTTCAACTTTGAAGTTTGTACCAAGTTAGCTAAACAACCAAGGTTAACGTCATGCAAGCATGGTGAAATTCTATCAATCTCTAACCTGGCATGAAATGTAACAAACAAAACATCAAGGCAACCAGAATGCAATCACATTTCATTTCTTTAAAGGAGAGCTTTAACCCTTTCCTTGACATAGCTGACTTTAGTCAACTGCACTCATACCCCCTCTTCCTTACCATAGGTGACTTTAGTCGACTGCACTCATACCCCCTCTTCCTTACCATAGGTGACTTTAGTCAACTGCACTCATACCCCCTCTTCCTTACCATAGGTGACTTTAGTCAACTGCACTCATACCCCCTCTTCCTTACCATAGGTGACTTTAGTCAACTGCACTCATACCCCCTCTTCCTTACCATAGGTGACTTTAGTCAACTGCACTCATACCCCGTCTTCCTTACCATAGGTGACTTTAGTCAACTGCACTCATACCCCCTCTTCCTTAACATAGCTGACTTTAGTCGACTGCACTCATACCCCCTCTTCCTTACCATGGGTGACTTTAGTCAACTGCACTCATACCCCCTCTTCCTTACTATAGGTGACTTTAGTCAACTGCACTCATACCCCCTCTTCCTTAACATAGCTGACTTTAGTCGACTGCACTCATACCCCCTCTTCATTACCATAGGTGACTTTAGTCGACTGCACTCATACCCCCTCTTCCTTACCATTGGTGACTTTAGTCGACTGCACTCATACCCCCTCTTCCTTACCATAGGTGACTTTAGTCAACTGCACTCATACCCCCTCTTCCTTACCATAGGTGACTTTAGTCAACTGCACTCATACCCCCTCTTCCTTACCATAGGTGACTTTAGTCAACTGCACTCATACCCCCTCTTCCTTACCATAGGTGACTTTAGTCAACTGCACTCATACCCCCCTCTTCCTTACCATAGGTGACTTTAGTCGACTGCACTCATACCCCCTCTTCATTACCATAGGTGACTTTAGTCAACTGCACTCATACCCCCCTCTTCCTTACCATAGGTGACTTTAGTCGACTGCACTCATAACCCTCTTCCTTACCATAGGTGACTTTAGTCAACTGCACTCATACCCCCCTCTTCCTTAACATAGCTGACTTTAGTCGACTGCACTCATACCCCCCTCTTCCTTACCATAGGTGACTTTAGTCAACTGCACTCATACCCCCCTCTTCCTTACCATAGGTGACTTTAGTCGACTGCACTCATACCCCCTCTTCCTTACCATAGGTGACTTTAGTCAACTGCACTCATACCCCCTCTTCCTTACCATAGGTGACTTTAGTCAACTGCACTCATACCCCGTCTTCCTTACCATAGGTGACTTTAGTCAACTGCACTCATACCCCCTCTTCCTTAACATAGCTGACTTTAGTCGACTGCACTCATACCCCCTCTTCCTTACCATAGGTGACTTTAGTCAACTGCACTCATACCCCCTCTTCCTTACTATAGGTGACTTTAGTCAACTGCACTCATACCCCCTCTTCCTTAACATAGCTGACTTTAGTCGACTGCACTCATACCCCCTCTTCCTTACCATAGGTGACTTTAGTCGACTGCACTCATACCCCCTCTTCCTTACCATTGGTGACTTTAGTCGACTGCACTCATACCCCCTCTTCCTTACCATAGGTGACTTTAGTCAACTGCACTCATACCCCCTCTTCCTTACCATAGGTGACTTTAGTCAACTGCACTCATACCCCCTCTTCCTTACCATAGGTGACTTTAGTCAACTGCACTCATACCCCCTCTTCCTTACCATAGGTGACTTTAGTCAACTGCACTCATACCCCCCTCTTCCTAACCATAGGTGACTTTAGTCGACTGCACTCATACCCCCTCTTCATTACCATAGGTGACTTTAGTCAACTGCACTCATACCCCCCTCTTCCTTACCATAGGTGACTTTAGTCGACTGCACTCATACCCCCTCTTCCTTACCATAGGTGACTTTAGTCAACTGCACTCATACCCCCTCTTCCTTACCATAGGTGACTTTAGTCAACTGCACTCATACCCCCTCTTCCTTACCATAGGTGACTTTAGTCAACTGCACTCATACCCCCCTCTTCCTTACCATAGGTGACTTTAGTCGACTGCACTCATACCCCCTCTTCATTACCATAGGTGACTTTAGTCAACTGCACTCATACCCCCTCTTCCTTACCATAGGTGACTTTAGTCGACTGCACTCATACCCCCTCTTCCTTACCATAGGTGACTTTAGTCAACTGCACTCATACCCCCTCTTCCTTACCATAGGTGACTTTAGTCAACTGCACTCATACCCCCTCTTCCTTACCATAGGTGACTTTAGTCGACTGCACTCATTCCCCCTCTTCCTTACCAGGTGACTTTAGTCAACTGCACTCATACCCCCTCTTCCTTACCATAGGTGACTTTAGTCAACTGCACTCATACCCCCTCTTCCTTACCATAGGTGACTTTAGTCAACTGCACTCATACCCCCTCTTCCTTACCATAGGTGACTTTAGTCAACTGCACTCATACCCCCCTCTTCCTTACCATAGGTGACTTTAGTCGACTGCACTCATACCCCCTCTTCATTACCATAGGTGACTTTAGTCAACTGCACTCATACCCCCTCTTCCTTACCATAGGTGACTTTAGTCGACTGCACTCATACCCCCTCTTCCTTACCATAGGTGACTTTAGTCAACTGCACTCATACCCCCTCTTCCTTACCATAGGTGACTTTAGTCAACTGCACTCATACCCCCTCTTCCTTACCATAGGTGACTTTAGTCGACTGCACTCATTCCCCCTCTTCCTTACCAGGTGACTTTAGTCAACTGCACTCATACCCCCTCTTCCTTACCATAGGTGACTTTAGTCAACTGCACTCATACCCCCTCTTCCTTACCATAGGTGACTTTAGTCAACTGCACTCATACCCCCTCTTCCTTACCATAGGTGACTTTAGTCAACTGCACTCATACCCCCTCTGCCTTACCATAGGTGACTTTAGGCAACATGCAAAATTCTACTTAAAACTAAGGTTAAGTACATTTATTCATTCCAAACAAGAGTCATAAATTGACCTGTTTTGTCAAACTCAACTTCTGGAATATCAATGGAGACAAACTTGTGGACTATTGGCTCTTGAGTTGTGACAAAAGATGCAAAAACTGTCAGAGGGGAGAAAGAGAAAGATAAAGGACTAAACAAAAAAATCAGAAGAAACAATGAAGCTTAGAAAAGTACAGGAAGATCAACAAACAAACTTATATTATAGGACTCGAACTGCCGTGTGAAAGAGCGTTATATAGATACCTTCAGTATTATATTATCAAAATCATACCAGCAAAATTGAGTTTTTCTTAAAATACCCAACTTCAGACCTGGAACAGCTACCTCCACAGAGCTAGCCATGGCTTCGGTTGCTCATGGCGGCCCATGGTGCCAAATATTCCTATGGTCTTCAAGACTTTCCAATGGAAGTACAGTCTACAAAAGGAAAATGGCCTCGCCCCTTTGAAGATGAAGTCCCCTTCACCTCCCCACCCCCAACCCCTACCAACCCCACTCCATTTTTGTCTCCTTGATCCCCCCTTTGTCCTACTTCCTCTCATTTAGTGGAATGTTGTGGCCAAGCGGTAGTAACACCAAACTCAAATTCTGGTATTGTCAGAATGTGAGTTCAGGTCCCCATCATGGCACTTCCTTAAGCAAAACACTTATAACCATAAATGCTTCGTCCTTCAATGGGACATGAAGCCGTAATTTTTTTTTTTTAATTTTCTTTTATTTTTATGGAAGTCACCAGACGCACAAGGCCAGTTAGCCACTCGAGGTGTGGGCTACAAATCAACTGTTTTCCCAGGGGCCATTGCCACCTACTCCTGGGGCTGAAACAGGGTTACCCCAGTAAGGATGTAGGCTTGGGTATCATCCATCAGTTAAGCCTGGCTGGTGGAGCAGAAGGCTCTACCTCCCCAACTGTAACTTTTGTTAAAATAAAAACAGTCCACTTATTTTTAATAGAAGGGGTTTGCCCCAGTCTTTCTTTTTAAACCAAACACCTAAACATCCCTGAGAATGATTCTCTAAAAAGCAAAACAGCATTGATTTGGAATGTCATATGACATCAAAATGCAAGTCGACACTGTCGTACCTGGTTAGATTCAGGAAGAATGGCATAACATTGTCTTGATAACATCTGTCAATTTCACCAAGACATGTCCGCAGTGTTTCTTCCGTTGTAGTGTCCTTTGGAATTCCCTACACAAACAAACGCGAGAAGAAGAAAAAATAATGTTACCAATTACTACTGACTAATTACAAACTTAGAAAGGAATCTACAAAAGTTTTGAAAAAAAAAAAATTTGAATTGTAGACTTTTTGGAAAAGCCGGAGGGAACTGGTTTTAAGCAGCTTGAACCAAAACAACTTCAAAGGAAAGTGTTGTTAAGAAGGCAAAGCCTGAATTCTCATTGAGGTTTGTTGCCTATTGCCATGGTTACTCACCCATCTGAGGTCACAGTCTACAAGATGAAGACGCCTCTTCTCACACCACGCACGCAGATCGGGAAATATCTATGGCAGAGAGATGCAAGAAACAAAATCATTGCAAATGTGTTGGGCTACCCGCACAAAGTGTCACAAAACCAACACAAAGGTACTTCAAGTGTCAATAGACCGATCCCCGATTAAGCCCTGCCCCCATACATGCTGACCAATCACAACATTGGGTACGCGCCACCGAAAGTCCGACAAAAGTCCGACTTGATAAAAATCCTATTGAAAAATGTAAACATGCGTGCACGCACTTATAGCACGCACGGTCATTTCGTGCAGTGTGGCATTGAAGAGACGCACATTTGGTTGCCCACGTGTACAGTGGTGATTTAGCCAATGCTGTGATTAGTCAATATGTTTAGGGGCGGGGCTTAATGGATGGGTCGATTCTGGCAAATTATGATTTCTGGCAGACTATAAAGCTTGGTGTCATCTGTTCAAAACTGGTATCCATTTAAGATAAAGGAATTAAATCATTATGTGAAACTCCCATTAGCCAGAATGTCTGGATTCTACTCACTGGTTTCATCCGCACTCTTGCGATCAGCTGTTAATTAATTAATTATAAGACTAATTATAATTAATTACTACAAGCCTCGGCCTACCTAAATCGGCCTCCATACTGTTCTCATCCTTTGCCTGTTCAAGCCTAACTTAGTGTAATATATTCATTATTACGTTGTATATGTTGTACATTTATATTGTTTCAATTTGTTATGACAGTATGGAAATAAATGTTACTGAAACTGAAACTCAAGAACACCAGTGACCTGGAGGAGGGCTATTGCTGTATACAGCATGGAAATGTGTGGAAGGACAAGCTGCTGGCGTCAAATTCTGCAAACATCCAGGAGTAAGGAGAAGTCTGACTGTTTCTTATTTATTATCTCAAGTTTATGTGGTCAATGTTTATGGTTCAAAGTATCTTAAAGATATATTTTGTCAATAAACTCACAGACAGTGCTCCATAATCTGGCTATTCAAACCTCATTAACCATGATCAGATAAGAGAGATCATGTTGAAAAACTGCTCAATCCCAAACCAGCGAGTACCGATAAGTTTGTCATTAAGGCAAATCAGGTCGACTCCTTATGGGAAATTCATAGTATAAAAAAACTCTTACCGGTACTATCATTTGCCAAATGGTGCGTGTCTGTGTGTGTCTGTATAAATTATGTTTTGCCTGGTGACTTTTTCCTGAGAAGCATCAATTCTTGTGTGTGTTTAGCTAGTTCTTGTGCTTTAGGAATAAAGGTAAGCAAAACTTTGGCCCAGTTGTGCACAGGATTTATAGGTTATTACTATTATAAGGCTGCGTCTGAATTACTGGCTACGACTGCGGCTTGATCGACACGTGACAGAAACACCCTTACCAACAGCTGCAGTCTTACCTGCAGCCGCCACTTCAGACACCCAGCCTAAGTTTACCTCTTTGATCAGTATTTCTCTCTCAGCATGGAAGTCTCTGAACGTGGACGACACAAAGATCCTGACCGTTTTCCACCCTGAGCGGCGGATGACCAGTCTCTTGTCGTTCGTCTTTGTAGATGAGTCCACCGTGCGTCTGACTTGATTCCACATGGTGTTGACGTCAGCTTGGTAGCTCCCTGCAGCGTTGGACGATCCACAGCCCATGATTCAGCAGACAGTTCTACGGATGGGGATTACAATTAATAGCCAAAAATAAAGACAAAGTGGTCAACATTTGCAGCTGGAAGTCTGAAACCAAGATTCCTGAAGGCCTGAAAAAAAAAAAAAAAAAAAAAAATTCAACATAGATATGTATGGGAAAAGTTATTAAATATTTATTGTTTGTTATGCAAGTTACCCATCACAAGGCCCAAAATCTCAAAAAAGGAGTACAGCACCCCAGTTACTGGGTCTAAGTTCATGTACTTTCATGCCTTCTAAATAAAATTTTTAAAATATTCAGTCATTTTTTAATGAGTGAAAATGGCAGTGCCAGCAGTAGGAATAATGTAGCTAATAATCAGCACTCCCTAGCCTCGCCTCAAAAATATTTTTTACATTATATCCATCCATGAACTTGAACTTGGGGGGTCGATACAGAAAACAAATATACCTAATCTAGATCTTATCAGTAAATACTAAATCTACATCCACGAGAATGGGAAAGAGAGGCCAAAATCTGTACCGTAACACACAAGTCATTCACAAATGCACAAAAATACTGACACCAAAATTGAAATATTGCATTTGCAAAAAAAAAGGAGGTGCAGAATAATATTGTCTAATTTCATTACCTTTTTGACTGTTTACGACTGACGATGGACGTCGAACACGACCAAGGAACCGTGAATCACACTAATACCACAATTAACATTTGCGCTAAGCAGGTAATTATTAAAATGATTCATAAATAAAAAGGGAGAGTGAAAAATGGCTGTGTGTCTCCTCCACGGTCCATCGACGAAATGCTATGCGCATGCACCTTGTATTTGACCTCCCATTTGTGTTGTGTGTGCCCATTCATTTCTCACATACATCATAGTGCATTGTGTACGGTTGCCATAGTTTCTACCAAATAAACTTGTAGCAGTCCTCACAATGAAAGCTGAGATACTACCTACTGGATAAGTCTTTCACTTTCGTTTTATCAATTGACATGCTTTTATTTGTAGTAAGTGAAATCATTGAGTTATATAAAATAATTTTTTTTTTTTAAATAGGACAAAAATCGGTAATTAAATTGTGTGAGTGATGGGGGTAGTTTTTTTTACCTCCTTTCAATCGAGAGATTGTCATACAATGTGATGTGAGGCGCAAAGGTGGCGTGGCAGAAACACAAAAACTTGATTATAAAAGTGAAGGGGAAAAAAGTGCTTTTGTGTGTGAATAAAAACAACCCTTCGTAGGGTTAACACAGGGGGGGGGGAGGAGGTAGATGGGCAGGGGAAAGGGGATGTTGGTTTTCTTTTGTTTTTAATCTTTGAAGTGCGTCTTATGTTTTTGAGCCCAAACATTCTGAGGGAATATCCGACTGTCCCTTCTCCCGTTTGGCCAAACTTTCAGGCCTCCCTGATTTTCTGTAGTCCCGTCCCGCCCCCCATGGGTTTTCCACCTATAGGCTAGTCCTCCATTAAGCCCCGCCCTTGCTGTATTGATCAATTCAGATGTGATTGCGCAACCAAAAACCTGACAAACGTCTGACAAACACAGTGCATTTGGCGCATGTGCAGTGGGCAGGGCTTAATGGGCCGGTCTATTGGGACCAATTGGGAGAAGCTTCCAACCAGGGGAAAGGTATCTCCCAATCGAGATAGCTATATCCCAATTGGGATATACTTATATCCCAATTCAGATAACTGTATCCCAACTGGGATAGCTATATCCTAATTGAGATAGCTGTACCCCAATTGGGATAGCTATATCTAAATTGGGATAGCTATATCCCAATTGAGATAGCTGTATCCCAATTGGAATAGCTATATCCCAATTGGATCCCAATTGGATCCCAATTGGGGTAGCTGCATGACAATTTTCCTGTAATAAAGGGAAGAAGGGGGATGGTTGGTGGTGGGGGGGGGTTACTTTAGTGCACGTCAGTCACGCAGAATTAGTGAGACAGATTCGTAATGACATTTTGATTGTGAAGCCGTAACAAAAAATGCCACGTCAAGTGTTATTTATTTCCTCTTCTTTCTGTACAATATTTATAAATATCATCAATATTCTGTACAATGTATGTACAAATTATATACAGAGTGGTATTGCTAACATAAGAAACAGAACGACAAAAACTAAAATGTTATTTCCAGAAAAGGACGGGGAAAAAAACACACACAAAAAGAGTGACGCTATATTATTGCTTTTGGCTGCATAATCATGCTGACAATTGTAAGTCAAATGTTGTAATGACAGCAAGCAATTTTGAATCTAAAAAACATTTTTTTTTTCATTGTGTATGTATCTAAAGGTACTTTTCATTAACATTTATATTGCATTGTTTTAACTTCAAAGTATGAAATTAAGGCATGATCAAATTCATGATTGACATAGGAACTTGAGGTTGTCCTCCATACAAACTATCTCAAAAGAAAATTAAAAGCTTTTACTATCCTGATTTTAATAGTAATAACTTGCATTGGGGATAAAGAATAATATTATTGGTTTAACCATACATCGATGCATAAGCGCTGAACATGTATACTCAGTGCTTTCCCCGAGACCTACAGAGGTCTGTAATAGGCCTTATTTGTGACTGCAAGAAGGCACCCTTTGGAGGTAGATTGGGGTCCAACCATAGAAATAGTGTGGTAAACCAGATGCAATTAGACTTCTAATAAAGCAGTTAATATGCAACTTTGGAGGGTTTTTTTTATCAGTGAGAGAAATTTGCTTGGGAAAATTTGTATTTTTAATGTTTTGAAATATTTTTATACTTTCAAAATGGAATTAGTATTGCGCCCTCTTGCTGTCAAAAATACGGCCAACTAGCATCAAATGCAATTGCCCGCTGCTAATAACGAGATTCGATTTCTCCTCTTGTCACCAGGCACGCTCTGTGATCTAGTGGTTAAGAAATCTGCTCCAGAATGCAGGTATCATGGGTTCGAATTCCACCCGAGTAGCAGCCTGTGGATTGTTTTTTTTCTTGCAGGTCACACAGACACCCATATGTTGCAATGTTTTTGCTACTTTTGGCTTCAAAGCTGGCATATATTTGTTTATAAATTTGAAATAATTTCATACAACAGAAACCAAAAAACTCTGGCAAAACTTGAGTCTCTGTAAAACACAAACAACAAATTTTTTTCCACACATAATCTTCAAAGCAGCGCTGCCTCAATGCATTTCTATTTTTCAATGGAGCCAGTTGGCATAAAGTGGGCAACTCTTGCAAATGGAATAACGTCACACTTGGGCTGTGTCTGTTGCTAGGAGTGTTGCTGAGGGCATCCTATGCTTCAATACATGTCAACATGGCAACCAAGCTACAGCCACAGCCACCAATAAGGACACAACCTCACAAACAGGATTTGGCAGTTTTGGTCGTGACTAGTGTGATTAAGTTGCAGGATATCCTCGTTTTCAATTTTGTTGTATTTATCTACTTTTCCATCACAATGTGTAGAGTGCGCCAACACCCCAATGCGCAGAAACAAGACATGGTGAGATCTAGAACCAAGTCTCTTCACAGCACAGCTAAGAACAGGGAGGGGTAAATGAATCTGTTGCGAGACAAACATAACTGCCTCTTCCCCCTATTTGAAGCAATTATAGTTAAGTGTCTTGCTCAAAGACACAAGTGTCATGACCGGGATTCGAACCCACATCCTGATGACTCAGCCACCAGAACTTGAGTCCGATGCACTAAACCGCTCAGTCACGACACAGTATTGGTAAGTCAATATGCCTTTACAGGCACATATTGGTCAGGCTTTTTGCCATCTCTGGCACCAAAGCTGTCATCTTGTTTCACCAGTTGAAGTCCATTGTCATGACAAAACGTCAAGTTTTTGCAAAAAGGCAAGTCCAGATCTTAAGACGTTCTTATATCAATTCTAAATGAAAAAAACAAAAAAACCAAACCAAACCCAAACCATGCATTTCCTACTGGCATCTAATAATCATTAGACTACACTTGTGTAAAGTGTCTGTGGTTTATGGTACAATCACATCACACTAAATGCGGCACCATCTGGAAGGGGTGATTTACGTGGCATTTTGACTAGCTGCCGGTTCTGCAAATCAAAATTTAATTTCCTGTGTTCAGTAAACATTTGTGCTCAACAGCTCTATAAAAATGAGTTCAAGAATAAAGTAACACCCGATTCAGACTGGTGCACCAGAGTCGTGCCAAACCAAATGATTGAATTGAGTACACGAAAAGTTCAACGTCTGAAACAGTTAGGAGTGACTAGACGTGCTAGAAGTTGAAAGATCGGCTGTTGCGGTCGGTCGGAATCGAAGATGGAGCGTCTTGGGTTCAGACGTCGGATCTTGCCATGAGCGGAACCTAATGCAAATTTATGTTAATTAAGTTCGCCTGTCTGAAACCAAAATCTAGAGTTGCTCCTAATGTATTTGGTTCAGTGCAACTCTGGAGCGCCAGTCTGAAATAGGTGTAAGAGTTCATGGAATTGTCTGGAATGCATGTTTATTACCAACATTAAAAAATAACAATATGTTAACTGACCGTAGTAAGTATTTTCAAGTTTGACTATTTTATCACCAGTTACTGATACTATTTTGAATACAATTGACAATTCAGAAGGCACTGGAATATTACCCCACTCCCAAAAACCAGGATTAACACCTCACTCTGAAAAATATTTCTACCTCACTCTGTATAATTGAATGAAACAGCTTCCCCTCAAAGGACGACACTGCAAAAGTGACGGTGAAAACTTCAAGACAAAGAAGAATATCAACGCTGATTTCAGAGCTTTAGCCTCTTGATGTCTTCTGTCCGAAAGTCAATCCTGCAGGGCAGACAAAGTAAACAATTACACAGGGTGGTTAAGTTGAAGACCAACAGAGAAGCCATTGCAAACTGCTTACCGAAGGACGCATCCGTGGTATAAATGCAAAAAGTGAAGGTCTCATGTTTCGACCCAAACAGAGTCTTTCTCAAAGACCCAATACATTAATGTACCCATACACCGATGTGTCCTAAGCACTGTATACTCAGTATTTTCCCGAGTCCTGTGAGAAAATTGTTAATGTGACCCAGCAGCATAGCCAGGATTTTTTCAAGGGGGGAGGGGGCATTGCTTTTCAGTCGGGAGGAGGGGGGAGGGCAGATACCATGTTTTTTAAATTACATGTATCTGGCATCTTTTTTTTTTTTTTTTAATACAGACAAGATACACATGCCGTATCCAAATTGATGGCTTCGGTAGTGGCTACGGCCGGATTGCTGAAAAGTCCTATCCTTCAACATTGCCGTTGCAGCCATCAGCCATAGCCGTAGCCATCGGCCATAGCCGTAGCCGAACTCCCTTGATTCAGACACGGTCTTAGTACATACCTTAGCGAGAGCACTTGTCTGACCTCTGCAGGGGTCAATCTCCAGGTCAAAGGTCCTGAATTTGGGCCCCAGTAATCTAGGATTTCAGACACCTGTGGGAACAAAAAAAAATCATTGATTCAATTTGATATAATACATACAACATCCATTGAGTATGCTGTTTTCATCTGTTAAATGCAGGCCTGGAATTACATGAAGGCCACGGAGGCCACGGCCTCTGTTGCCCTGGTCTTGGCCTTGGTGCCTCTTTAAAAGTTTCTCATAGACTTTAAGCTTTTCCAATGGAAGTGCCCTTTGCAAAATGAAAATGGCCTTGCCCTCTCAAAGACGAAGTTTCAGGCCTGACATGTCTCAGGAGAATAACCAAATGTAATCAAGGGAAATAATTCAAGAATGTTTAGGTTGCTTTTTTTAATTCACAATCTTTTTACTTCTCTTAGGGCCATGTCACACAAGGCAATTGACCAGGCAACCAGTTCCAGGTAATCAATTTTTATTTGAAAAACAGGAAACTATTAGGACAAATGACCTCTTGTGCCACTGTAGTGTTCCTTTGCATGCAGAGCAGTTGTTTGCCTCCACATTATTTTAATGTAATGGAACGTAATATTTTGGGATGTGACTCTTGCTTTAAGCTCACGAAACTTATAGCTTATCGCTGCTACTTATTTTGTATTTCTACGCGTGGGAAAATAGTCCGCCATTAGGCCTGTTAACTCTTAAGAATGAGTATGTACATTCTTATTTAGTGATTATATTCATGTGTGACACACCTGAAACTGTTTTAAGCAACAAATAAGTGTTTTTATTGATATAATACTTTTCCTGCTTTGGTTGTTAATCATGTAGTAGCGGATAACTATTTATGACGAGAGTTATAGTGCGCCGGCCATGAAGAAAGTTGGAGTCGTTCTTTTGTGGAGGTTTGTCGCTGACTAACAAGATCTGTTTATATCTACTCCATTTATACTCACCAAATAGTGAATTTTTACCGGATTTGGCAATAGAAACGGTTGCTTACTAGCTTGATGGAACTTTGGTGAGTCCTTTCGTTGTATTATTGGGGGATTTTGTCATGTGGTTGTATACTTATTTTGCGGGTTTTTAAGTTGGGTAGCCTCACGTTTTAGCTGTGATTTTAATGTGAATACGTTGTGGTTACTATGGAAGCAGCAATGAAGTAATGCATACATAACGTTGTGCGTTGTACGTTCTGTTTCGGCCATGTTTTGTTTTGTATACATGTACATTGTATGTGCGTGCATAGCCCTATGGTGCGTGGTACACCCACATGAAAGAAACGTGTCATTGAACTCGTAGTGGTTGCTTCATCGCTGTATGTATATCATTGTAATAAGAAAAGCTTTTGGCCTACAAACTGTTTACTGCCCTGAATGGGAACCATTTAATTGGGTCACAGGTAGTTTATTCGATTTATTTACATTTGTTTAGGATGACCGTCTGAGGCTCTGTCAATGATGTAAATCAAAAGGAGAGTTTTATTTCTAACCATCGCAGGGTAAGATTTCCTACCTTGTTATTTCTACAAGATTAAATAATATTTGTCACTTTTATAGAGATAGTAGGCTTATTTCTGTGACTCGATAGAAAATTGTACTTTTAAACCTATTTTCTGTCTTTGGGTTACAGGGTTTTTTTAGTTGTGGTTAACTGTAATTTTCTGGGATTTGGAGTGATGATCAATAAATAAAACACGTCCATCCATCAACACTAGTATCAGGAGTCCAGTCCTCAATCATTCAGTTGTAGGGCCGAACCACCATCATCATCGTCACCGAGGGTGAGCCGCTACATTAAAGTTGCTTCGTCTTAAAAGACTTTCGAGGAGGGGGAGGAGGGCAGGGGGAAGAGGGGAGGGGGAGGAGGGGAGGGCAAAAATTCAGCGTCATGCAAACTACTCACTCGTTCCAGGTTTAAGATGGTAGCCATTTGGGTGAGTCTTGCAAATTTATCTCGGATGGTCCACTGAGTGACAGACGTGAGGTACCCAACCAGCGAGCGCAACTCCTTGTCATACTGTAGACCTCCAAGCTATGCAGAGATAAAAGGATATAAACGTCAGCAATCAGACGAGGGCACTATTTCATGAAGCTGCTTTGAATCAGAATAAAAAATTGCCCAATGAATTTATCTACAAACAAGCAGGGAACCAGTCACAAGCAATGTAAAGGGCATTCAGGTTGGCTCACTGGTTTCTTTCCTACCTTTCACCTCTTTGGTCCCGGGTTCGAATCCCGGACCACAGCCTTGCATGTGGATTGGGTTTTCAATCCCCACCACATGGGTTTCCCTATGTGGGGTTTTTCCTCCCACATCTAAAACTTTAGTATTTCTTCATCATCTTCTCTACAAAGGTATCGTCAGCTCTACGGGTCACAGCGCTAGTCGCTTTTAACCAGTTGCCGACACGGATCTTCCATTTTTTCCTGTCCAGCCTGACAGGATTATTTTGTCGGAATTGCTGGAATCGTTTTCCTTTGAGAGTGCCGTTGGCACAAAGAAACCCTGACTCGACAAAGCCAAGAGAACAAAGATTCTCTTTACTGCATTGTGCGTTTTGTTTTCTGGACCGAGAAAATTCACGCACCGTGAATTGCAAAACATCGGCCGTTACCTACGGCATAGGAGTGGTACTTAACCCGGAACCAATGGCTTGATTACCGGCTCACTCTGACTTACCTCCATTGAGCCGAAATATAATTAATAAACAATGGTGGAAGCCTCTCAATGCCTCGTAATCCTCTTCTTTGTACAAAAGGACAAAGGTCTGGAATCAAGGATTACACAAAAAACACCTCTCAATGGCCAGAAATCGGCGAAATATTCAATACCATGTTTTGTCTTGAAGCGTTAGATGGCGTGTGCACGCTCAGGAGTGGAATGTCTGGGTGACCTTTGCTCCGGCATTCCGATTATAAACAATGGCGTTTGAACACCGCTTCCGTTTCCAGGCAGTGGAAGCATTTGCATGAATGTATTTGTATCCAGCGCCAACTGGTTATGGGTCCATCGGCTTTTCTTACCAAAATGATAAAATAACAATAAAGTCTCCATAAATTTGGATGATAACCTGTTTCTACATTAATTTTTACAAATACTCAATGAGATTTCAAATGTCCCCAAACTTCCAGGATTGCAGAAGAGACATGTGGTCCCCACTGCCCCCATTTGGATTAGAGGCGCGTTTTGGCGACCACAACCAGAAACCAGTCTGAGCATTGTTGGTTAAGCATTTTCGCGTGTTTGGCTCATCCACGGTGACGCAGCTGTTCCGACCAAACCGAGTTGTTGTGTGGGTTGGGTCTGGTTTCAAGATGGCGGATTCTACAAACTAACAACAACAAAAAATGCCAACGGAATCCTTGTAAGAAAAAAAAAACACTGAAGCATATCAGTCCAATAATGTTGATAAAACAATACAGTTCCATCACTTGAAAAAAAAATGAAGGCAACATATTTTGAGACCATTATTTTTCAAGCGATGTTATTGTTTCTGGTTACTGAACCATTTTTGCGTTGCTCTGGGAAATTGCTTCGGTTAATGAACATCAGACACTTGTTTCTGGTCAGGCTTGTCAAAACTCACCCCTGTTGTTGCCAAGACCACCACCCTGTCACGAAATGTCTGTATTCACCCCTGTCTTACTACTAAATAATGTCTTATTACTCAGGCACCTAAACACAACCTAGTATTTTTTTTTTCCCAAAGCAAAAGACTGACTGTTAAGATTTTCAGAGTCACTTACTCTATTGAAGACCGATTTGAGTACAGCTTTCTCCAGTTGGATCGCTACTTCAGATGTGAGTAACCCTATCAGTGCATCGTTATTAGCCGCTGTCAACAAATCCTAAAATCAGGGCACATATACGTCAAACAACTCATTATCACCTATTTTATAATGATAATAATAATAATAATTTGGAAGGCTAATCATCCTTACTGCTGGCAGCTGAGAAGCTGAATTGCGAAGGACGCGGCTACACGTGTTCGAACCCATATATGACCATGGAGCACAGCCAGAGATCAAAAGTGTTTTGTTTTTCCGGAGGGAGGAAAACTGGTGGAGAAAAAGCCTTTTGGCACAGGAGAGAACCAATGCACAACTCCACTCACATATGGCCCTAGGCAGGACTCGAACCAGGGACACATTGGTGAGATGTGAGTGCTTTACGCACACGCCACCCATGCCACCCCATATATATCTCACTCCACAGCAGTGAAGATAATTATTAGCAGTCCCCCCTATCCACCAAGTGAAACAAGAAGTCCCTCGATAGTTTGTTCCTTTAGGTCACCTCAATGAGGGAAAGGTACATTTCTACTGGAACATTTTGTAGCGGTATAGAATCATCAGTCAACTAATGTGATTGCCTTGCCTTAACCTGGGAGCTGGCCGCGTGCGTAAGCACTTGTGCGAATTTATCAAGAAGATAATAGACACCAATTAATGACTCACTCCGCAGCACTGAAGTTATCCGAAAAGTTCCCTCGATTCACTAAGCAAAAGTATATTAGTACCAACCGATTTCCTACCTCCCCAGGTAGTACTTAATAAGCAGGACAGTTCTTTTCAGAACTAAGTTGTCCCCCCGAATTCTGAAATCTACTCCACGGTAGTAGAATAATAACAGGACAAGTTCTAACAAGAACAATCTAATGAATATAGTATTTATAACCACATGGTGTTACTGCAAACCAAATATACATTGATACCTCATCATGCAATGCCTCAAAACCCATATAAGAAGATAATAGTTTGTTCTAGAATATAAAAAAATATAATAAAGTCAAGAGGAAAATCTGATTACTTTTGGTGTAAGAGGTCAGTCAGAGATTGATGAAATGATGAGCTTTAAAACAAAGAAGTGACCGTCAGTTATAACTCATCTGTCTTTTTGTGCAATTCATTCTCTGGCTCAACTGGATGAACTCCTTTCCTGCACTTTGCACAAAGTATTCTTCCCCTCGTCTGAAAGGATTTAAAGATTTTAAAGGGCACCAAGGAAAAGATAAGTGGCATGGAGGCAATTGACTCCGTGAGGTATCAGGTCTGATTTCATACTCATCGTGGGCGACTTTTCTTAGGTAGGCCTGCATGGATCGATCTATTATGTCCGAGAGTTGGATCTGCGAAAGATGGTTCCCTCTAGAGGCGAAGGATCTGGGATTGAAAAAAACCCTTTCTAGTTCCGGACTTCAAAGTCTGAACATCTTGTGTCAAGGGGGAAAAAAAAGCCAGATCGGTCACCAACCTTGAATTCATTCAGGAGTTGCTCTAGGTTCATCATGAAGGCCTGGATGAAAGGGTCGTTGGCCTCAAAGTTTGAGAACTCCTCCTCTGATATGTTATGGCTGGTGGACAGGAAGGTGTCTACCCAGGGCTTCAGGCGAGGTTTGATGGCACTGGTGCTAAGCTGGCTTAAACCGTACTGAAAAAAAAAATTTACCAAACAGGTGGATTTTATCATCTCAATTCCACCAGTTATTAGACATTCATAAAAACCCAAGACAGTTTAGGCTTTCCTATTGGTTGAAAGGTGGTCACATGACTGTATTTACCTGGTATTAAACGGCTGCTAAAGACACGGCTGGAGTTGTTTAAGACCGGTAATGTTAGTCTGGTTTCCTGCTTTGATACTCTAGATACTCTTTGATAACACTAGAAACGTTTATGAAGAGGCACAGAAAACAGACTCATAGTCCTGAACGAAAGGAGAGGGATCTATTAAAGATGCATATTGGGAGATAAGATCATGTTGGAAAGTTATTGACAGACTTACCTCTAGTACATCCTTGAATTTGTGAGTGATGTTCCCCAAGTCGGCCAGACAGCTTTCGAGTTTCTCTTGCTCTTTGTCCGTTATGTGTTGGCTCCTCGAGGCACACTCACTGGCGAGACTCTTCCTGAGCGACTGTGTGTACTCGATACTCACTTCAATGTTGTTTAACGTCGTCTGCAAACAAACCAAGCGAAGAGTGTTTAATATGGAGTGTCGGTGTATGGGTAAAAAACACAAGGAACGTTCTTTATCCCCGCTGCAAATTTTAACATCTATTTCCACATAATAATCGTTCAGTCCACAACTGTGTCGTGGCTGAGCGGTTAGTGGATCGGGCTAAAGTTATGGTGGCTAAGTCATCGGGATGTGGGTTCGAATCCCGGTCATGACACTTGTGTCCTTGAGCAAGACACTTAACTATAATTGCTTCAAATCATAATAATGATAATAATGACAATTTATTAAGAGCACAAATCCACAAAAGTGCTCATGGTGCTTGTACAAAACTACAACATTACTAAAATAATAAATACACAATAAAACGATAAAGCAGAATAGGGAAAGAGGCAATTTGTCTCGGAAAGGAGTTATTTACCCCTCCTTGTTCTTAGCAGCGCCGTGAAGAGACTTGCGTTGCCATGTCTTGTTTCTGCACTTTGGGGCAGGTTTCTATCCCTTTAAAAAGTAGCCTACAACTCGAGTGGCCTTTGGGTCTTGTGATGGGCGAAATGCATAAAAAAAAAATTAAAAAGTGGTACGGGGGAGGGTTGGGGGTGGTCTTTAAGCTAATTATTTCTGCACAGAAGTGGTAAATGTGACTCACCAAAAAGTCTAGTTTGGCAGCGTTTGTGTCAGTTGTGGATGTTGAAAACCTCCCTTGTTGCAGCATACTGTATGCCTGGCTGACGTCAAAGGAGCCGGACGGATACCCAGCCCGAAGTTTGCTGTACAGGACGTCCCGGTAGGATCCTTCTAGAAGGGAGCTGGTGTGATTGAGCATTGCGCAGGCACAGTCCGTACTCCCACTAGAGATAGCTCTCCTATGAGTCAAACCATTAAAAATGTTTACATTAAGCATGGAGCAGCAATCTTCTTAAGGAAAACCTCAGTGATTTTTAAAATTTGTTTTTTGTTCATCAAGCAAATTTTAACAATAGCCCGCCAGACATTAACAAGGTCAATGAACAGAATGAAAACTGGAATCAGACTGATGGTTCTTAACCAGTTGCCACCGAGGTTATTCCATTTTTTCCCGTCCAGCCTGACAATCGCCTACAATTGTGCACCCCTCAGCAGTGGAATGTCCAGCCAACCTTTGTTGCAGTATTCCGATTTTACACAATGGCGTGTTTCAACGTCGCCTGTTTATGCCCGTTCGCTGGCTCAAACAAATATTTTCATGGATACACGTACTGGTGCCAACTGGTTATTAAAAGACGAGCTCTGATGTCTGCATTCAACGGCCGTAGCAGAAGTTGCTTGATTTTGACACGGTATTAATAGACCAATCCATATAGCCCCGTCTACCTTAGCAACTGCCTAGCAGCAGCACATGGTGTGACTTTCTTGCCATGATCGCAGCAGTGGTTCAGTTGGAGCCACACACACACATATCTGATACACACACGTACATGGTTTTCGTGAACGGTATGGATTTAGTTTTGTGGCCTTTTGAGCAGTGCCTTGAGTCCAACAATCAATGCAGACAGGAACACTGTTAAACAATTTCACACGACTGTACAGGGACCACTGCTGTGGGATTTGCACCGCCAGAAATACAACAAATTTAAAACAAAACTAAGGTTAGTACAGTTGTGTGTGCTGTTGTGTGACAGAACAATGGCAGCGGTTTGTTTACTTTTCTAATGGGATTTTAACGTGTTGGACTTTTGTTGGACTTTCAGTGGCGTTGTCATGGCTGCAAATGGTCAATACATTCGTAGGCAGGGCTTAATGGATCGGTCTATTGTTCTTCAGTACATACCTTGTACATTTCTTGACAATAAAGAATATATCGTCTACCATGCTCGATGTATGGGCACCTGTTTCCAAGCTGTCTAAACTCACCGCCTAGAAGGAGAAAAATACTACATTAAAATATTTGCCATCGTAAAGTAAAACATTCTTAAATGCTTTTTTTTATTCTATGGAACAGTCAGATAAATATTTTCAAAACATTTGGTTTAAAATCACAGTTTTTTCTAGACAGATCACATAACCACATGGTCGTTTCTTTCCAGGAGTTCTAATCAATTCAACCACACTTCTAAAAAAAAATTCTAATTGTACATGAAATAGTTGTATACATATAGTCAGGTAAACAAACCTTGGTAACCGTTTCATGCATGAAAAATTCTTCCATCATGATATAGTTGCCTATGAGTTCCTGCATGTGTCTACTGAGTTGGCAGTTCATAAGAAATCTGTCCAGCTCAGCTTGTCGTTTTTGCTTGGTGGCGTCATCTTCATCCAAGACTTCGATGTCACTCTGTAAACAGTCAAGAAAAATCAGGGGTACTGCTTTATAACTCGCACACACAACCTGGGCCTAACTTCATGAGCCTTTTCGAAGTATGGCGGACACTATAAAAATAGGAGTGCACTGTTTGGTTTGGGTGTGTACAGACAAATTTACCCAAACCAATTAGTGCCCTAGTAACTTGTCCTCAAAATGATGGACACAATCCAAGCCTTTTTCAGATGGTGGACACATTACCTGGTTATCTGGTTTGGGTAAATTTTATTTTATTTATTTTATTTTATTTTATTTTATTACACTTTGCACTGGCATTAAAAATTACAGAAAATGGTAATAAAAATAAACAAATAAAGAAAGCAAAATAAATTTGTCTTTATACACCCAGACCATCCAGTGCACTCCTATAGTGTCCGCCATACCTCAAAAAAAGGCTAATGGCACCACTTAAGACAGATTTATGTGCTTATGATGCCCTGTAAAGCATGTGATGCTACAGGCTGTGTGCAGAATTGGGCCCCAGTCATTTCACTGTATTTAACCAGTTGGCGCCAGATGACCTGTTCACACGCAAATGTTTCCCCTGCCTGGAAACGCAAGCCGTGTAAAGACGTCATTGTGTAAAAATTGGACTACCGGAGCAAAGGTCGCCCGGACATTCCACTGCTGAGCGTGCTCACAGAGCACGCACATGCCATCTACGCTTCGTTTGACCCATGTTGTGCCTTGAATGTGAGTAGGAGTATTTTTTAATTGAATTTGCCAATTGACAGGAAGCAAGTGTAGTTTACAAAGTATGAGGTGATATGGTCGTATATTTCAGAGCCAATTTATAGACGTGCTGCAGCATTCAGTACAGACTGATGACGGTTCAGCGTGCTCCACACCCTGACTTACCATCACTCTTCTCTTGACAAACCTCAGGTACAATTCCGTTCTGGTGTTCAGCAATGTACACTCAGCCAGCATGACGTCGAGGTCTCGTGGATCTAACCTGCCATGTTTGAAAGTAGACAGTGCTTTTCTTTAACATGGATGGTCAAAACAGGGGGGGTCATACCTAAGGAAGGGTGAGCTGGTTGTAGGGTACCAGACAATAGGTTCTAGATATTTGACGTAAAGACTAAATCAACATATCCGATGGTAGTATTTTTTGGTTTTAATCCTTACACCGATGTGTGATAAGCCCTGTATACTCAGTGCTTCCGAAGTGCTGCAGACAAGAAGTCCACAGGCATTCAAACTCCTGACACCTGCATGCTACAGCAAATAATCAAAACCACTAGTCCATTGAATGTGCCCAGTGACACGATGCCAGTTTGAATCCTGTAATTAACGGGTGGTTTCAGGTACTTAAAAACCCAGTTACCACCATTAGAAATATGCTAACATGACAGGTAGATAAGTGGCCCCTTTTATAGTGTTTCCTGTCGCGAGGCGCTTTTGGCCTACTTGGTTTGAAAAAAACAGATAATAAATACACATTATTACTATTGTAGTCAGGTGGCTTAGTGTTAAATTTCAAGATTACCTGGACACAGCGGACAAAAGCACCATTTTTGGCACAAAGCTTCCTTAGGGCCTACTAATTAATGTTAGGATAGGAGCCATCCGGATTTTCAAATTTAAAATTTCCCCCCCTTTGTTTTGTACACATGGGAGGGGGGCAAGACATAACTCCAGTTAGGAAGGGAGTTCAAGAATAAGACTTACATAATGCTGTAGCCCTACCCTAGTAGAGACTACTCGCGAAGTTTGACATCTTACCCTCCTAGGAATTAATTATTATTGATTTTTGAAGATTTAATATTTACCCATAAGTTTTGTACACACCCTTGGTTGTCTATTGTTGCTGCTATTGTGTGTGTAAAAAAAAATACGGCTAAATATTAAATCTTCAAAAATCAATAATAATTAATAAGGTAATTTCACTAAGCCACCTGACTATAGGAAGTAGGCAAGGTATAACACAAAAATATGTTTCCCCCCCCCCTTTTTTTGCTTTAAAATGAAGTGAAAAGATACATAACAAAAAGTCATACTTCTCATTGGGATTGGAAGATTTGTACCCTCGTAAACTTTGCTGCACCTGTTGAGACCGGGAATCAAATTCCCGATTGTGGACGAAGCTCTCAACGATCTTCTTGGCTTGAACGTCGCACTCCTGCTGTAGTGACTGCATTAGATTGAAGAGCCTGCCTGGACCTGTGGTTAGTTGTTGTAAAAAAAAAACAACAACTTTATTTTAGTTGTATTCAATTATTTGATTCAATTTCAACCAGGTGGCCCCGGATACTGTTATGTATCAGAAATATTTTCTGAGCCAGCAAACGGGTGATGTTAAACACGTCATTGTGTAAAATCTAAATACCAGAACAAAGGTCACCTAGACATTCCAGAGCTGAACATGCACAGAGCACGCACTTGCCGTCTAATGCTTCGTTTCACCCACACAAAGAGAAAACATGGTCTTGGATATGTCACCTTTTACTGGCTATTGAGTGGAGGTTTTTGTGTAATCCCTGATTCCAGACGTTTGTCCTTTTGTTCCAAGAAGAGGATTGCGAGCATCAAGAGGCTTCCACCATTGTTTATTAATTGTATTTTGGCTCAATGGAGGCAAGTCAGAGTAAACCAGGGATCCAGCCATGGTTCTGGGTTTAGTACCAACCCTAGATGCCATACGTTATGGCCGAGGTTTTGCAATTCACGGTGCATGAATTCAACATTTCCTCGGCAGAGAAAACAAAACTCACGATGCTTAGCAAACAGCGCCTACAACTGATTGGTCACGGAACTTCAGCGCGACGTTCCACTCTCATTACTATTGGACAAAAACAACCAACCTACAGAACCATACCGGTAGAGGTGGCGCACTTTTGCAAACCTACCAACAACAACTTTCTGATGACTTGAGGACGGTTGGTACTGACTTAAACCAGCTATACCAAGCCACTCAAAATGACGAACAATGGAAACAAACAGTTAACACATTGTAGTCACTGAGCAATGCCTGTGCACTGCACGCACCATTAGTAGGAACAGCTTTTGATATTGAAAGAGTCCACAATTACTCACCGTAATATGTCTCTACCAGCGGTTGATGGATCTCTACACTCTTACCGATGTCTTCAAACAGCATGGTAATGGTGTCTGCATATACAACACTTGCCCGTCTGTCAGTGCTGTCTTTACCCAAGGCCAGGGCTAAGTTCTCCTGGGCCTTGTTGGCAATCTGAATGTCGGGATATCAGACTATTACACAAAGTGCTCGGTAAACATCGGAGACAAAATTTGCATATTGGAAAATGGCGTGGCCAACTTTGTCAATTTTGAAACTGGTAGACGTCAAATTTCAAGCTAATTTGATTGAATTCAACCTCCAGTCATGAATTTTGTTTATCTCTGCAATCGTTAAACTATGTCATCATATTATCAAGTTCGTTGGCTTTTGTAGCCTGAAAAGACGCCAAAATTTTAAGTTTACTTGAGACTCTTTTCACATGGTTTAATTGCTGAACAAGCAGCACTGGGCGACTTTTGAGACGTTGGCGGCAGCAGACACAACGGTCCTTTTGGACAGTTGCGAGCATGCGCGCACATGCTCAGTATTGCGCGCGAGGTTCTGAGCATACCTACTACTACTGAGAACCGTGAAAAAGGACCGTCTAAAAGTCTCCCATTGCATGGTGTCTTACAGCCACTGACTTCAACTGTCTGTTACATATTACATTAAAGTTTTGGTAGAATTTGGAAGCCAGACAAATACTGAGCTTTACAACCGCTCAGTCACATTTACTGATATTCAGCCATGTAAAAGTCTATCAGTTCAGAGCAAGGGTCAATCATTTTTTTCAGCTTCATTTGAAAGCAAATCTTTTACTTGCTGGTCAATAGATGGGTTGCACATGACGTCAACAACGGGAAAAATCAGCCATGTTTGATGACAGTGACTGCACATTTTTGAGAGCACAACTACACGTTACGCGCAAGTACTGCAAACAGCACGCATGCGTTTCATAAACTCCTTCCATGATCGGTTGATGAGCAACTCAAGCTGCATTGAAACTTACAGTGCTTGACGCAGCTACAGGCCAAAATAAAAAATTGTCATCAAAGATGGCGTCTGTTGCAACCCATCTATACTTAGGGAGGCCAATACCTAAGGGGTTCGTAGGCCCTTTTCGAAGCCACAGCTTCGTCTTTGGCTAAGGCTTAGTCAACCTGTTTGAAAATGAACTGATGGACCCTAAGCTAGAGCCCAAGACAAGAACCTTGGGACGGATTGCAATGAAACGGTCTTAGCCAGCGGTCTCAGACCAGTTGGTTATAACCGGCTATCCGTCTTCGACGATTTTAGCTCAGTCAGTCGTTATGCCTGTTGCAATAAGCCGGTCTTAGATAAGTCATTGAGGAGTAGTGAAATACAAACAAACATCCCTAATGGAAGCTTGGTTGGTTATGACAGCCGCCATTATTCATTGCACACCAACAGTGACAATGGCTTCGAAAGGTAAACAAAGTTAAAACGTTAGGCGACAGCCTTCAGTCAAGCAGAGAAGTTGGCACTTGTCAAGAGTTACATGACCTGCAGAAAAATTCTACAGTCACAACTAAGCTAACTGTGTCCTCATTGCCTTTCAAGAAAAATTTGTTGAATTTATAAATGGAGAAGTATCTTGTACTTTTAAGTCATCAACATTTCACAGATGTTGCGCCATATTTAAAATCAAAACAAAGACTGATTATACACAGACCGTGGCACGACAATAACGTGTTAGCGCGCATATGTACCAATCAGCATGGAGGATTCACTGTGCGTCTGCGGCCACGCATGCATGCAGCGGCCATAGCTGCGGTGGTGTAAGCGCCCATGAACGAGCTGCTCGGATTAGTCTATATCCAGCTCAGTGCAGGCTTAAGATTTAAGATCGGCTATAACTATAGACCGCGTTATTGCAATCGGTCTATAATCAAAGACTGTCTAAGCGCGTCTCAAGTTAGCCGGCTAAGCGCATAGACTAGTTTAAGACCGCTTAGTGCAGTCCACCCCTGGTTTCTATAAGGACCTTAGGAACCAATGTATACCTGTGTTCTGAGATATGTTGAGAATTTCTCCAGCCCTTCCTCATGGAGACCAAGGAGTGGAAAGATCTTGAAGAATCTCTCCACTGATCCTCTGTCTGCATTCTGTATTGCCGTGTCAAACTTCTTGCGGACAAGTGCCTTCAGGTTCTGCTCTGCCTCATGAAGGTGGCTGATAGAGAGGTCAATCCCGCCTCCTGAAGACGTCAAAACAATCCCCCAAAGAGGTCAATAGTGAGTATTGAAACAATAGTACTGTGGTGAGTTCGTCCGCGGGAGACGCAACTTGAGAAGTATAAAACACGGACAGAATTTGCGTGGTTCAACTATTTTATTCCAACAATCGGACAAAGGTCCGACAGCTTCAGAATCGGAACAAGAACTAACAATATAATGTTCAGCTGCTTTTTATACCTTCACAGCATGTTTTTACTAAGAATACGGAACAAAACATTCCATTAAAACATTTACAATAAAACCATTAATTAAGGTAGCGTTTAGCATGTAGCCTGGCAAAACAACTTGGCGTACTCCGTCAAAAGAGGGCGCTAGCGTGGCCAAACAAGCCCGCACTGTTTACATGTGATTCTAATTTGCGCTCACAGCAGATGCAATTATAATGTACAGTGCATGAGAGCGTACGATGTCGCTGACTGCGCGGATTGCAGAGCGCGTTATCAGCAGGTAATGATTAACCAAATAATCAATAACTAATCACTAATAATTAATACACAATAAGTGCCATGTAATTTCAAACACTACGAATAATATGGTACGTCATGGCCGCGCCGTCATTGGCCAATTTTTTATAGAGGTGCTTAAGCACAAAAAGTAACTATTAAGCACATAAAACAATTTTGCTTGCCAAGGTTGCCAAAATACCATGTCACATGTACCAGCTTTGACTGGTTTCCTGTTTTATTTTATGCTTCTCATCACCCAGGAGTAAATGGGTACCTGGGAGGGTAGAGATTGTTGGTGTGAATGATTAGCAACCTGTGCGCCAACTTGGCTGCCGGTGCTGCATACTCCAAAGGAGTTGAGACGGTTTCAGGAATGCTTTAGGCCAAATGACCAGGGGTAGTAATGGTATTAAGACACTTTGATGCAATAATTAAAAGCCCCTAATAAATGCCTATTATTTTTTGTCAATGTTTTCACGAAGGGACGGGCATGTCAAATTGGAAAAAAATTGTGTTTGGAGATAATCACACAAGAGCATCATCACATTTCAAAACTGCAAAACAAAAGCATAATGCTTATTCTTTTAAGTCTGTACTTTCCTCCTGTGATTTATTATGAATTAAACTTTCATCAAATGTGATTTTTTTATGATCAATTCATCAATTTATTTATGATTTATTCGAGAAATTATGAAAAGGACGGGCATCCCGAAATTACGCTTTTTGTGTTTTCACGAAGCGACGGGTATATGCCCGTCGCTTCGTGAATACACAAACGATTTGTAGTAGTACATGTTGTACAATCAGTCTGATAGGGAAATGCAGGTTTACGTACCGTCTTTATTATCGGCTATAACTTGTTTCAGCACCTTCTCGTCCAGACTCAGATATCGATGTATATGACCCGCTGCCTTCTCATAGTTCTCGGATTGAAGAGCAGTTTGTACCCCGTCAGTGCAGAACTGCCAAATTGAATTCCAAAACCAATTATTTTCAAAATGGAAAGGTTTACCAATTCTAGTATATCAAGTAATAAACCACAAGGGAAACTGACGGGGTAAATTTTGGTCTTAAATCAATTTGGGGGTGAACAAAGAAAAATTTACTGGAGCAGGATTTGAACCTGGAACCCCCCGGCTAAACGTACCGATGCTCTACCAACTGAGCTATCCAGCCCTAATGTTGGTAGTCTACCTATTTTGTTAATATTTTTGTTCCGGGGGTAACAGTCAGAAGCCATTCAACCGGATACTGCCATGTAGCCAGGGATCACACCCCATTATAAGGTACAACCATGGAGCTAGCTCTATGGGAAATGGCAGCATGGGGATCACCACAAAGCACAAGGGTGATGCAAATTTTTTTTTAAATGTCAAGCAATAAACCACAAGGAAAACTGACCGACTAAATTTTTTAAAATCAGTTTTGGGGTGAACAAAGAAAAATTGACCGGAGTGGGATTTGAACCTGCGACCACCGGCTGAACATACCGACGCTCTACCAACTGAGCTATCCAGCCCTAATGTTGGCGGTCTCCCTGTTTAGTCAATTCTTGTATAGTTTGTCCATTTTATTTATGAAGGTTTAATAGTTTCCATCACGAGGTCCACTTAAAAGTGAGAGTTCAACAAAGAAGGTATTGAAACAACCTCGCCACCATGGGCAGCGCGCCGTATTGATACCTCTCGACTCTAACCCCTGGAATGGAAGCAATGAAAAACAATGGTGATTGGCTCCCAAAACTGACTATATGTGCACGCTTGTTAAAAACTTTTAAGCGACTTTGGGGTGCTTGGTACGCGAGTGTCAAAATAAGTTCGCGCGTTACAAAATGCAAGTATTTTGATGTGATCATAATTCAAATGATTCGTTTTTACTCGGTCACCATAGACTGCATACAGTATGACAGGTCACAAATCAAAGAAGAATGAGAGGGGACCAGTTGCTCTATGGTTAATGATGCCACTTTTGCGGGATACCATATTTGACCGGCGCGTCGAGTGGATAGGCCTCAGGCCTAATTAAAATCTCCCATATTATGGGAGATTTTTTTGTCACAATTCCAGGGGTTTTGATTGAGCCAACCTCGGTACAAAAAAACGGCAAGATCAATTACCCCTGGGAACGAGGTTGGTATTGAAAAGGTTCTAGGGTTTGTTTATACAGGCCTGATAAATCACGGAGGCATCAAGGGCAATAGACCTTTATCATGGTGCTGCCATCTTGATTTTCTCCCATTCAAGCCAATGTAACAACCGAGGCTGGATGGGCAAATAGTCTGGTTCCTTTTTGTACAATGAGTATTAGCATATATTACTGTTATTGGATACAGGGAACATGACCAAGATGGTTGCAGCATGATAAAGGTCTATTGCCTCCATGCCCCTGATCATTTACCTTGGTATCCCTTGAAATATTCCAGTAGAAATTTACGTTTCCCTCACCGAGGTAATCCTTTACTAAGGAAAAACTGCTTTGCCCTCACAAGAACAGGAACAGCCAATAGACTCACAAAGTCCAGCTGTCTTGTGTTTTTCAATTGAACAGTTAATAATACCCCAGTATGTAAAATCTTTCGTGAAAAAATTATATTCAAGTGTCAACTTTGATTCTGATAAATATCTCTCAATTATGTTGAGTATTGAAGTATACTTAGAGAGATAGATCTTCTATAATTAGTGTTTGTTCGAATAAAAACAGTTTACACGATAAACTGTGTAAGTTTGGTTCTGTGTCTTGTACAAAGAATTCTGGTCCAGTAAAAATTGTGAACTACAAGTCCTGCGGTCTTGTGGAATTGTTCCCTAAATCTAAGCCCTGAACATACCTTCAGGTCAAGTATATCATTCACTCTCTGGATTGCAATCTGTACTCTATTCTGTAGGGGAAAAAAAGTATTATAGTTTGTTGATGATGGGCATGTCTAATCAAACAAATTTCAAAGAAAGCATTGGGTTTAATTCCCTCTTAAACCGTTGGCAATGTGACACTTTGTATGTAGGTTAACAGCAATGTAAACATTGATTGAACAATTTACAGACATTACAGCTGCAAGCGGCTTGTGCCAAAATGCCCTTGGCAGCCATAAACGGCTTCAACATTTATAATAAATACTCGGTTCTTCTCAAAGAAATAAACCAGAGACAGGAACTTCCAATACTGCTTTGTATGTGTCATGTCATTCCACACGTTTTTGTTATTATACACTTTCACAGCGATGGTAACTGAATGCATTTACTTACTGTTATGCAACCCGTGGAAATAATTGATTGATCGTTTGTAAGGTTTGGGTCAGTTGAAACATCAAACGGTTTCGCATTTTGAGACTGCTTTTATTTTAGCACATTTCTTTTTGATATGACGAGTAGTCAGGAATACATCCTTTGTTACAAGTTGTTTTTTTACAATTCTTTTCACATGCTGGTTACTTGGCATCATGAGAATAAAACTGTGGACACAATCACTTTGCTTGACTCTTTTAATATGTCGTTCATTCATTAAGGTCTCGGTATCGGACCTTCGGTCTCCCCCTCGACCTTGTGGACTCGGTCTTGGATCTCCCCGTCTCCGTCTCGGTCTCAGACTATAGGGTCTCGACTACAACACTGCTATTCAACTGCACATCACTGGTTGTGTATGATAACACAACCCAGCACAGAACTATCTGTATACTGTTGTCGATGCATTTATACGTTATCAGACTGCAGGCTGGCATGGTTTATCTATCATTCGAAACCACAGTGGATGAGATTGAATGGTCAGACTGTAGGAGGGTTAATAAACAAATCTTACTTTGGCGACATCCAACTCTCTGACTTTACTGCTGACATTCTCAGCCAGGTCTGAGGTGAAACTAATCATACTTCCAAGCTGTTTAGAGTCACTGTGTACGAGCTGAAGGTTTTGCCTACAAACAAATAATAAAATACACAAATAATAAAATAAACAAATAATAAAATACAAATACCATGTTTGTATATAATTATCAAGAGTAATGTCTCTCTTTCAAAACTAAACAGCCTTGTGAAAGTTTTAATTGACCCAGTTCAACTGACATCATCATCACGATAATCTTGGTTGCGCCATTTTGTAAATGTCCCCATGTGCTATACAGTGTACTGGCATTTTAGGCTATGCGGCGTTCACACGCTTGCAATTGATCTTTCTTTTGCAACGTCACAGCCCGAGTTTTTGCCAACCAAGATGGAGAAACTACAGGGAGCCATCAATGCAAAGCAAAAAAACAGACGATCTCAGTTTGCAAAAATGTTACACAAACATTCAAAAATTGTTTCGAATTGGTTGGAAACAAACCAACCAATAATGGGATGTATTTTCTTTAAACAGAAAGTTTGCAAAAATGTTGAATTTGGTCACAACGTCTGTCAACAAGACTTGAATGTTTTGCTACATTTTGCCGTCCATGCCAACCAGCGCGGTTTGTTTATCAACAATAGAAAAGTCTGTAATTTTTACAATTAACTCCCAAGCGAGCATTGCAGACAGTATGGGGCCAAGAAGATGCTATAAATGTTGACTGCCTCCAACCATTACTTCCATAAGCAAGTTAGTTGGCTGTTCATTGAAAACTCTACAAGCCTGCAGGCAATGAAGGCAATTGCCTCAAACCCTGGTCACTGCTTTGGTGTCCTTTAGAAACGTTCCAGTAGAAATGCATAATTCAACGAAAGATATTTTGTGGCTTGCGTTTGGATAGAGTGAGAAACAATCTCTGAGAGTTGGAGCAATGTTTTCTTTCACAATGACTCTCAAAGAGCAGAGTTACTTCAAATCTTACCCCAACCGCTGTAATGTGCTCATCTTGGCTTCCAGCTTTGTCTGTCTGTCCAACAAGCCATCAATGTTATCGGTCATGCCTTGCTGTAAACCAAAATGAACTCTAGCGTTATTTCCATCATAATCTTACACTTAAACAACACAAAGAAATATTAACAACTTAAGATACCTGTAAAGAGAAGATGATGAATGTTTTAGATGTGGGAGGAAAATCCCATAAATGGGAAAACCTTGTAAAAACCAGGCCAGGAATTTCATCTTTGAGAGAGGGCAAGGCTATTTTCATTTTGCAAAGGGCACTTCCATTGGAAAATCTTAAAGTCTATGGGGAACTTTTGAAGGGGCACCAAGGCCTAGATTAGGGCAACGGGTGACCTTCGTGAAACTCAAAAAACAACCCCCAAAACCAAAACAGCCAAATCAGACTAACATTTTTTTGTCATTTCCATTGAATTTTTTAGTTTCCCTACTTTGAACAAATTGCCAAAATGCCAAATTTGTGTGTACACAAGGTGGAAAAGTTATACATGTACGTGACTGAATAAGCCTACGTATTACCAACTGCCCTAGTTTGCCTGCAATGATTTGCAACTTTCAAACAAGTAGGTATTGACCTCGGTCCAATTTGACCTAGGTTCGAGTTGACCTAGGACCTAGTTGACATGGGGGGGGGGGAAATTTCTGTATCCGGTTCACCCTAATTAGTTTTTTTTTTATTGAATGTTGGACTTTATTTCCTCTTGAGGAATTGGTAGCTAAAACATTAGTTATTTGGACCTTTAAAGAAGAAAGTTCAGCGCGGATGGAACTCTTGCGCGACACATGCCCAAAGATACTAAAATGTCGTTCAGCAAGTAGTGCTGTCAAGAGTAAGACCACCGTCCACAGACCCAGAAATGTTTTTTTTGTCTTCCTGATTTCGATACTTTGTAAAAATTCAAAGTGACTGTTCATTTCATTTTGTAGTAGTATAGCATAGTAACTAGTAAATCTTTCTTAGCAGTAACAAGTGTTGCTGGTGTTACCAAGTGTTGTTAAACAATATTAATAAAATCCAAATCTCTCTGTCTGTGACTTTTTTTCTGGTTAAAAAAAGGTGACTTTTTTCTTGAAGTTATCCCCATACATTCATGATTTACATTTAGAATAATAATTCATTGAAACACATTTTGTAAAACATTGTTGGTTCATTTGTGGGTTTTAAGGTATTTAGAACTTGTTGTCGGCGTGTTGTCAGCACTGCAGGCTCGTTGTCGGCTTTTACTTGTTAGGCCTATTGTTTTAGTACGACCGGTCCTAGTCCCACTGGTGTGGCAAAGGATTTTTGACATCAGCTGCAATGACCCATCGATCATCGCGGGGAAAATTTTGGCAAAAAAAATGTAAGTCTCAATTCAAAAGTTCATCACATGTTTTTATGCTATGTGGTAGTCGTAGGGCCAACAAGTGGAGAGAGTCCAGCGTATCTACGTATACTATAGATAGACCTTATGGATGTGACGTCACTATGATGAGCATTTTGTACAGAAAAGGACACCCTCTTCTGTTGCTCTTCTACTTCTACTGACATACTTGTAAAAGCCTATTCAGCATCTGAAAAAATCATCTAATTTATGTGGCATATTCTTTTGTCAACAAACAAAGCTATGAATATATTTCATTTTTAATATACTGATGTTAGGTGTTAGTGTCAACATAGTTTCAGATATCCCAAATTTTGAGTTTGATTGTTTTGGAGTAATCTTTATTTGTCACCCTCAGGAAAATTACGGGATGCCTCGATCATACAATCAGCATAAATTGTTACATGTAACAATTTACGCTGTGCAGTTCATGCGCGCGAAAGGCTAGTTAGTAGTTTGCACTTGACAACTTCAATCAAAAAGATGGTGGTAAATGCAGGGGCCTTATTTCATGGTACTGCCTTACCAGAGAATTCTACGCTTTTTAAGGTGGTCGGTGGTGTGTGTAAAGTGTGTGATTCTATGCTATGGGCCGTCCAAAGTAAGCGCAGAGTTCCATGCTAAAGCTTACCCTTAACTAAGTTAAGGATCAGCAGGTAGGCCTATGTCAAAATCCGTCAGCCACACTGGTGGGGCAATGCTAAAGCAGCAGGGCCACGACATGAAATTGGGGCAAGGTCTTTTTGCCATTTGGCATTGGCACTAATTTAATCATAATAATTAACAGACACTAACGTAACTGGCGTTAAGTACGAGTAAAAATGCTTGTTCTATTCGAATAACGCTAGCTGCAAACGTGCGCTGCAATGTTAATTCAATGGACGGCCATACAAGAAGACGGGGGACATGACACCCCGTCTTCGCGTACAGTCTTGTATGGCCGTCCACTGAATTAACGTTGCAGTGCACGTTTTACAGTGTTATTCGATTGGAACAAGCATTTTTACTTGGACTTGTCCATGTTGTCCATGGGAGTCGCGTCAGATTTTCACGAATTTGCAGCCCCCAAATGATTGTGAGTACTGAAGCCCCATAAGTTCGTCTTTGACATTTGGAGGAGGTAGGGGTTGTTCAAGATATTTGATATTTTTGGCATTACTCTCCCTGGGGCGTTAGTGTAAGACTAAGAGAGAGGGAGTACATTAGACCCAGTAACTGGGGCGCTGTACTCCTTTTTTGAGATTTTTGACATTATCTGTCATACTAGCTAGTACGACAGATAATGTCAAAAATCTCAAAAAAAGATTTTTGACATTATCTGTCGTACTAGCTAGTACGACAGATAATGTCAAAAATCTCAAAAAAGGAGTACAGCGCCCCAGTTACTGGGTCTAGGAGTACATGTACTTAACGCCAGTTACTACCCTAGGTCTAGAACTAGACCCAGTAACTGGGGCGCTGTACTCCTTTTTTGAAATTTTTGACATTATCTGTCGTACTAGCGCCCCAGTCCGTGGTATATATGGAAAGTGCTCCGATTCGGAGTCCGAAGCGGTTTTTTTCTGAATCAGTTACAAAATTGTCAAAATTGCAACAAGGACTCGACAGAATTGCTTGAAAATCGCCTACTGGCTTCTCCAAGTATCTACGGTGAAATAAAATGCAGTTAATTGTACTCACGATCATTTTTGGTCCTCCAAATCGATGATTTTTAGCCCACTATCACGCATATATCAAATTTGCCGTTAGAATCGCCATTTTGAATGCGATACTCAACGACCGTTTCCTTATGTCTAAAACGCTGCGAGGATTGCGTGTTCGCTGAGGCCCTGACTTTCATATTGTTTTCCGCGCAGTCAACGCAGGATACCAGGCTGTGTGTAGCGCCAATGTTCGCTGATGCCCTGACATTCATATTGATTTGCGCAGTCAACGCAGGATACCAGGCTTCACAGCTGGTATCCTGCATTGACTGCGCAAATCAATATGAATGTCAGGGCATCAGTGAACATTGGCGCAACACACAGCCTGGTATCCTGCGTTGACTGCGCGGAAAACAATATGAAAGTCAGGGCCTCAGCGAACACGCAATCCTCGCAGCGTTTTAGACATAAGGAAACGGTCGTTGAGTATCACATTCAAAATGGCGATTCTAACGGCAAATTTGATATATGCGTGATAGTGAGCTAAAAATCATCGATTTGGAGGACCAAAAATGATCGTGAGTACAATTAACTGCATTTTATTTCACCGTAGATACTTGGAGAAGCCAGTAGGCGATTTTCAAGCAATTCTGTCGAGTCCTTGTTGCAATTTTGACAATTTTGTAACTGATTCAGAAAAAATCCGCTTCGGACTCCGAATTGGAGCACTTTCCATATATACCACGGACTGGGGCGCTAGTACGACAGATAATGTCAAAAATTTCAAAAAAGGAGTACAGCGCCCCAGTTACTGGGTCTAGTCTAGAACGATGGTTAACCAACGAACATGGTTAACTTTTTTTTAAACTCAGTGTTAGGCCTAATTGTAATTATTCGAAAAAATAGACTCGTGTTATATTCTGTAAAACAAGCAAAATGATTAAAATAAAAAATGTCTTACTTCTTCCACACAAAGTTTTTCAAATGCTTCTTGTATATCCGACATATCGGTCAAATTTTCCACGCCCATTGCGTCAAACACCGAGGACGTGGCGGACGCCATATTTACATCAGTTTTTATCGGATCGGATTTCTGCGTACTTGTATAAGAACTTTTAAAATTTAATAAAATGACACTTAGCTAAGGTAAAATAAGCATTTATGCCATTGTCTCAGAGATCCATTTATTTAATTTAAAGGGTGTAAATCGAGACCAAAACAACTTCCATTGTATTATTCCTCCTCTACTCCCCTCAAACGTTATTTAAATAAATAAAAAAATAATAATCAACTGTAGATTTATATATGCACAAATCATATCCGAATTAGTAAGTACTACTTACACTGGTACCTCCCAAGTTTGTATATTTATTAGTATAATACAAGTCTGGGTATCTGATATTAAGTCTGGTTTCTTGTTTAACTGCAATAACAATACGTATGAAAAGATACAAGCTATTTATGTTACCAGTCTCTAGCTCAACGCGGCAATGGGAACGTTTGGAACGCAAAACTGAACGATTGAGGTACGAAAATCCACTGACATCCGTATAATTTGACCGCAATTTTTAACTGTTTTCGTAAATATCATAATATTGTATTTCACTGATTATAAAAAAATGTTTTACTGTAGTCACTTATTAGGTTTAGGGTTATTAAATTTGATTTTAAAATCCTATCTGTGGTATGGACCATGCAATACACGATGTTTGCAAACGCCATAAACGACAATGATAATTTAATTGATATTGATAAGATTTATAATTATGGGTACAAGAAAGTGCCAATAGTAATGGGCTCCCTCGATTCTCAAACATTGAAATGTTTCATCTAAACGCGGCGTTTTTTCCCTAAAATTAAACTTGCCCAATAGAGGGTATGCACAGCCGTTTTCCTACAGTAAACTTAACCACATTCCACAATTTAATGAATCTCGAACTTGTCCTTGAGGGCGCCTTTGGGGTCATACTAAAAGCCGACAACAGTCCAAAGTGCCGACAACAAATTTCTAATAGTAATACCTTAAAACCAACAACTAAACCAAGCATGTGTTAGGAAGATTTACTTTTTTTTTATGTTGTCTTTAATTAGTAAAAGATTAACTTGCATATCTTCACGAAAAGTCTTACTTTTTAACCCCCCCAAAAAACAAACTCGTCACCATTACCTGACAACTATTTATGTGACACACAACAATCATGTACCCTAGACCCAGTAACTGGGGCGCTGTACTCCTTTTTTGAGATTTTTGACATTATCTATCGTACAGCGCCCCAGTCCGTGGTATATTTGGAAAGCGCTGCGAAGCGGATTTTTTATGAATCAGTTACAAAATTGTCAAAATTACAACAAAGTCTCACCAGAATTGCTTGAAAATCGCCTACTGGCTTCTCCAAGTATTTACGATGAAATAAAATGCATTTAATTGTACTCATGATCATTTTCGGTCCTCCAAATCGTTGATTTTTAGCCCACTCTCAAATTTGCCGTTAGAATCGTCATTTTGAACGTGATACTCTACGACTGTTTCCTTGCGTGTATAAACACTGCAAGGAAGGATTGCGTGTTCGCTGAGGCCCTGACTTTAATATTGTTTTTTGCGCATTCAACGCAGGATACTAGGCTGTGTGTAGCGCCAGTGTTCGCTGATGCCCTGACATGCATATTGATTTGCGCACTCAATGCAGGATACCAGCTGTGTAGCCTGGTATCCTGCAATTTTGCTTGTTTCTTTCAAACCAGTGTTCCTCCATTGTCATTTCCAGATTGGGTGCCTGTGACACATCAGTTCTAAAGCCACTCATCCATTGCTGCCAGCATGTTTCTTTACTCGCTGACCCTCCAGAGGGCCACGGGAATCGTGCAAGCCATCCATGGCAACTTCGCCGGTACCAAGCAGCAGGAGATCGTTGTGGCCCGGGGGAAGGCCCTGGAGCTGCTCAAGCTGGATCCCAACACCGGCAAGCTCCATGCTGTGCTGACATACGAGATCTTTGGGATCATCCGCGCCCTGATGGCCTTCAAGCTTACCGGAGGGAGCAAAGGTAAATCTTTGTGTAGAGGCTGGTTCATACTTCCTGAATTGACAATGGCGCATTGACGCAATGTTGTCTTTAATACTTCCCTTCTTACAACATTTGAAATGTGTCTGTAACTGGTAAATAGTGAAATAAAAAGAACAACAACAACATAAAGCATTTATACGAAGCAACAGATGAACAGTGCTCCTTACAAAGGAAGTACAGCTTTCTTTATTGTCCAGAATCACTTCATCTGTCATTACAAAATGTTCAAAGTTTGAAGGTTTCATACGGCTCGCAGTGCGGTTGTCCATTAGGCATACACTTACATTGTCTGATTTTTAATTAACCCTTACAGTCCCAAATCTTTCTACATCCAACTGCCTAAGTGAAGGATTTAGAAGGACTGAGGCTGGCAGGCCCAAATAACAAGTGGTTATCACAGGGTCAGGCATTAACCCTTACAGTCCCAAATCTTTCTATATCCAACCGCCTAAGTGAAGGATTTAGAAGGACTGAGGCTGGCAGGCCCAAATAACAAGTGGTTTTCACAGGGTCAGGCATTCCAAGTCCAAACAATTTAGTGTGGTGTGAATTGAAGAGAATATTGGAGGAATTGGGCTGAACTTAAGTTCTGTAGTTTACAGAAAGTGTGTTCGAATCCGGGCCTGGCCAGTCTTGACACTTGTGTCCTTGAGCAAGACACTTTACCATAATTGCTTTGCCCTTCGGATGGGTCGTCAAGCCATAGTTCCTGTGTACTAGGATGGGTAGTGCGCATCAAAGAACCCAGGACACTTATCGTGGAAGAGTAGGGGTTTATCCCGGTCTTTCTGGTTCAGATGGCAAGCATCCTTACCTACAGGTTTCCTCAGGCTTCCGATCTACAGTGATTAAAGGGCCCATGAAGAGGTTTTTTGTCACGGAACATTTTTGTGGCTTAATATAAGGTTTGAAATTAACAAAACATAGTATTGACTATTTTGATGTGTCTGTTATGCGTTAATACACTTTAATTGAGCCCCGAAAATGTGTGCCATTTGATTGCGCAATGATCCATGACGTAGGCTGTGGTAAAACATTTCAAAGACGGCTCTGGTGCCGAGTGGTCAACAATGCATTGTATGTTATTGTCACACACATGGCCCTGGTCAGCTGTTCCACTGTCTATGTCACAGATTGTATGTTAATGAGGAAGGGTGGGTGGAGCATGGCAACCCCCTAATTTTAAAAATCGTTATTTCTACGATTAATACGCGTGTAAAAATTGTGAAAAAAGTAAAGATATACTATAATAGGCATACTTTATTTTTTTAACCAATAAAAAAAAACAGTTCATGGCACCTTTAAGTTCGCTTTTGAGGCATCCTTGGTTTCATTACCAGGAGTTAATAATAATAATAACAATTTAATATTAAATTGTTTTGCAGATTATATTGTGGTTGGTACTGACTCAGGGCGCATCGTCATCCTCGAGTACAACCCAGCCAAAAACACCTTTGACAGAGTAAGTAATGAATGACTCAGACGGCCATGTCACTCAGGGGCAATTTACAAGCAACAACCTCCAGGCAATCTCAAAGAAGTAACTTTCACATTTGCAAAATTCACATAATTTTCTCGGGGATGGTAAGACAGCTGAGGAAAATGGCCCTCATTCTGCCGGAAGTGTTTATTTTGCATGCAGTGCAGCTGGTTACCTTGAAAAGTTGCTTGAAAAATTGCTGAGTGTGACAAGGCTATTAAGACGCAAGGTAACAGCAACCATTCCAGGTATTATTTCTGCTGGGAATGTATAGTATTTTGTAGAACAAACAATCTTTTTGTAAGATCTTGAATTTTTCAGAGATCAAAGTACATTCTGTCAAATGAAGTAAAATTTAACACCAACTCAGTGTGGTTTAATTAGGTTCTTTCACAATCTCTCAAAATCAAACATATGGTACGTGTGCCCTAACTATTGGACTCATGGTGGTATGCCTGATCCCGTGTTGAGCATGATCGGTTTACTAGTGTAGTCCTCGGGCCCAACAGAATCAAACAAACCCTGCAGCTGGATTTTGATGAGTTACGGATTTACCCCAAAAACCTCTAGAATCATAATCAGGAAGTTGTCTGATGCCTGGAATGCTGAATAACAAATGCTGATCATTCAGTTGTCAAGTTACCACAGAGTAGTATTTTGATGCATTCAGGAGTGTCTCTAGCCAAAGTCACTAGGGGTGTTGGGGTTTTGATGAATCCATATTTGTAGAGTTTCTTGGAGTTCTATAAGCAAGGCAAAGATCTACTTGCTGGTCATTTTATTTTTCATCTTTTTTGAGACCAACTTCTTTTGAAGCTCAATCACAAAATATCCGTCTTTTATCCAAGGTGCATCAAGAGACATTTGGTAAGAGCGGTTGCCGCCGCATCGTACCCGGTCAGCTCCTGGCCGTGGACCCCAAGGGCCGCGCTGTCATGATCGCGGCCATCGAGAAGCAGAAGCTGGTGTACATCCTGAACCGTGACTCCCAGGCCAGGCTGACCATCTCCTCCCCGCTGGAGGCACACAAGTCCAGCACCTTCTGTTACCACATTGTGGGCGTGGACGTCGGCTTTGAGAACCCCATGTTTGCCTGTCTGGAAATTGATTATGAGGTAAGTAAGATTTGAGGCTTTGTGTGGTGTGGAGGGTAAGAGCAGGGATAAAAAAAATTAAAAACTCTGCACTAGAGAGTTAAAAGGTTATTGATTTCTCGCCCAAAAATAATATCCACCAGTGCAGCATATCTTTGGAAATGATGAAACACTATTCGCGCTTCATATGAATAGTCTGTGATTTTGACAAAATATTTTCTTCACAATTTTTTTCTGATCCGAAGAACTGCACTCAAAGTAATTCCCGACTGCCTTAACCCTAAGTATCCTGTATTCTCCAAAGTCCTTCGCCTAGTTGTACCTCGGTGGACGTTGTGGTACATACCCAGACCAACTATGCTCTGCATGAAGATGCATTGGACCAGTGGCCAAGGGTTTGGGTATTGAGTTACCCCATGCTGTTTGATTATGATGGGTACAGCCGATATCCACAAACACCATCTTAAATATATACCGTAATGCATCTTGGGAAACTGAGTGCAGCTAAAAAAGAAATCAAGTTGCCAAGATGGAGGCTTTGCTGTGGTTTACGTGTAACTATGCCAGGTTTTACATGTTGTGGACTGCATTGCTTCAAAATCAGGGCGCCATGACGGTTGCCGATAATGTATGGACCCGGATTTCACCCAGAATCCTTTGCGCGCAGATCATTTCTGGGCATGCGCTCTGGGACATGCATATGGGCTATTGGGGTCGTACCAAGTTAAAATCTTCAGGGGTTGGGGTTTTACATCATTAAAATCAACATTACTCTCTCCTTCCTTACCCTAAAGTGCTATTTTGTTTACATTTGATAACGAAAGGATGGAGATTCAGATCCAACCGGTGAAGCAGCAGCAGCCACCCAGCAGATGCTGACCTACTACGAGCTAGACCTCGGGCTGAACCATGTTGTGAGGAAGTACAGTGAAGCACTGGAGGAACATGGGAATTTCCTCATCGCTGGTGAGTAATCACTAAGCCTGTACCCAGTTTACATTTTTACGGTGTGGATAAAACTTCACTTGCATAACAACGTGATAGAATTAGAGCATATGCCCTCTGTTGGCCAAATCTAATTAAGCTATAACATAAAAAAAACTTATAAGTGACTTGATAACTAAGACTATTTATCAGTGCATGCTCTGAAATAAAAATTTTTGACCTTTTCAATTTTTTACAATCTCATCTCTGCAGCAGGCAGGAAAAATACTTACTAACACAGCAATCAATTTATCCAGTCCAAGGGAGGGCTTAATAATAAGGAGTTGATGTTTTTTGTTATCTGTTTATGTTACAATGGTGGCGGGCTGAAGTAAATACTTGGTTCTGAAAATCTTAGCAGTTTGGAAGTGATGATGGTACTTTATTCCGTGTTTCAGCTGATTATCGTGATTAGCAATATAAAGTACTGATCCAAACTCAAAACGGGTTGGAAGAGGTTCCTTTCTACTTTTTGTTTGTATGTTGTTAATTCCCATCGTCTGTGTTCAATTTATCAGTACCTGGTGGCAGCGACGGTCCTAGCGGTGTGCTGATCTGCTCTGAGAATTACATCACCTACAAGAACCTGGGTGACCAACCAGACATCAGAATGCCCATCCCAAGACGAAGGGTAAGAAAAATCCCCCCAGTTTGGGCAGACTAATTGGGCAGAAGGCTCTTTGATTTAAACAAAATCCATTCCCAGGTTTGACCCTCAAGTCCATCCCTGGATTCTGCCCCATTTTTGATGGATTCAGTACTGCAGGGTCGAACCAACCAAGCTTGCCCTAGGGACAGATCAGTAATGCAGACTGCCTGGCTAAACAACCCTTAAACCCTAACTGCTTCCTCACTCGAAGACATTTCAGCACCATAAATCATAATCAGTTTACTCATGCAGTCTCCAGTCCAACAAAATTCAACAAAACCTGCTGTTCGAGTTTGATGGAATAGGGACTGTTAGGGTTAAATCATTCAAAATCCATTCCTGGTTTGGCTGGACATAAGCTACCCTACCCTCAAATTGATTTCAGGTCCAGCCTCATATTTTGATGGGTTCAGTACGACAGGGTCAAACCAACCAAGCTTGCCCTGGCTACAGAAAATTTAAACCGTCTTCAGGAATGCAAAATATTCTGGTTAAGAACCTGTGAATCCTTCTAGATCCATACAAAAAATTGACAAGTTTACATTTGTCTATTACCTAGCAAGCTAACTGTGCACAAAGCGCAGTATATCAAATGCAGTCAGTCTTTGGAGATGATGATAAACTATTCGCGCTTCGTATGAAAGCCAGTGATTACAACCAATTACTTTTCTTCACTTTATAATCTGATCCTAGGTTGAACTGCTCACATAATCTAAAAGTCTTTTTGAAAACAATGATATTTATATAAAAATTTAAAAAAAAATAAAAACTTAAGATCATTGCAAGTTGTTTTTTGTATTATCTACCAAGGTTGAGGTGTGGTGGTTCTGAAAAGAATCGTCAGTGTAACAACTCGATGCTTCAATCAGTAGGCTCTGATCGACTTCAGAGCCCATTTTCATAGAGCTGCTTAAGCACAAAAAGTAGCTGAGCACAAACAAAATGATGCTTACCAGAATAAGGTTACCAGCCAAAATGGCTTGTCACTTGTACAAGCTGTGACTGGTATCCTGCTTATTTTTGCTTAGCAGAAAAATTTGTAAGCACTATTTTCTGCTTAAGCAGCTCTATGAACTTGGGCCCAGGAGAAAGCTGTATTATATTTTGTTGTTTTTATTTATTTGTTTACTTAAAAACTCAAAAATCATCCAAAGACGTTATTATTATTCTAAACCATTTGGTCGTCTTTCTTTTCTATTTTGATTTTGTTCTTTTTCCCCTTCCTGTAACAGAATGATCTTGACGATCCTGAGAGGGGGATGATCTTTGTTTGCAGTGCTACTCATAAAACAAAGGTAAGGAAACACATAAATTATTGTATGCGAAGAAAAACATTGTATTCTTTATCCCCGATGCAAATCTAACATCTAGTAAAATCGTTGTAGTACCCGCTGCAAAAATAAAGAATTCCAAATTGCCTTTAGCTACCGGAGCAATCTCGGTGGTCTAGTGGTCAGACATCTGCTCTAGAATGGCCAAGGTCGTGGGTTTGAATCCCATCCGAGTAATATACCTGTGGATTTTTAGGTTTTTACAGGACTCTGGGAAAGCACTGAGTGGGTAGGCACACACACCATTGTGGGGACATTTATACAATGGAACAAAGGTCCCCACAATGTTTTTCTTTGTCAAACCCTGTCCCCACAAGGTAATTCAATTAAAAAGGGAATAATAGGGAGTCCCCACAACTAAGTGTTAAAAAGAATGGGTGTACAGTTCTTCGGTGTATGGGTAAAACACAAAAGATATTCTTTATCCCGATGCAAAATTTAACATTCGAACTCTCTCTAGTTACCGAGCAATCTCGGTGGTCTAGCGGTAAGACATTTGCTCTAGAATAGCAAAGGTTGTCAAGTCAAGGTTTCTTTGTGCCAGTGGTACTCTGAAAGAAAAGTGATTCCGGCAATTTCAAGAAAATAATCCTGTCAGGCTGGACGGGAAAAAATGAAAGATACCCGTCGGCACCTGGTTAAGGACAATTAAAATTGGACCATGCAATCCTTGTACTGCTTTTAATGTAGTGAAAAAAAATGACAAATGTGATATAGTCAAATGCAGTCAATCTTATGGAATGATGATACATTATTCGCGCTTCGTATGAAAAGCCATTGATTTTACTCAAATACATTTCTTCACTTAATTATCTGACCTAAAGTTGAACTGCATCTGACTCCAACAACGGTAATCTTTTGTCCTTCAGTCCTTCGCAATGCAGCAGAATGTCCTCTTGCAATTTGCTGCATTTTGACGCATGTTGACCCTGAGGTTGGCTGGGGTCAAGTGACAACATAAAAGTTTTTCAAAGGTGCCCGGGGGGAAAGTTTACAAATATGAGTACTCGATGCAAATCATGTAGTTGTGGACAGAGAGTTTGATAGTGCCTAAACACTCCTACGTAGATAACATTCTACAGATAACGAAGGAACTGCCACCAACTCCTCGATCTCTTTTCTCTGCAGTCGATGTTCTTTTTCCTGGCTCAGACGGAGCAGGGGGATATCTTCAAAATCACCCTGGAGACGGACGAGGACATGGTCACCGAGGTCCGTATGAAGTACTTTGACACGGTCCCCATCGCTACCAGCATGAACGTCCTGAAGACTGGCTTCCTGTTCTTGGCTGCAGAATTCGGAAACCAGTGAGTTTAGGTTTATTTTAACATTTGAATTACTTTAGTAATAAACCTCAGCAACATTATTATTTTATATTATTATTATTATATCTTTCTGGTAATGAAACCAAGGGACCCTCAATAGTGACTTGCACTGTGACCCGTATGGCCTGAAGATACCTGTGTAGAGAAGATGATGAAGAAATGTTCAGTTTTAGATGTGGGAGGAAAACCCCAAATGGGGGAAAACCCACGCAATCAGGTAGGGACCCAATCCACATGCAAGGCTCCAGTCTGGGATTCGAACCGGGGTCCACAGAGGTGAAAGGCGGGGAAAGAAACCACTGAGCCAACCTGAATGCATTGGTTATGTTGGAAATATACATGTTCACAGATTTGCGCGTAACTTACATGGTATAAAGATGGTCGTGGTGGAAAACTTCCCTTGAAATATTTCTGCCTGAAATGCTATAGTTTTTGAGAGATGAGTAAAACAATTACTTTTGATCTCGAAAATCCAAAACGGATGTTTGAAATTATGCAAGGTTTTTTATTTTATTCTTTTTTTTTTTTCACTACTTTCTCGTGACTCCGTGGACAGATTGAGCTTAAATTTTTACAAGTTTGTTACTTCTTGTACATGTTGGGTCACATAAAGTGCGGATACTGGTGATGGCCAAATTCAAATGTTGTCCGCGTGCTCTAGCTTAGAGGGTGAGGTTTTTACTTACAGCTCTTGGCTTTTTACAATGTGACCTACCTCGAATAAAGTGCAGTTAATCTTTGGAAGTGATGACACACCATTCGCGCTTCGTATGAAAAGCCACTGATTATAATCAAATAACTTTCTTCACATAATGTTCTGATCCAAGATTGACCTGCACTGGAACACAAGATGTTTTTTACAAAATTTCGTACCGTTGCTCAGTATACAGTATCGTGAAGGAGATTTATTTGCTAATAATAGACAGGGATCCATTTATCAGATGTTAAATTTTGCATCGGGTATAAAGAATATTATTTGTGTTTTACCCGTACACCGATGTGTGTTAAGCACTGCACACTCGGTGCTTTCCCGAAAAATACGTAACTTGGCATTTTTTGGCTAAGAGAAACAAAAGTTGGTGCTGAGAGAAACAAAAGTTCACAAAATGTTGTTACCTGGAAGGGAAACACAATGGCTATACCCATTGTAGTCAGAGTCCACGTTGACTTACGTAACCCTCCCACTGATGACATAGCCACCAGAACTTGAGTTTGATGCTCTAAACCGTACGGCCACAACACACCACCAATATCTTTCAAAATCATCCATATGGTTTTGAATTCACTGTGACAGCCTGCAATATCATATTGTGTGGTAAATGCATCCTAACAGTACATGGATAGTTCTGTGCGTAGTTGTTGTACCACGCGGTTGAATGGTACGTCGACCTACTGGCAAATGTTATTGACTTCCAGAATATGAAATCTGATCATCCTTTCCCTTGTCCTCTTGCAGCTACCTGTACCAGATTGCCCACCTCGGTGACGACGACGATGAGCCAGAGTTCAGTAGCGCCATGCCCCTGGAGGAAGGAGACACTTTCTTCTTCGCTCCCCGCTCCCTCAAGAACCTGGTGGAGATAGATCAGATGGAGAGCTTATCCCCAATCATGAACTGCCAGGTAAGAAATACTCGAGTCATGGAGATATTTCGACTGCTTGTTTGAAGGCAACCAATGGGTTTTCAATGGACGTAATAATAGACCGATCCATTAAGCCCCGCCTACTCACATATTGACCAATCACAGCCTTGACAACGCAACTGAATATTATTATTTTGGTTTTTATCCTACACCTATGTATGGCAAGTACTGTATACTTGGTGCTTTCCCAAGCCCTGCAGGGAAAAAATCACAAGCATACTACTAGGGTGGCATTCGAACCCAAGACCTGCCATCTCTGTGGTGGAGATTTTCGTTAAAAGGTTTTTCTCCGTGTAGTTGGTGCCCACATAATTTCCTACAAGTGCAGTCAATCTTTGGAGATGATGACAAAACTATTCGCGCTTCGTATGAAAGCCACTGATTACAACCAAATACTTTTCTTCACTTAATATTCTGATCCAAGATTGACTTGCACCGGAACAGTCTTCAAGATTAGTTCCCATCAGCTGTCTACTTTACAAACTGCTTAAAGGGATATTAAACAAGTTTTATGCATTGGTTTCATTTTTTTGTTTTCTTTTGTTTCGTTGTGCTTGGCCTTCCTGATGACCAGATTGCAGATTTAGCCAATGAAGATACACCGCAGCTGTACGTCGCATCAGGAAGAGGGCCTCGATCATCCCTTAGAGTTCTCCGTCACGGTCTAGAGGTGAGAGTTCATTATTTAACCCCTTACTTACCAGAAGTTACGGAAACTCGCCCAAGCTCGCTGACAACCAGTGCAGTGCCTGGCTTATAGCCAAAGCACCCAGAAAAATTGGCTACAAAATTCAGATAAGCCTGTGCATTTACAGTTATTTTTGTAAACATGTAACCATTTTTTAAACTGTCGGTTAAACGTGTAACCGTCCGTTTAAGAAACAAAATTTAGGGTTAGCAAAAAAATTGTTTACACGGCTGTGCCTGTGATCAAAACATTGTGTCTTCATCACACCAGTTTGACTTGGAGCAATCACCCCGTTAAAAAAGTAAAAAACAAATCTGACATTATACTGTAAAATACTCTGTCTGTTCATCTTTCTTGCTCCTTAATCCTTTTCTGACTTAGAGCAATCACCCCGTGATCCTTTTTAATAGTTGTCCATGCAATCAAACACCACCAGTGTGTTGTAAATAGTATTGATTAAAAAAATATACATTTACTTTTACTGGAAATACAACCAGCGGAACCACTTTTCATAGAAACATACGGTCCGCCATTTTGTGGAGTCAAAATCACAAAATTCAACAAAAAACACAATTTCAAGGGATATTTATGTTAGACATTATATTCTACTTTCAAAATATCTTTTCAACCGTATTAATTTCATAACAAAACGCTTCTTATAGCCCAAAAGCGCCCAATCCTAGGGCAACATGGCCCTCTAAAAAATCCCTCCCCCACCCCAATGATAACTAATGTTGTACTGTGTCTTTAGATATTTATTTGTTGATGACGTTTGTTTTGAAATCCAGGTATCGGAAATGGCTGTGTCTGAACTACCAGGTAATCCCAACGCTGTCTGGACTGTCAAGAAACTCAGCGATGGTAAGAGATCTTCTCAATATATTCCCGCTGTTGTGTTCATGTATTAACATTTATCACGGTTTATTTTTGTTGTAATCGTTTACAATTTGATTCCAAGATTGCTTTGTGTGTGGACTTTTAGTTCCTTTAAGTAATATTGTTCTTTGTCTTCAGCGTTTCTATACTATCTAACCATATGGACATTATGTTTAGTGTACCAATAGAGACTGCTTCGAGTGCTATTGGTTAAACTACGAGTCCCAAGGTGATTGCCGGGCGTGTTCCATTACCCTAAGGCGAAGCCAAGGGAAAATCGAATGCTCCGGGGATCACCGAAGAAGTGGTAGTTTTAACCACAGCTCGAGTAAAAGCAGTCAATATTTGTTTTATAACACCCCTTACATATATTGTGCCTAGACAGCTAGGTACCAAGAAATTGCTGTTGCTATGGGTACAGCACATTGGTTGCTGTAGATATAGTACCTTGGTTGCTATGGGATAGTACACACGGCGTTCTATTCAAATAAGACATCATGTGACACACTCTAAACAAATCAAAAGGCAGAATCTTTGTAAGGGGTGTGATAATGTAACTTATACCTACGATTAGGGCAAACTGATTACATTTTGTTGGAATTAAGATTAGGGCAAGCTTGTTACATTTTGTTGGAATTAAGATTAGGGCAAGCTTGTTACATTTTGTTTGAATAAAGATTAGGGCAAGTTATTACATTTTGTAGGAATTAAGGAAGCAAAGAGAATGTGTTGTACATCAGTTATCTGCCATGAATCGGAATTGGGGGTTTTTTTGTGCACAAATTGAACAGGAATTACTTGCACAAACTTAAATACATTTTTTGCTGTTCTTGCAAAACTAAGAAAGAAAATTAACCTCATCTTTTTTTTCTGATAAAGAATGCTTTCTTCTATAAACGTTTTGCAATTACTGTACTGTACTGTCTATTTTCCAGTGCTTGCAAGTACTAGTTGTAATATTGTCCCCAAAATTGGTTTGGTGAAGCACCATGTAAAAAAATTGGTGCTATATGGTGTCGTGCTTTCATTGATGAATTCAGTGCACCAAATTCCATTGTTTGACCCCCTTGTGGCTGAAGCTATTGAGACCAAAGTTAGTTAAGGGACCAGTGTGCCCCTTCCAGTTAGCCACAAATGTCTTCTTGGTGATATGTGATCATTCCTGGTGGTCGGGTTGGCGTAGTGGTTACCTTTCCTTGCCTTCCACCTCTCGGACCCCGGTTCGAATCTCACCGGGGGGGGGGGGGCACTTTGTCCCTACCTGATTGCGTTGGTTTTCCCTGGACTTATTTCTCTGGGGTTTTCCTCCCACATATAATATCTTTAAAGAAAACCAAGGACCCATGTGTTCTTCCAAAGCCTCGCCTAATTAGAACAGATATTTTCCATGGTGTTACCCCAGATCGAAATCTCCATAGACTGTGTTTGCAAAGTTTATAACTTCTACTTCAAGACTACTTCAAGACTGTTGATGCAGTTCTTGTCAACTATGATTAGCATAACAAAAAGGGTATCGTATTCTTTTGATGGTTGAGATGAATTGGTACTACACAAAAACTGGTACCCAGTAGCGCAGTAAAGCTTAGATATAATGACCCAGAGAATGGACACCGTGGCTGAGGTTTGGGTAGGCTGTCAAAGTGCCTCGTTTAAAAAAAACAAAAAAACTTTTGGACTATATTTTGACCTGAGAGTGAATACATTTACTTGAGTGACATACATTACTGTTTGTGTTTGCTGATTTCAGGTGCATTGAAGCACAATTGTTTTGGAAGTCGATTATACATATTTTCTACATTACTTCATTATCCAGTCTGACGACTCGACCATTGTGTAACCCTAAAGTCCTGACTTCTTTTTTATAAACTTGATTGTATCAGAGTACACACTTCCTGTTGGTCAGCGAATGTCAGTTTATACTAAATGGTCATTCTAAAACCCAAGCTGCCCCCATTCTCTGCCTCCTTATGTCCAAGTCAAAACTTCCCACCAAGTTGAGAATTCTTTGTTCCAATTACTTTAACAAGCCGGTGTCTGGTCTCCATACCAACACCAGGCCTCTCTCTTTTTTTACAGGCAAACTCTAAGTCTCCTCGACTGGCAAAAGCAACCTCAAATGGGTTTGTATTCTTCACCTGTGGTTTAAGTTTGGTTTTATCGGCAGCCCTGCATGGTTTACAAACGTGAACAACTTTTACACTCTCTGTTTTTCGTTATCAGTGATTAATATTTGAAATTGATTTAAATATGTAAGGGGATATTCGGAATGTACTTTTTATATAATACTCTGACTTGTTTTGATTAAAAATATGTTTTTGAAATCTTGTATGTAAATGACAGCCAAAACGTTCAAAATTTTGGCTGGTTAGATCATCGCCACCGTTTCGTTCTCATCTAAGGCTGCTATAATAAAATAAAAAAAATCAGTTGGTGTACATGTATTTTACCCAGACCAGCTTTCATCGTTTAGAGTGAAAACTTTTGGTTGTAATCGTCTTCGTTACTGGGTCTTAATAACAATGAAATATGCTAGATTTTAAGGTCTTAGTGCAGAACTTACTTTTGTGTGTGCTTTTTGTTGAGTGGTTGGTTTGTTTGTTTTTAAAATAACTTAAGTTTGGAAGAGACGAGAAAAGAAGCAAGTTGCTATTTGAGATTTGTTGGGCAAATTGTGGTAGTTGGTCAGGGACACTAACTGATTTTTTTTTTAATTATTTATATATGCTTGACCTTATATGAATGGATTAAATAGTGTTATGAAATGTGTTTTTAATAAGTGTTAAAAGGATTAATGATAAAAAGAAACCACTATTAATCCTCTCAAGAAAATCTTATCTTCCCAGCTAGGTCAGAGGTCAACTAACGCTCATGGGGGCTGCATAGCAACCTTCTTTCGCATTTCTAAAATTCAGTCATATTTTTGGACTGGGTTTGATGTGGAGTGGCGTCCTGGTTGGAAAGCATTAAGTCAGGGATTGTCAAGTGTCGATTGTCGTTGGAACGATATTTGCTGAGTATGTTGGAACCGGAATGTCCAAGCTAGTCATTCGGACACCAAACAGATTGTTTCCAAAATAGATTTCTCATTTGAGATGATAATTGAGAATTTACCTGAAGAGTACACTTCATCACAAAGGAGACTAGAATGCCACACACTCATGACTGCTGGTTCCATACCTCAGAAGAAATATGCGACTACATGAATATGTCCGATGTACTCCATGGGCATTGCAGGAAAGGAAAGGAAGAATCATGACGGAATCACAAGCCAGAGAAGTGAACATCTAACTGAACTTGTTGACCATCTTCCAATTATTTGTAATCTCGGACTTGGTTGCTGTTGTGCATGTTCAACAGAAAGCATAAATCTAAAAAAAAAAAGGATGTGTTTGGAATGCAGGACTTGCAATGTTTCTGGGCAAATGGTTGTGTTTATACTAGACTGGCCAGTGGTCCAGTGGGTGTTTTCATTTATACTAGACTGGCCAGTAGTCCAGTGGGTATTTTCAGCCGTGACGGTACAGGTGCAGTTGTTTGAGTGGACGCTCCAGTCATTCATGGCTCAGTGAAGGTGCACAGCAAGTTATTGCTGAGAGGCTGTTCAGTTTGTGTGTAAACCTCAACGCAGGTTGAATGTGTTTGTGTCTTGACAGTCTTAAAAGCTTGGATGAGGTGATCAGTGCTGTCAGTGGCTACAAGCCCATCGTGGATCTTGTAGAGCATGGCTTGCCAGTGTTCTTCTCGTCTTGATTAATAAGGGATGCCCGACCAAGCCCATCTCGGACTGTTTGTCCGATTTAGTCATTCTACTTGGGATGCTGTTGATGATAGTTCAACGTATTGTTGGAGGGGAATTTGTAAGACTATCCTCCAAGATACAACACTTGATGGAGAGAAGGAAATGTCTACTGAAAACCACACGTGACGACGACGATTCAGTTTAAACAATCCAATCTTTGCTTTTTATTTGTTTGCTGTTAATAAAACTATCTGATCTTTCAAATCTGTCATGTGCTGATTACTGAACAATACAGATTACATGTTTGAGCGTTTCCTTGTTTATCTAAAATTGAATACTAACAGTGAATTGTTGTATATGAATTTTACAAAACTTTGAGCACAGTGCTTGAAAAATCAGTGAATGTTAATGACAGCAAGTGTTATTGTCTTTAAGTTTGTTATTCACCTGGCTTAATTTGTTTTCTTTTTTGTTTCTCGTGTTTTATTTTTCGTTTGTTGTTGCCATGTAGACGAGTTTGACGCGTACATCATCGTTTCCTTCGTCAACGCTACGCTGGTCTTGTCCATCGGGGAGACGGTCGAGGAGGTGACAGACTCTGGGTTCCTGGGAACCACTCCCACGCTGTCGTCGTCACTGATTGGGGACGATTCTCTCTTACAGGTACTTTCCACTTTAGGGGCTTATTAAAAATTGTATCAAAATGCCTTACGTTATTACTACCCTTTTTCATTGGGCCTTCAGCTTTCCTGAAACCATTTCATCTCCTTTGGAGTATGCAACACCGGCAGCCAAGTTGGCGCTCAGGTTGCTAATCATTTACATCGACATAAAAATGCATTCAACATTTTGAATGAGCTTCTGTTCAGTAACTCCCCACCACCACCTCCTTATAATTAGTCTAGTCATTGCGAAGAGTGTCCACTCAGGATGTGAACTCCTAACCTAGATATTTTCATATGACCACACTGCCAAGTTGAAGTTCATCTGGTGTATTTTTCGTTCGTTTTGCCTAGATTTATCCAGAGGGTATTCGTCACATCAGAGCGGATAAACGTGTGAATGAATGGAAGACGCCCGGCAAGAAGAGCATCGTCAAGTGTGCCGTCAATCAGCGTCAGGTAAGATGACATGACAGTGTGAAGCCCAGTTCATACTTTAAGGCGAATGGCGAAAGCGAAGCAAGTTTTCTTGCGTCACAATTGGAAAACGGCGCACACAGAATGATTGCGCCACCAAAATTCGCTTTCGCCTGTAGTGTGAACCGGGAATTTATGGAGATCACTATTATTCATTCAACTTTATGCAGTAGACTTTATGCAAAGACTCTTGAGTGTTAAACCTAACCATGCTCGATGCAAGAAATGTAGGAAGCTGTAAGATATTATTGCACTCAACAGAGAAGAACCAACTCAGCAGTGGAATGTCCAGGCGACCTTTGTTCCAGTATTCTGATTTTTTATACAATGGCGTGTTTTGACATCGCCCATTTGCTGGCTCGAAAATTGTTTTAGCCAGCTGGCGTAAACTGACTAATCTGCTTTGTGAATTATATTAATCTAGCGTATGTCCGCAGTTCCTCCATTGTTTCTCAATATCATAGTAATAACAATACACAGTTTTTATATAGCGCTTTATCACACCCGATGGGTGTCTCAAAGCGCTCAGTGTTTTTTCCTGCAAGGTATGCAGAGTTATACGTTTTGAAGTATGAGTCCTGTTCCTTTACATAGCACCATGTAACGGTTTACAAGGTGCTGTGGCGCAATCTGCAGCCGATCAAACCAGGAACACTGGGGCGAAACCCTTCTCTTTGTGATAAGTTTGAAGTTACAAATGTGATCATTTGTTTGTTAGTTGGAAGTTTTCTAAATTGTCAATTGTTACCCTTCACATTTTCGCAGGTTGTGATCGCTCTGACAGGAGGAGAGCTGGTGTATTTTGAGATGGACCCGGTAAGACTTTGTTTATTTATTTGTTTGTCGTTAAGTTTTGTTGATTAGGAAGTTGGTCAGTCTGTGACAAACATTTTAGTGGGACAGTAAGACATCATGGCCTCTTTTGTCTTCTCCAACTTTAAGTGTTTTTTGTTGTTGATACTGTTAGTATTATTAATTCAAACGCAACAACACAACAAACAACAATCTCATTCACCCTCTGTTCAGAGAAGAAATTGGTGAAAGATGCGTTGGATTTTTTTATAAGTCACTCTCTTTATCTTTGAAGTTGTTTTGGGATTTTCGTTCGTCATTTTCTACCTTGCGCCACAATCCACTCCATTTGCAAACCCACACATTTTATAATAATCCTTATTCCTATGGCCTTAATTGGAGAGCATTTCATATTTGATTACCCTTTCTTCATCAGACGGGACAGTTGAATGAGTACACAGAGCGGAAGGAGATGTCAGCCGACGTCAAGTGCATGAGTTTAGCCACCGTGCCATCGGGGGAGCAGAGAGCTCGATTCTTGGCTGTCGGTCTAGCTGACGATACAGTCAGAATCATATCACTCGACCAGTCGGTGAGTACCTGTTATTAGTTCATACACTCGTATTTATTTGTTTGTTTTCGGCCTGATAGAAAAACTTTTAATGAAAAATGGCATGGGTGGCGTGTGCGTAAAGCACTCGCCTCTCACTACTGTAGTCCTGGTTCCATTCCCGGCTAGGGCCATATGTGAGTAGGGTTGTGCGTTGGTTCTCTCCTGCGCCATGAGGGTTTTTCGCCTGGTCTTTCCGATTTCTGGCTGTGGTCCGTTGTAATATATGGGTTGATGTGTCAGTCATACTAATCTTATCAGACCATAAAGTGGAGTATTTTTATGGATTTGGCACTGTACCCCCAAACCACCAGTACCAAATCCATGAAAACACTCCACTCTATAGTAACTCAACACCCTAATGTTTGGACTCTGATAAGATTGGTACACCTGGCCCCATGCTAAGAGTGTGTGGTTTGTGGGTACAGTAGCAAATACATCAAAATACTTACGCTGTAGTAACTCATTACCCACAACCCGATGATTAAAAGTCCTACAGTGTAGAACATTTGGCCCCACTGTGTCCCATTACTCATCAACATGTACACCCAATCTCCCGTCACAGGACTGTCTGCAGCCCTTGAGTATGCAAGCGTTACCAGCCCCATCGGAGTCCCTCTGCATCGTCGAGATGGGAGGCACTGAGGCAACGGAGACCGGAGAAAGAGGAATGGCTGGTGGGCTCTTCTTAAACATCGGACTTCACGTAAGTCATCATGATTCCATCTGTTTGAAGCGTCATCAGTCCCACTATCGCTAGCGGGGTTCACCCTGAGTGCGTCTCTGACAGCTGCGTCATTTTGTCCAAATTCCGGACACTGCCCAAAATCCGGACGTGCATTTTTAGTTGCGTCTGTGTTTAATGGATCAATTTATTTGTGGAATTTTAAAATAATAAATGTCCGTTTTATGTTGGATGGTAACAAAGTACAAGGTGCAATTTTTGTGGGAAGATCAGAATTAGGTTCCTAATTTTTCATTCTCTATATTTCAAAGTACGAAAATGTGATCGCTTGAAATATACTCAAAAGTACAATCTCCCTGCCCAATTATCTCACTGGGGATGTGGGGGTAGGCTTGGGGGGGACTTTGCCGCAAAGTAGACTTCAATAAGTTGTAACTGCCAACATAGTCTCATATCTATTTCAAATGTTTTTTTTCCTTCATTTTTCGTTTACCATTTCCAAGATAGTGGATAAAAAAGTAGTAATAAACTTGCTGTTGCACGAATGTTGACATTTAACTCTTTTCTGTCAATTTTTTGTCGTCTACAGAATGGTGTGTTGTTGAGAATGGTGCTGGACTCTGTTACAGGTGACCTGTCTGATACAAGAACAAGGTATCTGGGTTCCAGACCAGTCAAGCTGTTTAGAATCAAGATGCAGGGCTCCGAATCTGTGAGTAGTTTTGAAACAGTCGTTTGCGATTGTCTCTTAGGGTCTGTGTCACACACAGGGGAGTTTGCAGGCAACCAGTTCCAGCCAACCTCCATGAAGCAGAAACATTCACATGTCAGTTTCCACATCATTGTCTTGGGGGGCAGTAAGATACTAATAGAAAAATGTATGGTTTTTTTTCAACTGAAACGTTTCTTTAGAATGCAGTACAGTTCGTTGCCTCCAAGTTGCCTGTAAAAATTGTAAAAGCGTTTTCTCTCCGCACCATTTGCCAGTGAGTTGACCAATCAATCCAAATTATATAACTCGGATACAGATCCTTGTCATGTGATAGGCTGAACTTACATCATGTGATATTTACCTCCCATTACTCCCATCTGCATCTCGGTTATCAATAAGTCCTATTCGCACATGGGGAATAGTATTTCCCGTTCAATATTTAAGCTATTCATCAAGTTTGCTTTAAGATGATTTGGTTATCATTCGTGCGTGAAGTACGTAAAAAATATATATATTGCGTCTGTGTTGCATGGTTGGTGTTTACATGGAGTTGTCCACGTTGTTTAGAAGGGAGCATGCAAACGTTTCCGAGGACGATGGATTTATCCCGAAGTCTTTCATTGATGCACTTTACATTTGTATGACAATTCAAAACACAATAGTATGGAAGTAGAAGATGACGTATTTGTGAGAGGTTGTAGAAAATACGAAAAACCATAGCAGAATACTGTTTTTTAAATTGTCGTCGTTGATGTAATTTGCCCACAGGTTCTTGCCATGTCGAGTCGGTCTTGGCTTAGTTATTGGTACCAGTCACGTTTCCATCTGACTCCGCTGTCCTACGAGACGTTGGAGTACGCGTCTGGGTTCGCCTCTGAGCAGTGCCCTGAAGGAATCGTGGCCATCTCAACCAACACACTTCGGTAAAAACAACTGTTTCCAATAATATTACTATCGTCATGGGGGATGGGGGGGTGTTAGAGGGAATGCGCTTGTGTTTCTGGATTTGAAACACAGAAGACAAAATCAAAGGTGGGGGAAAGAGAGAGAAAAAGTAATCAGATTTGTTTTGTTTGTTGTTTCCTCTTGATAGGATCTTGGCGCTGGAGAAGCTTGGAGCAGTGTTCAACCAGGTATCGACCCCGCTGACCTACACACCACGGAGGTTTGCCATTCATCCAGAGAGTAACAATATAGTCGTCATCGAGAGTGACCACAATGCGTACACAGAAACGACCAAAGCAATGCGCAAGCAACAGATGGCAGAGGTAGGCTCCTCAGTGTTAAACCCCCCTTTAACAGTGGTCCACTCCTTTTGCCAGATGAGAAAGGGAAGTAATTTTGTCCATTTTGCATGTAATAAACAGTATACAATCCACCCAAGTTGATGTGCCAGATGCTAGGTGTCCAAGTTATTTTGCCAGAGATCTTTGTAGTAAACGGGTTCTGATTAAGAAAGAAGCCATATATTCAAATATAATGATCAAGTTCTTATGAAACAACGTCAAGCAACTTTATAGAAGCCCAAGGGGAGTTATCCCGACATGATGCCATGTCTGCCCTCACAAGCTCCCATTTATACATCGGGGTGAAGAGAAGCAATTTATGGTTAAGGATCGCCCTCACAGACAAAGGTATCATGGCCAGCCGTGCCGGGGGTTCGAAACCACACACTGATGACTCTGATGGTGATGGTGGACTAGGCTACTCGTACTCGATGTACGTAGAGGTGTCGTACGTAGGTATTGAGGGGTTAATTTATGTCCACACTCGGCCAATCACATTGGTACTAATACTTACCCTGCCTTCCCCTACAGGAAATGGTAGAAGCAGCCGGGGATGAGGAAAGAGAGCTAGCTGCCGAGATGGCCGAAGCCTTCCTCCAGGAGGACCTACCGGAGAGTTTGTTTGGTGCCCCCAAGGCAGGCCCAGGCATGTGGGCATCGCTCGTCAGAGTACTGAACCCAGTGAATGGAACCACGCTGGATACGGTGGCCCTGGAACAGAACGAGGCTGCATTCAGGTAAGAATCAAGATTCCCTCTCACTTTATATTTGTTTACAAAGCTTTCTAAGCTGAGGAGTCCTAGGTAGTGTATTGTTAAACACCTTACAGGTTTTATAGATTTTTTTTTTGTACAACTGGATTGACATGTGCTGTATTGATAACTTTGTTAATATTGTAAACTTTTAGTGAGCAGGTGCTGCCGGGATTCCTCAATTTTTTTCCCGTCCTGCCTGACAGGATTATTTCCTTGGAATTGTCAGAATCATTTTTGCTTTGAGAGTAACGCTGGCACAAAGAAACCTTGACTTGACAGACAATGATTCTCTTTATTGCATTGCGCCGTGATTTTTGTTTTCTGTACCGAAAAAAATGTCAAATTCGTGCCCCGTGAATTGTAATACCACGGCTTTGAGCCACGGCTTGCAATTTGTACTAAACCTGGAACCATGGCTGGACCCCCCCCCCCCCCCCGGTTCACTCTGACTTAACTCTATGAGCCGAAATACAATGAATGAACAATGATGGAAGCCTCTCAATGACTTGTAATCCTCTTCTTGGAACAAAAGGACAAAGGTCTGGAATTGGTGATTACACAAAAACCAACACATTAAAGCCAAAAATCAGCAAAATATTCAAGACCATGTTTTCTCTGTGTGTTAATGAAACGGAGCGTTAGACTGCGTGTGTGCGTGCTCTTTGCACGTTCAGCAGTGCATTGTATGGCTGCCCTTTGTTCTGGTATATTAAGGTATTACACAGTGGATACACGTCAGCTGGTACCAATAGGTTAAAAGTGAATAGGCCATGCAAGTCCCGAGTGTATTAAAAACATTTTGGGGACCAGGTTGGGCCCCATGTAACATTGCTTTAACCCTTGCAGTGTCCTTCGCAAATTTCATTGGCCAACTTCTCGGACTGTGTTTCCAGGCATGCAACTTCTCATTGGATCACCTGATTTCCTCTTTTTTTTCCTTGGTTTTGTGGGCAGCAGAAAACTGAAAAACACTACAAATATTCATATCCGGGGCAGTGATCAAGTTTATAATGTAAACAAACATTAACAAATATCACATTTATAAACTAGCCAGCGAGTTGATTTTTCAATGTTTTACATCATCTACTTTAAAGCTTCCGCTCAACATTGGTCGTCTTTTAAATGCTTCCATTCTTTGCACAAATCAAGATGAATGTAATAAAACCAACCTGTGAAAATGTCATCTCATTTCATTGTTTCATTTGCGAGAAAATGGTAAAAATGCATTGAGCATTTTTTTACGCATTCTTGGGCAGAGTTTTGGTCAAATACATTTGGGGTCGTATCTAAGTTATTATTCAAAAAGGATAACACTTCAGGCAAAAATATTTACAGGAATGTTTTCTACCATCATTATCTTTTTACACTATAAAGCTTGGTTCATATTACTTGTGAATGTGAAGGCGAAGCAAAATTGACGTCACTCTCCTACATTTGTACTGAATTTCGCAAAAAGTTGAACACATGTTAACTTGAGCAAATTGTTCATTGCAAATTTGTGGCGTCAAATTCCCTTTGCCTTCGCATTCGCGTGAAGTATGAATCGGGCTTAAGGTATATGTAAATCTGTGAACATTGATGTTTGTCTTTCTTTCTTACCAATGTTGAGCTGGGGCTTTAACTCTTCTGCAAGTGCATAATTCATGTCATTAGAGATTCTTTTTATTTTCTGTTTCTACGTTTTTTGTCCTAAAAATGTATGCTTTTCATAGTATCCTCGTAAATTCGTTTTTCTTTTTTTCTCCTTGTTTTTTCTGCAGCCTTTGCCTGTGTAAGTTTGCCAGTAGAGGAGACGATACCTTTGTCTTAGTGGGCACGGCCAAAGATGTAACCCTCAGCCCAAGGACGTGCTCTGGGGGGTTCATCCACGCCTACCAGCTCGTTGAGGACGGCAAGAAACTAGAATTACTTCACAAAGTAAGATTCAGGATTTTATCACACCTTTGTTATTTGCTTCCTTCACTCATTTGAAATGAGTACAAACTGGCATTTTTGTTTCTTCTTTTGGTGTTTTTTTTTTCTTTCTTGCTACTGCTACAAACAGTATTCAACTGCTACCTTATTTGTTAACCAGGTGCTGCCAGGATTCTTCCATGTTTTTCCTGTCCAGCCTTTTACGGGATTCTTTTCTCAGAATTGCCGGAATCATTTTTCTTTGAGAGTACCATTGGCACAAAGATACCTTGACTAGACAAAGACAAGAGAACAAAGATTCTCTTTATTGCACTGTGATCTTTGTTTTCTCTATGGAGAAAAATGTCAAATTCATGCACTGTAAATTGCAAAAATCGTGTGGCACGGCCTACAATTGGTGCTAAATCCAGAACCATGCCTAGGTCCCTGGTTCCCTCTGACTTATCCGAAATACAATGAATACAAGGTCTGGAATCGGGGATAACACAATGAAGCCTGCACAATAGCCAAAAATTGGCGAATCATTGAGCACTATCTGTTTTTGTGTTGGTGAAACGAAGCGTTACACAGCATGTGCGTGCTCTGTGCACGTTCAGCAGTGGCACATCCCGGCAAACTTTGTTCTGGTATTCAAATTTTACACAATGGCATGTTGTAACGCCGCCCAGTTGCTGGCCATTTTCATGGATACACGTCAGCTGGCGCCAACTGGTTAATCTGAGTGTATTCTAGGGTAAATGGGGAGACTTTTTATGAAAGACATTACAAAAAAATAAATAAATAAATTGTTTACCTTAAAGTGTGTGCTAATGAGAGACTGTGGGTAGCAAACTAAAGGTCCATTGTTCTGATTTCGTAGTGCTGAGCTTGCGCACTTTACTGAGAACAATGAATTTACTCGACAAGTCTGCTGCCACCTAGTGTCCCCACATGTCTCCCATTGAAGCATCACTGAATATGCAATAATTAAACGAAACACAGCTTCCATGATTCTGTCAAAAGTAATAAAAAACAATTTTGAAAATGCACCATTACTTTCACCCTTGAAGTTAAATCTGTTTGTGTTTTTTCTTGTGCTTGTGATAGACTCCAGTGGATGATGTACCATCGGCAATCTGCACTTTTCAGGGCCGCGTCTTAATTGGTGTGGGTAGACTACTCAGAATCTACGACTTGGGAAAGAAAAAGATGCTCCGAAAATGTGAAAACAAGGTAAGTTTTCAGTAAATCATTTCAGTTTGCCCAAAAGAAGGAGGTAACCAAAGTTTTTGCCAGAGAAAGGGCGTGAGCAATTAGCATGCAAAATTGTGTTTCGAGAAAACTGAGCGTGAAAGGTTGATTGGTATGCTGCCATTCGTAAGTCATTGTAGGAAGGTTAAATTCTGCCTGGAAATGGGAAAACATGTCTTTGGGACTGACTTGGAGATGATGAAGAAATGTTCTGTTTTAGATGTGGGAGGAAAAACCCCAAGTATGGAAAACCCCAAGCATGGAAAACCTCAAATAGAGAAAACCCCAAGTATGGAAAACCCCAAATAGAGCAAAACCCCCAAATAAAGAAAATCCCAAGTATGGAAAACCCCAAATAGAAAAAATCCCAAATAGAGAAAACCCCAAATAGAGCAAAAACCCAAATAGAGAAAAAACCCAAATAGAGAAGAAAACCAAACTGAGAAAGAATAAAATTTGAAAAAAGCCCAAATAGAGAAAAGCCCAAGTGTGGAAAACCCCACTAATCCACGTGCAAGGCTCGGGTCTGAGGTATGACTCAAACCGGGGTCCACAGAAGTTAAAGGCAGGGGCAAGAAACCACTAGGCAAACCTGACTTGCACGATTTGACGGTTAAAATATCACGTATCATGTGACACGCTCTCAACCAATTATCACGACAGAATCTGAGAGGTGTTGTAATCTGTCTTGTATATTTTCTCAAACTTTCCCCACACCTCAGCACATCCCGAACTTCATAGTCAACATCCAGACCACCGGTCAGCGGATCATAGTCAGCGATGTCCAGGAGAGTCTCCACTTCGTACGGTACAAACGTCATGAGAACCAGATGGTCATCTTCGCTGATGACACGCATCCTCGCTGGGTCACGGCTATGGCTTGCATGGACTACGACACGGTCGCTGTAGCCGATAAGTTTGGCAATCTTTCGGTTGTAAGTAGCAATCACAATTGGACGTTACATTTGAAACAATGACCATCATGTATCGACTACAACCTTAAGCTTGCCATGGGCACGATGACGGATGCTTTACGATGGTTACATACATTGTTTTACTGCAAACCTTGGTTTTTATGAGAATCAACTGATTTTGTACCATCTTTATTTCCTCCTACTAGATTCGCCTGACACAAGGCACTAACGACGACGTTGATGAAGATCCGACCGGGGTCAAAGCCCTGTGGGATCGGGGTCTCCTCAGTGGCGCCTCCCAGAAATCTGAAATCATCATCAATTTCCACATTGGGGATAGCATCCTGTCCCTGCAGAAGGCCACCTTGATTCCTGGAGGCTCAGAGTCACTGGTGTACACCACGCTGTCTGGGGCAGTTGGAATCTTGGTGCCGTTCACGTCTCATGAGGTAAGACTTCCTTGGTTTACCAATAAAGGCACACTGATTTTTTTTGATTTTTTATTATTATTATTTATTTGTTTTTTAGTTTTCTTGTGAGTACACAGTCTATTAACTAGGTGCATTAAGGGGCCACCAGACTATAAAGTTGTTCTTCAAAGCACAAGCACATGTTGTATTGTTGTTTTATTGGTATTTCATTGTTTGATAAAAAATTAATTGCAGTGTGCTATTTACATTTCAGTTGACTGACGGCTGTTCATGTAGTTTTTCACTAGTTCACCAGCTTTTTTACTTAGAATTATTCAATAACATGTGAGTTCATACCTTCATGAAATGATTTGGCTCAATGCATTTTGAACATGATAATCCTGACCTGTGCATAAATGTTGTTTATACCTTTGTGTAGGACCATGACTTCTTTCAACATCTGGAGATGCACATGCGCTCAGAGTACCCGCCTCTGTGCGGAAGGGATCACATCTCGTTTAGGTCCTACTTCTTCCCAATCAAGGTGAGTCCATAGATGACTTAAAACGTTGCCCCTTGCCCACCTGCCCCCACCCATCCTACCCCATCCGAAACTTCTCCACCTTCCACCCCACCCCACCTCCCACCCCACCCTACCTCCCACCCCACCTTCCACCCCGCCCCACCTTCCACCCCACCCCACCTTCCACCCTACCTCATTTGTATGGATTTTGCAACTCCTAAATCATCTTGTATGCATAACCTGCATTAGAAAATGAATAAATGATTAAGCACACCAACTATAATATACAGGATATATGAAGGCCGATATCTTGCACTTCTTGCAATTGGTTTGTCTTGGTAAAGTGTATAGCTCCCAACAAATTATTTCTTTGGCCCGGCTATTTTTTGTGGTATAGAAATTTGCGTGAATCAAAGTTTAGTATGAGAAAAACACTTCTTGTTCACTTATACCTTGTTTTAGTACATGGTGTAGTCATTGTGTAGTCTATTTTATTGAGTCATAACACTGTTTTACATGTTTGTTTGTTTGTTTGGTTTTTTTTTTGTTTTTTTTTCCATCAAATTGCTTGTTTGGTTATTAATAAGGTGTGTTGAATTGGGTTTTTTTCTTCTGCCCACTGGGCACGATATCACAAAACACTTGAGATGAATCATCAATATTGCCATAGGGATTTGTTTTGTGACGTCACACCTTGCTCAGCAATCGTGAAATGGAGCCCAGGGCGATTTCACACAGCACTAAGATTCATCTTAAGATGGGTTGATGAGTTGTCGGTAGTACCATATTGATTTGTATCATGACATCACACCTTGCTTAGCAAATTAAGATCGATGCACATCTTATGATCAATCTTAGCCCTTTGTGAAATTTGTTCTGCTCATTGTGTATTCCTTCTCTCATGTTTTTATATAAATTGTTATATTTTACTTTGAAAATGTAAAATGGTTGTAAATCTTTGCGGTGCGATGGCAATTTCTTTCACCATTCTATCTGTCTTGTTGTTTTTTAACCAGAATGTCATTGACGGTGATCTGTGTGAGCAGTTCAATTCCATGGATGCCAGCAAGCAGCGTAGCGTGGCTGATGAGCTGGACAGAAATCCCAGCGAGGTATTAGGAAATGAGCCCCCCCCCCCCCCACTCCTCGACCCCCAAGACTGAGCCAAAAGAATTAGATCTGAGTTTCTTACACCCCTGGGAGATATCTTCACCTTTAACTAGTTTTGCTTCATCTTGGCCCTTTTGCCCCTCAACATTTCCCCCCTAGACTTGCCCAAGATGCCCTCTGAAAATGAAAATGGCCTTGCCCTTTCAAAGAAAAAAAATCAGGCCTGTAGAGATCTTAATAATATACTAGAAAAAATAATGAATAGGCCTTATTTTTGACTGCAAGAGGGCGCCCTCTGGGGTAGATTAGGAGTCAAACCATAGAAGTAGTGTGATAAACAGATGTACTTCTAATGAAGCAGTTAATATACAATTTTTGAGTTTGTTTTCTTTATTGACAGTTTTACAATGTAATCAGTGTAAGATATTTGCTTGGAAAATTTGCATTCCTCATGTTTTGAGATATTTTTGTACTTCCAAAATGGAAGTAGAGTTGCGCTTCTCTTTCTGTCAAAAATATGGCCTAGTGAATGTTGTGTTGTTCAGTAAAAGCTTTTTACTTCGGAGTAAGTTTTGCACTTCTAATAACTTGTTCTTCTTGTTCCATTTTTTGTTGATCCTTCATGATCTCTGCGAATTATTTTGTCTGTCATTTTTCTTCTACTTCCGCAGGTCTCGAAGAAGCTTGAAGATATCAGGACCAGATTTGCCTTCTAGACATTTCCGCTTTCCTTTCTACTGATGATCAAATCGCCGTTCAGAGACAACTCGAAGCTCCATTTTGAGTTTTGTGTTTTTGTATGCAAGTCTTAGCCCGGAACAAAAGTCGCAGGGAGATTCCACTTCGGAGCGTGCACAGAGCATGCACTCGCTGTTTAACACTTTGTTTCACCCACTTAAAGAGGACAGGTGGTACTGGAAATTATTGTTGAAATTCACCCATTATTTACGCCAGGGTTATTGTGTCATCCCCAATTCCAGACCTTTGTCCCTTTGTTCCAAAAAGAGGATTACGAGACGTCGAGAGGCTTCCACCGATGTTTATTCATTATATTTAAGCTCAATGGAGGTAAACCCTTTTGTTCCAAGAAGAGGATTATAAGACGTCAAGATCAGCTCAATGGAGGTAAGTCCAAGTTGAACCGAGTCTCCAGCCATGGTCCCGGTCTGAGAACCAATCCTTGCCGGGTCTCACGGCCAAGGTTTTGCGATTCACGACGTGTGAACACAATAATTTATATTAACAAGAAATCCAGGTGCTCCAGTGAGAATCTTTGTTCGCTTATCTTCATCAAGTCAGGGTTTCTTTGTGCCAGCGGTACTCTCGAAGAAAACTGATTCTTGCATTTCCGAGAAATAATCCCATCATGTTGGACGGGGGAAAAGAATGGAAGATCCCCAGCGCAGACATAACTTTGTTCATTTGTAATTCTTTCACTCGTCACACATCATCGCGTGTTTTAAGATGGTGGCTGTGAAGATGATTTTGGTGTACTAAATATTTGTCTACTTGGAGAGGTTTGGACCTTCTCGAGACTGTTGACTTGTGTATAGCTGGGGGGTTTTCAACTGGCTAATAACCCACTGGTTTCATGCCATGTAATATTTCGTTGTAAATATTTCCCTTTTTTTTTCCTTATCTTTTTGTTCATCACTTGTAAATAGTTGTCAAATAATTCCTACAGTAGGATTCCTTGTGTAATATGTTTGGTTTAGTTGGGGTCGGTTTTTTGCGTGTCTGGAATGGTTTCCATTGAGGAATACAGCACTTTATGTATACTTAAACTTTGTTATCATTCCTCCGGACAAGATGGTGGTTAACAAAACACCTCAAGTACAACGCTGACCCTCCTAGTGTTTTTGGCTAAAGACCCTACTGAGGCTGCATCCAAATTTCTGGCTATGGCTGTTGCTAAGGGTGTTGTTATGGACATCCTATATACTTCAGCACATGATGAAGCAGCGATCTAGCCAGAGCCGTTGCCGCCAATTCGGACACGGCTTGAGTCCTCTTCTATCCTCCACTCTATGGCTACTCAACACCAAATTGTTTGGACTTGGATACAAATTAGTCTTGGATAAAAAATCAGCTTGGACTTGGATAAGATCGGAATGCCTGGCCGAGTGATAGACAATTGTTATTTGGGCCTGACAGTCCTCAATCCTCCACAATCAGACAACTTCCTGTGGAGGATTTGGGAAGACTTTAGAGGGTGTGGATTAATTAATGCTTCATTTTGCATGATCACATTTTCATTTACAATCTGCGAACTAAGGTTCTCATTTTCTTTGAAGTCTCTAAACGTGATTACAACACAGAATTTCTAATGAACAGTTTAATGAATTTTGAATTGTTTCGTTTTAAATAGAAAAAAACAACATGCTTACAGTTTTGTTTTTTTTTGCTTAACAAGCAGTTATTTTGTGGGTTTAATGTTTATCAACTTACCCCAATAATTTATACCTACACCAAATAAATTCCAGCAAATGAGGGTTGAAACAATTTAGACTGTTTTATATTGGTTGTATACATGGCAGCTGTGAGTAAATTCTTACATGGTCATTGGAAATAAACTAATTTTGTACAAAGAAAAAGTACCTTTTTGTAACAATTTCTTGCCTCTTTCATTGTGCGCATTAGCATTCCGTTTGAGAGCCCCTCCCCACACCCATTCACAACAGCGTTGCTGGACCCTCAAACAAGTGATTGTTACAAATGTGGTCTCGATTTGAAGAGAATGGGATAAGCTTTCTATTGGTATGCAACAAGTTAAAACTAGTTACAAATAAGCGAGATATTGGTGATTGAAAAACATTTCCAACTATTTTTTTGAGGAGTTTATGTATATTTTTAAAGGTTCAAAAGAGTAATTACAACAAAACTGAAAATAATTTGGGTCCAATTTCATCAAATTGTTTACCGATATATAGCAAATTTATAATAATAATAATAATAATAATACACAGTTATTATATAGCAGTTTCTCACACAATGAGCATCTAAAACTGTTCAGTATTTTTTTCCAGCAAGATATGCCGAGTTACATTTTGAAGTATGAGACCTGTTCCTTTACATAGCACCATGTAACGATTTACAAGGTGCTGCAGTACAATCTGCAGCCGATCAAACCAGGAACACCGAGGCGAACCCCCTCCTCCTTGCGATAAGTGCATTGGGTTCTTTTAAATGCATTACACACCACACGGGACCTACGGCTTTACGTCCCATCCAAAGGACGCAGCAGTAATGCTTAAGTGTCTTGCTTAAGGCCTCGCACTCCGCTGATCAGAGACACCAGAGCTTGAGTCCGGTGTTCTTATCTGCTCGGCCACGACACAACATAAATCTTTGTGCTTACTGTTGACCCAATCTAGCTGATGTCTTTATCACAATAACCTTGCGCCATTTGGGGAGTCAATGTCCCTGTGTGTTATACAGCAGTGCGCATTGTAGACGACGTGGCGTTTACATGCTTAACCATGATTTTTACGTGCAATTTGTGGCAGAAAGCCAGCTGCATTTGACAAAAGGTGCAAGGGGTCAATGGGAGACTTGGACGGTCCTTCTTCACTGTTCTCACCAGTAGTACGCGTGCTCAGAACTATGCGCGCAATACTGAGCATGTGCACGCATGCTCAGAACTGTCAAAAAGGACCGTTGTCTCTGCTGCCGCCAACGTCTCAAAAGTCTCCCATACAGAGTTCAGCAACACGTTTTTGCGTAATGCCTACGTATCGCGCATACGTTAGGCCTTACACATATAGAATTAGCAAATGACTAGACATGTATGGCCTACATGGTTGGTACAGTGTCAGCACGTTAATCCAAAGGTCAAAGGTTCACATCCCGTTTTAGTCAAAATTCTTTGTTAAACCCAAAAGTTAAATTAATACAAATAACATCTACTGGCCTGATACTTCACAGAGGCAACGGAGGCAATACACGCCTGCATTGACATCACTAAAAGAGGAGTTGGCTAGGAGCATTCATTGTTAAACAAACGGTATGAATTCCCTCCAACTTAGGAAACACACAAATGTACTTAGGTATATAATGCACTACACTTTTTTTCCCCGAGAGGTCATTAGAAAAAAAAATTGTCTCTTTCATATAAAATAGTAAATTCTGCACTGATTTTACAAACGATATATTATATGCGTTTTCTCTCAAAGAATTATACACTGGACAAGAGCGTATGAAATGTATCTCAGTTTGCACAACTTCCAGACAGTGTGGATAAATACACTGGTTAAATTCTAAACAGTTATCTAGTATACAAATATTGACTGCTTCGAGTGGCGTAGTAAAACTAGTCACTCAAGGTGATCCCCGGAGCAGCCTATCTTCCCAAGGCGGAGCTGAGGGAAGATAGGCGGCTCCGGGGATCACCGAGAGTGACTAGTTTTACTACGCCACGAGATGAAGCAGTCAATATTTGTTTTATAACACCTCAATTTCATCCATTTTATGGTAATATTAGTTAAACAACTGTACGTATATCAGTCTTCAAACAACGGTATAAAATCTGACAGGAAATCTTGACAAAAAGAAAGAGGGGGTACCACACTGCCTTCGTTCTCATATCGTATTTCAAATGCACGTATTATTTGATCGTTTCACGGGGTTCGAGGTTGTCGTTGGATAGTACCATTTAATAGTTCTTTTGGTCGGTGTGCAGTGTGATAGTAAAATTACACAACACCACGTGATGCACGTTCGGCCAATCAACAGATAGAATCAAAGGAAGAGGTGTTATAATAAAAACTAATGACATATTCATATTGTGAGGACAGGCATACACAATATTGGTATAAAATTCTCCAATTAAACAAATGAGGTGAAGTTTGATGGGGATTCTAACGATATATTACCAAAATGGGGAGACCCTCCTCATTTTGGGTTTTGTTTGACTTTATATTCCAGAAGCAGGTATATCCCGCCCATTAGAATGGACAGAGCAAAAATACTGAAGAGCGGAATCGTGAAAGTATCCTTTATATAGGCTATGGGGCCTTTCCTTTCTTTGTATCTTGGAATGTGTTGATGTGACCTCATAACCAGACAATCCTGTTGGTTAAGTGTGAGGTATTTTCACTGTAAGTCACGCCCACTTCACACAAGCTGGCTCCATCGATTGCCAGAAGCCCAGAAGGAAATGCATTGAACTTTTCGTCTTTGATGATTTATGTAAGAACAACATAATTTCTGGACTTGCCTTTTCACACGGGTCTCATCAGAAATATCAGGGTTTTTTTTCATAAGAAATGTCCTTGAACGAAGGAATGAGTGTTTATTTTTGTAGAATAACACAGTAATGTATGCCAGCTTTGGAACTGTAAGAAGCGAAAACATTGGGCATGCAGCAGATGGGAACGCACGTGACATAATGACACACCAACAGGATACAATCTCATGCGAGGTAAGCAAATCTTAATGTTTTCAAACATGTCGTCTCTTGGAAGATATGATTTTCTAGAATGGCAGGTAGGTGATGGGATCGTGCCTTTGATGATACAAGCATGGAATCTGCGCACACAGTCAGAGTATGTCACGAGAAAGATATTTGGCTCTAGGGCCATCGCAGATTTGCCTTTTGAAAAAAATATAGGTAGAATAACGAGCAATGGCAGCCTTTTTGAAAATTCTGAAAGTTGCTTGGTTATTCCACCTATGTTTTTTTTTAAACGACAAATCTGTGATATTCCCCCAAATTCACCTGACGTCATCACAATAATCTTGCCTGTGCCATTTTGGTAGTCAATGTCACTGTGTTATAACAGTGCAGTGCGAATTTTAGCTGGCGTGGCATTTACAAGCTTACCAGCTGACTCCCACAATGGTGAGCCTGGCACAATCACCGCGTGTGACGTGTGTGCACTCGGTCAATAGACTGTGGAAGTCTCACTTGTATTCGAACATAAGGGTCCGTTCAAGCGCGTGATTTTGTTTCCTTTACATGTTACAGCAATGTGTGTGGGACCAAAATGGTCCCAAAAATATTTGAATACGTGCGAGACTTACACAGTCTACAGCCAAATATTTATCTGAAGACATTCTCTGACTTTGTGCTTGTACATCAAAGGCACAAATCCCCCCCCAATTTTTTCCGTATCCGCCCTACCACTCATATGAATGTTACCCGTAAACATACTCAACTCTTCCCTACACAGTACTGTGAGTGATTATTTACCCATCATGTTTGCAAAACGTCTACAGCTATGGCCGTACAAAGAATGGCACGTAGGTTCCTGGCTCTGGAGAAGGGATCTGAATTGATAAAAAGGTTCAAATCAGAAATTAGAAAGAGATCAATTGTGCTGATGGTTAATAGAGAGATCCTAAAATGCATTTCAAGGCGACATTTTAGTGTCACAAATGCAGACAAAAATTGTCAACTGTAGCAACGACTAAGTAACTGTGTTTAGTGAGGTGGATCATCTCACTGTACAGGGACCTTTGCACCACCAGAAATACAAAAAAATCCAAATCAAAACAAGTCAGTACAGTTGTGTGTGCTGTTGTTTGTCAGAACAATGGCGGCGGTTTGTTAACTTTTCTAATAGAATTTTAACGTGTTGGACTTTTGTCAGATTTTCAGTGGCGTTGTAACGGCTGTGATTGGTCAATACGTTAGTAGGCGGGGCTTAACGGATCGGTCTATTGTGGCTCTTCATACCTGTTGAGTGAACTGGTCTTGGCAAGCCATACGGATCCTCTGTGCAGTGGCAGGGCTATCCAGACGGAAGACTCCTGTGTGGCCAGCGTCCTCTCTAGCAGACTGGATGGCGTCTTTGATGGCAAAGAAGACCGAGGCGGCAAGCACTAAAGGTGGCTCACCAACAGCCTGTAAGGATTAGAAAACGTAGTTGTGCTCACTGCTTTCTCAGTCTCTGGATGCATTTTTTTTATTTTTATTGGGTGAACAAAGAAAACTTGACCAGGAGGAGATTTACGACCACCGGATTACCGTGGCGGTGCTCTACCAACTGAGCTATCCAGCCCTAATGCTGGTGGTCTCGCTGTTTTGTCAATATCTATCTTTGGGGATGCAAGTCAAAAGACATTCAACCTTAAGCTGACATACAACCAAGGATCACACCCAAGTTTACGACACAAGTTTACGGGAAGTACCTTAATGCGGAGGTCGCAGGGTTCAAATCTCGCTCTAATCAATTTTTCTTTGTTCACCCCAAAAATTGACCCAGTCAGTTTTTGTTACGTGGTCTATCACTTTTTTTGTTTTTAATTCTATTCTATTTTAAAAACGGTCTAACCAAATTTCTTGTTTGTTCTTCCAACCAATACACAAGTTTCTCGTACTACTGCCTAGCTGGTGCAGTTGGCTGCAAAATTGTTCGAATGCTTGAAACCACATCATGGACGACAAAAATATCAATGCAAAGCACCCCATATTGCAAGAATATCTCTGGTTGTATTACTCAGTAATCATTTTCCGTATTTATAAAGTAATTAGTACCTCATTTTTTTCCTGATTTAGAAGCTTTTTGTGTAAAGTGAACGTTAATTAGCTCCTCAACCTTTCACACATTTATTTTGACCAGTCAATACATTTGACGGGTCAAAATGGAACGCTTTTGACCCGCCATGTGATGCAGTTGGCAAGACCACTATTGGTTCTATTTTAAAAAATGGTCTCACCAAATTTCTTTTTCGTATTCCAACCAATACACAAGTTACTACTAGTACTGCATTGCTGGTGCAGTTACCTGCAAAATTGTCTGAGTGTGAAACCACATTGTAGACAAAAAAAATAAACAAAATTTTCATTCGCAGTTTTCAAGTCGTGACCACTGTTGGTCGAACTCTGCACAGCATCGCACAACATCCACATCCAACAACATGCACATCATCCACTGACCTTGGAGGAGCAGATTGCAAACGGATTGGATGTCCTGGACAGCAGGCTGACATTAAACTCTCCAGGGATGTCACCAATGGCTGGGATCTTGTACATGCCGGGGCCTTTAGTCAGCAGGTGACCAGAGGGAGTTATTCGGTAATCCTCAAGGACAAAGTAGCCATACCCCTGAATGAAGCCACCTTCAATCTACAGCAGCAGGAAGAATCAATCAAAGTGTGAAAACTGGGAATAAATGTCTACAATGAGGTGATAATAATAAGGCATTTATATTGCACTTTTCCCAAAATGATCAAAGCCCATTAAAATTAAGAAGAATAATAAAACATCAAAATAAAAACTATTATGAATTGGGCAACAGACTTGTCTCAAGATTTATTTTAAAAGTTACTCCTGAAGAAGAGTCCCGAATGTTAATTGGAAGACTGCTCCAGAGAGCAGCAGCAGGGTTAGTGTATAGATATAATATCCCAAGAGGCCGCAGGCTGAGTGGGATATGGGAGGCAGACGCGCTTTATTTTTCCGTATTCCACGAGTGCGCGTGTGGATGACAAATTTATCTTCCAGCCAACCGGAAGAAATACAATTTTAAGCGTTATTTCATATTGCGCAGCACGTCCAACGCGCAAGGGTGCAAAATACGCAGGGTGCAATATAGGCTACTGGGAGTATGATAGCTTATTATCACACTCCCGTTGAGCATTCTGATTGGAGGATTAGCGCGTACTGGAAGATAAAGTTATCAATGCCCTTTGACCTCAGAACCCCCTCGTAGCTCCTAGATTGCTTCTCACCAACGCAAAGTTTAAAATCCTACTGCTGTAAGCTCTTCTTTAATACCTGTCCAATATCAATAGCTGGATTGATACTGTCGCCTACGTCCATGACGATGTCCGTTCTGATGACCCGATGGGAGCCGGTTAAACAGTCCACTTCAACCTCGGTGACGGCCACGCCGAACACAAAGTACCGATACGGCGTTCCTCTTTTGGTTTTCCAGTTGAACTTTAGGTCAGGCGTTCTAGTCCCCCCCAAAAAAAGAAGAGGAAATTAGTTCATCAGATGAAACGCTGCAAGACTGTGTCAACATCTTGAATTGGGGATACAGAATAAGAATACCGTCGGTAAGTAATTGTGTCACAAAATTGCGCATCTGCTGCACGCCCTGTTTTTCCCTACTTTTTGCTCCAAAGCTGGCATATGTATGTGTGTAACTTTACCCCCCCAAAAAACAATCATTTCATCATACGAAAGCTCTTCTTATGACAGAAGCTTGTAATTCTGAGAAGACCGTATTAATTTGTCTTTGAAGAATGTATATGTAAAAGTCAAGTCCAGTTGTTGAACTTTTCTTACACAAATCATCAAAAGAAAAACTAGCTCAGTGCAAGTCCTGAGAGCTTCTGGTAATCAGTGGAGCCAGTTTGTGTGAAGTGGGCGTGGCTTACAGGGCAAGAATGAATGGGAATAAAAGAGTGGTGACTCGGTCTTCATCGGCCGTTTAAAACCTAACAGTGTCGCGGACGAGGGATAAAGGCCCTCGCCTTCAGCTTGGGCCTTTATATCACACGGGCTGCGACACTGACAGTTTTAAACAGCCGATTAAGACCTCGTTGCCACTCCTTTATTCCCTGATTCATATTTAAAACGTGCTCCTTTTGTATATCTTAACTCAATTTTACCCAAAATGTGACAAACGATCTTGTTGTATTGGCGTGACAATATGCTGAGTGCTTTCTGAGTTCTGTTGAAAGAAATCCAGAGTCACCTTGGGTGCGATTCAAACCCATCACCTTCCTGGCAGAAGGTGCCGCAAATAATTTCAAACGATACAATTATCGCATCACAGACCACATGTACAAATGATTTTTTTCCCCCAACCTCTGACAGCACTTGATTTTTGTGCCCTACACCATTGTTTGATAAAAGTGCTGTTTTGACCACCCCCCCCCCCCCCCGCCCCAAACAATAAATTGTGGTTGCATCATTTTGGGAGTCAAACTCCCCATGTGTTAATATGTAGTGCACATTTTAGGCAACGCTAGCACGGTTCGAGAACCATATATTTCCACACAATTTGAATCCCTGTAGAGCTTTCTTTTGCAACGTCACAGCCCGAGTTTTTGCCAACCAAGATGGAGAAACTACGGGGAGCCATCAATGCAAAGCAAAAACAGATAATCACAGTTTTGAAAAATGTTACACAAATATTCAAAACACCAGAACATGTTGGAAACAAACCGACCAATAACGGGATGTATTTTTTTTGAATAGAAAGTTTGCGAAACTGTTGAATTTTGTCACAACGTCTGTCAACAAGACTTGAATGTGTTGCTACATTTGGCCATCCATGCCAACCAGCGTGGTTTGTTTATCAACAATAGAAATGTCTATACTGTAGTAAAAAAAAGCCTTCCATCTTCCCCTCTTAAATATTTTGGTACAGCCTACCCCTCACATCATTCACACCCCTTGGCAGGATGTGCATCGGTCCAGCTCATCAGTTCATGATTCTTTTGTCAACCCTTGTTGTGGAGGCCAGAAGGTGTAGGCACACTGCTGGGTAAGGTGCTTGTGTGAGGTACTTGCTCCATACTGTGGAGGGCCGCTGTGCAGATGTTTTTTCCTGGGCCTTGCCAGAGAAAGCCTTACTGCTATGACCAAGTAAGTTTTAGGCATAGACAATCTTACAATCTTACACTGATTGCATTGTAAAACTGTTAATTAAAACCCCCACAAAAGTTGTATATCAACTGCTTTATTGGAAGCCTAAATGCATCTGGTGTACCACACTATTTCTATTGTTTGACCCCCAATCTCCCCCAAAGAGCGCCCTCTTGCAGTCAAAAATAAGGCCAATTTACCTGTGTATGGAATTGGACTAGGCAATTCCACCATAGGCTATTTGATACCTTTGTGAGTAATCACAAATCACCACTTTCCTTGTTATTTGCAGTTGTTATTTTTGGCCTAAATCCTTCAGAACCACTCTTAAAACTTACACTATTGCAACCTTAACCAGTTGACACCGGATGAATGAATACATGCAAACGTTTTCCCTGCCTAGAAACGGAAGCCGTCTTAAGACGCCATTATGTAATTTCGGACCAACGGACCGAAGGTCGCTCGGTCAATCAACTACGGAGTGTGCACAGACCACACGCATGCCGTCTACTGCTTCGTTTCATCCACATACGGACAAAAAAAGGTCTTGAATATATTTGCATTTTGTTACCATTGAGAGGCGGTTTTCGTGTAATCCCCGATTTTAGACCTTTGTCCTTTTGTTCCAAGAAGGGGATTACAAGGCATCGAGTTCACTGTATTTCGGCTCGATGGAAGTAAGTCAGAGTGAGCCGGCAATCGAGCCATGGTTCTGTGTTTAGTTCCACTCCTATGCTGTAGGTAACAGCCAATGTTTTGCAATTCACACTGCATGAATTTGACATTTTCTCGGACGATCCAATAAAGAGAATCTTTGTTCTGTTGGTATTGTCAAGTCAGGGTTTCTTTGTGCCAGCGGTACCCTCCAAGAAAAAAGATTTTGGCAATTCTTCCAACAGAATCTCGCCAGGGGGCAGGACAACAACAACAAAAAGAATCCCGGCAGCAACTGGTTAAGGTCATGAGTTCTCAGCAAAGAGTACTCGAGCAAAGACAATGAGAACTTACACTTCCTGGTCATATTATCCGTGTTTCGGTGTGACCCCAGAGTACACGCTTAACACTCGCATAGTGCTCATCATAAATCAAAGCAGGGCAAAACATCTAAGATCAGAAGTGAAATCTTCTTTGGAAACTGGCAAACCCTTCTTCTACACCATAGTAGCGTTAGCGCTTGGCTCACACATGACAACAATCTAAACTAATTCTGTCTTTGAACGAGCAAAAATTAGCAACTGAAATATGGCAACTTCCTACCACCTCCGAGCATCAGCAACTCACTTGTAAAATCCAGTGGCTGAGAGACTCACACGATTTACATACGCCGACATGACCTGAAAACAAGTTAGATGTAAACCAAAGCAATTGAAACACATGATGCCATACTTATGAGGTAGTTGGTTTGTATTATACAACTCACATATAGATCCTTGTCATTGATTGGTGGAACTTACATCACGTGACATTCACTATTACTCCCATCCGCATCGGCGATCAAAAAAGTCCTATTCGCCCATGGGGATAGTACTTCCCATTCTTGAGTTGAAATCATCCTTGTTCTCAATGCTTTTGAGCAGTAGAGCGCTGCTGCTAAAACAAAGGAGCACCTGTGCAAAAGGTTGTAATACTATCACACCCTGGCCTGTGTAGTGCGCTGTTCTACCTGTACAGATTGTGCTATTTTAAGCTTCGCGTCCCAAGTTTTTTTTGTACAAAATGATTGGGACATCATTGGAGAAAAAACAAACAGTCCAAACGATGATGGAAGTAAGAGAAGTCCTTGATATATTGTGTTGTTGACACACATGTGTATTGACCCATTTCAGGACCCATTTCCTGTCTGCCACTACTCGCCAAAATGTAAGCAAAGGAAACGACTTCCGATATAGCGGAAATTGTAGACGCACATTGTTTGGGGGTGCGTTCCACATCGGCAAGGGGTTAATATTTGCCAGTGGTATACATACTTTGTTGCACAATGGGAGACTTTGGAATGATAGGTGGCAGCAGACTTACCAGGTAAATTGCCACTGTTTACGTAGTTACGAGCATGCGCACATAATGGATATACCTGGTAAGTCTGCTGCCCCCAAGTGTGCCTTACCCAACTTTCCCATGATCCCTTGGGCTCTTGTTGAATAAATTGGTCCAAGCGTTGTAACAGAGTTTCACAGGCTGCCTGTCAAATCAGAGTCAGAATAATAAAAAAAACACGAAAAACCACATTAATCATGACTCATTTCTTTTGCCTACCGGTTATGTCAGTGCAAGACACTTTTGAGGGTCCCTTGGTTTCATAACCAGAAAGTATGTTAATAATAACGACAAATCACCTAAAAATAAACGGGCTATACTTCCTTAAAACTGTTTTTATTGTCCGATGATTAAATCCTGTCTGAAATGTTTTGCACTAGCAATCTCTCTTCCATTTTGAGAAAAATTTCTAAAAAAGTATTGCTACGGTTCAACAAATTCCTGTGGAGGGAAAAAAAAAACCCCCCAAGACATACCTTAATCGCCATCCCATTAAGATCTGAGTTGATGCTAGCCGCTGTTGGCGAGGTGTTAGGAACCGTCTGGGTACTGGTTTCACTAATATGTATCTTCTCTTGGGGTATTTTCAACGTCTTACTGGCAACTTGGATCATCTTGGTGTGTAGCCCCTGACCCATCTCAACACCACTGTGAGAAATCAGTACTGAACCATCGTTGTAGATATGGACTAAAGCACCAGCCTAGATGAAAAGTATACGATGCAAAAGGTTTCTTGAGATGTTACTTTGAACTCAAAGGAGATGATCGTTCTCGTAGCAAACAAGCAAGACAATCTAAGTAAGTGTTCCTCCCTTATAGACGTGGACCTCTGAGACAAAATGTCGATTAAAACTCCGGTAAAAATTCAAGTTGTCCGGCTTGCTCGTTCAAAGCTTCCTTGAGCTACATTTACCCAGTTGCTGCCGGGAATCTTCCATTTTTTTCTCATCCAGCCTGACAGATTATTTTCTCGAAATTGCTGGAATCATTTTTTCTTTGAGAGTACCGCTGGCACAAAGAAACCTTGACTTGACAAAGCCTAAGAGCACTGGGATTTGTGGTTTCTCTATCGGAAAAATGTCAAAATACATGCACCGTGAATTGTAAATTCTCGGCAGTAGGCTAAGGCCGAGAATTTGTACTAAATCTGAAACAAGGCCGGATCTCCAGTTTACTCTGACTTGCCTCCATTGAGCCGAAATACAACGAATAAACAATGGTGGAAGCCTTTTGATGTCTCATAATCCTCTTCTTGGAACAAAAGGACAAAGGTCTAGAATCGGGGAATACACTATAACCCCCACATAATGGGCAAAAATCGGCGAAATATTCAAGACCGTGTTACCTCTTTGTGTGGGAAGCATTACACAGCGTGTGTGTATGTGTTCTGTGTACGCTCAGAAGTGGAATGTTCACGCGACCTTTGTTCTGGTATTCTGATTTTACATAATGGCATGTTTTAACGTCGCCCATTTGCTGGCTCGGACAATTGTTTCGTCATCCTGTGTCTGGTTAAACATTCACTACCTGCACAGATAATTAATCATTATGGCATTGCCCATTTGACATTGTTTAATGGTTACTGTTTGTTCAGTTTCTTGAATATGACTGGAAGGATGTTGTTTTCTTTTAATGTACATGCATACTCAGTGGCCCGTATACCCTTGCCCTAACTACTTGATTTGGTTTTGATTCGGTTAGGTTTGGGACTGGTTACACTATGATGATCAAGGTGGACCCGGCCTATAACACCCAAACGGTCAAGAACTTCGTGCAGAGTGTTTTCGGAGGTTCCATTCTGCTTGAAGAGCACCAGGTAAGTCAAACATGCGCTTGTCAATTGTGATTCCTGTGAATTATTCAATGTCTGACTTTGTTTACCAGTTGGTGTTGGATGCTGTGTATAAATGCAATTTTGTTTTTTCCGAGCCAGCAAAAGGTTGATGTGACTTTTGTATTTTTGAGCGAAATTCCAAGCCCGGAGCAAAGGGTGCCTGCACATTCCACTACGGAGTGTGCACAGAGCATGTACGCACCGTGTAACGCTTCGTTTCACCCAGATTAAAGTACCAGATTGCGCTTGAATGTTTTGCCAAATTTCTGCTTTATGCAGGGGTTAAGAAACTGTATGGTATTTTAGCTTTGGAATTTGTTGTTTATTAAGCCTATTAAACTCATCATGAAAGAGAAGGAGTTTACCCCAGTGTTTCTGGTTCAAATAGCAAGCATCCTTATCTACAGGTTTCCTCAGGCTTCCAAGCTACAGTTATTAAGTTCGCTTTTGAGGCATCCTTGGTTTCATTACCAGAAACATAATAAATATTAATAATAATCTTACCTGATTGAATATCCTATACTCGTAAGAAGTACCAAATTTACTGGGCGTAACAGCGATACCCCTCTTTCTCCAACGATTCTCGCTGAAAAAAAAAATCAACCAGTATTTATGATACTGAGATTTAGGGTATCAAAACACCGGAGTCTTGTATAGCACACGTATCTACCAACAATTAGGTACTCAAGGCGCTTATTATATTATTGTTTGGGCAGGTTTTTGAGGGCTTTTTAAAATTCTGAGAGCCATTTATGTAGCACCTTGTAATGGTTTACAAGGTGCTGCGGCGCATTCAGCAGCCACTGCCAGAAACACCAGGGCAAACCCCTTCTCTTAGCGATAAGTGTCACTGGGTTCTTTTACGTGCATTAGACAGCACACGGGACCAATGGCTTTACGTCCCATCCGATGGACGAAGCAATAATGGTCAAGTGTCTTGCTTAAGGACACAAGTGTCACGACCGGGACTCGAACCCACACTCTGGTGATCAGAAACACCAGAGCTTGAATCCGGTGCACTAGACCACTCGTCCACGACACACCACTTTTAATCAACCTGCAATTCTTTTACATGCATTGCACAACACACTGGACCTACGGCTTTACGTCCCATCCGAAGGACGCAGCAATAATGGTTAAGTGTCTTGCTGAAGGACACAAGTGTCAAAACCGGGACTCGAACCCACACTCTGCCGATCAGAAACACCAGAGCTTGAGAAAGCATCGCCAATTTTGTTGACGTCCCCTTGAGAAAGTAAACAAACAATCAAGGAGAGTAGTTGTATTCTTTCTGGAAACTCGTCTGTACCTGTTATAGTTGGCTACATCTTTTCTGCGCTTCTCAAACTCACTCTTTGCGAGACACTGGTTCCAGCATCGTTCTAGATTCCAGTTCTTGAGCTCCTGTCCGAAGAAAGTCTCGTCCCCTTCTTGATAAAAATTGATTTCTTGAACCTGGATAGATAAAAAGATTCATCCATGTGGATCAAAGCAACCTACAGCAACTTCAAAGGTTATCCTTCATAAAACAAAAGGTACACATGAATGAAATTAAAACGTGTACAATTCAGAAAACACAAGTAAATTGTTATGAAGAAAGAAGTCAAAACTAATCGAAAGTTGCTTGGACTTGCGCTAATTAACAAGTTAACCCCAATGTTCTCCCAATTTTTGCCATACCACCCGCAGAATTTATTTTCCGGTGAAAATTCTGAAACAATTTTCAAGGGCGAGTGTAATCGAACAACGTACTCTGCTCATTTCTCCTGACGACCAGCAGTACACTGTTTGAAACATCAGGAAGCATCAAACATAAACCAACGGCTCTCCTCAGCGTCAACAGTCCTTCCAAAAGAGATTTACACATGGTTGGACCCACAAGATTGACTAGAAATAGTATTTACTAGAAATCATAAATCCTCATTTCCAAAATTCAAACTCTTTCAATCTCGGGCTGTGCTCCGTGGTCATATATAAGTCGACGTGGCTGGCTGCCAAAGGACACCTTAGCATCCTGCAGCTCGATCACGTGTAGCCGTGTCCTTCGCAGTTCAGCTTCTCAGCTGCCAGTAAGGATGATAACCCTCCCAAATGATGATTATATAGTTCAGATTTCTTGATACATAATTTTGAAGATAAATTTTGTAAGTGCAAGGCATCTGACAACTTTAAAGTGATCATGAAATAAAAATAATTATAGTAACAAACATTTATACAGCGTCAAATCCATTAATAAAAATGCTCCTAGGTGCTTGAAAGTTCCTTCTCATGTAGTTTCCAACCACTCACTTTTGTCTGGTTCAAGCCGCATTTACGGACGATGTCAGATATCACAGTCTCAACAACCAGGAGGCTCTGGGGACATCCAAACCCACGGAAGGCTGTATATGACGGCAGGTTGGTTTTACACAGATGACCGGTCAAGCTTAGGTTGGGTATGTTGTAAACATTGTCGCTATGGAGAAGGGCTCTCGTCAAAATCTGGAGCAATTAAAAAAAAAAACCACGAAAACTAGCTGTTGGCCCAATTCACCTGACGTCATCCTTGCACCGACTTGGTTCCGCCAATCTGGGAGTCCATATCATCGTGTGTTATACTGTGTAGTGCGCATTTAAGGCGACGCGGCATTTAAACGCTTACGTTTGACTCCCAAAATGGCAAGCGTGGCAGACAGTGGCCACATGTCATGTTGGTACAAGGTGTCAATAGACAAAATAAAACAAGGTACCATTTCAATAACTTTGTGTTTTCTTCTTGTTCCATTTAAACAATTCATGCAATATTTCCATGTATTTATGTAATTGTTCCGACTCGACCACCAGAACCTGAGTCGGGTACACTCCGCCACGCAACATGCGATTTTAGTTTGCCCGCCTTCACTAACAAATATAAATCCACACGGTTTTGAAAGCTCTAAATGCCAACTCGCAATATGACATCATGTCGTCATGTCGGTGCAACATGGCTGTATCTCCAAATATGGCATTTACGTCAACCGCAAGTTTTAAAACAATAAAACACACACAGTCAGCGGACGCCGAGACATGACTTTGTTGCACAGAGCGTGTTCGTGCGGTATAAGACTTTGTTGCACGATGGAGGTACGATCTTGTTGGACCGACACGACAGTGTGCTGAGTGCAAATCTACACCATAATAAAGATAGTTCTGTTCACAATTGTTCCACCATACACAGTCCATGAAGTGGTTCTGAATGGCTGGTCATCGATTCTTACTGGCAAATAGGGGAGTTCTAATTAAGTGATCTGTAAAGGACAATGGGAGACGTTAGCGGGCGCCCCAGTAAGCAGTCCTTTTCTATTGTTCTCATTATAGAAAAGGACCGCTTACTGGGGCGCCCGCTAACGTCTCAATAGTCTCCCACTCACAATTGCTTTGTTTTATCACTTAGGATTGAACAGAATTGAACTCACCGCGCTTGCCAGATCTAAGGAATTCCCACAGTTGGTGTAGAGATCAACCTGAAGGGCATTGAGCTGACCATCATCATTGAATCCCACCTTGTAACGTGCCATGAATGGTTGACGTATTCCAGTAATACTCATGTCCTCATCTCGATCAAGCATCAAGCGAACCGGGCGGTTGATTCTTAAGGTTAGTAAGGATTAAAGTTTCCAAAGGTCATTAAAATGTCATTTAAATTCAAGTCAGACTTTATCATCATATCATATTACAGCATCAAAGGGCAATACAGACGATTTGCAATGCAGTGCGCCCTGTACAGTTTGCCCACAAGAGGCTATTTTTGTAGTGTTTCATGGGATAAGGTGTCTTGTTGCGTTCCGCTGCTTGTTTAAGTTTGTTCGTGGTCTGCAAAGATGATATTTTTCACGTTATGTCAATCATTTAAAGGTCCCAAACTGCCCGTGCGGTGCTTAGTGTGAGTGAGATTGTGTTTAGTCGACTGCTTTTGGGGGAAAATGACCTCTACAGGGTCAACTGTTGAGGGCATACTGTTTTGTGAACTGCCCGTCTTGGTCGATGTGATAGAAATGGCGGCATAACCAAGAGAGTAAAGCTTGAGATTAAAACAGATTGAGCAACCACATACTAATGATGAAAAACAATATAAGAACTAACTAAAGAATTGCTTACAGACATATAGAGGGGTTGCGGGACCCCGGGAAAAGGTCATTTCGCAGCCATATTGTGTCCAGCCATGTACAAACTCAATGGCTGACGCATCATCTGCTGAATGGATTCCACGACTGTTTGTGCATGCAGCATTAGAAAAAGGTCGCGGGTGACGTCACAAGAAACCTCTCTATATCACAGTGTAGCTATCCTGTCCTTCATACCAATGCATAGATACATTTATGAAGCAAGAAGGGGAAAAGATCCTTATGGGAACTATCAGAATATGAAGTTGCTTACTTTATGGCTGCAACAGCACACATGGCTGCATGTACACAGCATCTGGTTTCTTTGCCGCCAAAACCGCCTCCAAGTCTCTTGGCACGACACGTCACCTTGTGTCTTGGGACTCCTAAAGCCTTTGCCACCATAGACTAGTAAAAGAGGGAACATTATGTTCTGTGAAAAAAAAATCCACAGGCATATTCCTAAGGAGGGATTTGAACCCACAACCCCCGCCATTCTAGAGCAGATGTCTAACCAACTAGGCTACCGAGATTGTCCGGCAGCTAGAGGCAGTTTGAATCCTATCAGCAGCGGGTACTGCAACCATTAAAATACTTATTTTCCTTTTGGGTTGACTTTTTCTTTCATGTTTATATGTACTTGCTTGATTGTAATTGTTGCTTGATTTGTCTTGGTCAAACATATAATAATAATTCTTGAGAAGATATTTCAAACTTGTTGAATAAAGGAAAAGTCCATCATTCTTTTTTGGAATAGTGAATTAACTCCCATCCTCAAAATACACCATGCAATCCAACTGTGTCATCAATGTTTATTTTTCCATGAAAATATCACTCAAAAATCAAACGGGCAAGTGAAATGTACAGCTGACATAGTCTTTGGGGCTAAATAAATAGTACAAAGCCTGCCTTCCCACCTGCGTCAGAGTCAGTGATTGTGAGGATGATGTAACTTCCACCTCCCCATCTTCACCGGGGATGATCAACGTAGAGAAGGTTTCCAAGTAGAAGTGTTCCTGACCCCCAATGGATATCTCTCCTTCTAAGGTATGCTTAGAGCTCTCAAAGCCTTCCTGGATGCTACCTCTACCGATGGAGTCAAAATTACTCGGGTAAAAGGAGTTGTGCTCGATGGCGTCCTAAAAAAAAGTCAAACAGAAGTACCCTTCCTGAAGAAAATGTGGCCTTTGCAGGGGTGAAGTGACTAGGGGTGTGTGTAAAAAATAAGCCCCCAGCCCTCCACCAATACATTTTCTCAAGACAGAATTTTTAGCCACATTTGGCAAATAAGGTACAAGGGCAAGACCCTTCAGTCATTTCCTTTAACCAGTTCACGCCGGGTATCGTCCATCCCGTCCAGCCTGATGGGATTATTTACTCGGAATTGCCCGGAACAATTTTTCTTTGATAGTATCGCTGGCACAAAGAAAGTCTCACTTAACAAAGCCAAGAGAACAAAGATTCCCTTTGAAGCACCGGGATTTGTGGTTTCTCTATCGAGAAAATGTCAAATTCATGCACTGTGAATTTCAAAACCTCGGCCGTGAGCTAAGGCCGAGGATTGGTACTAAACCTGGAACCAAGGCTGGATACTCGGTTTCACTTGGACTTACCCCCATTGAGCTGAAATACAATGAATAAACAATGGTGGAAGCCTCTCAATGTCTCATAAACTTCTTCTTGGAACAAATGGACAAAGGTCTGGAATCGGGGATTATACAATATCCACCCCCCCCCCCCCGGCATAATGGGCAAAAAAAAAACTGCAAAATATTCAACACCATCAGTCCTCTTTGTGTGGGTGAAACGAAGCATTGCATGGTGAGTGCATAGTCTGTGTATACTCCGAAACAAAATGTCAGGGCGATTTTACACATTGGCGTGTTTACACGCTGCCCATTTGCTGGCCCGGAAAATAATGGCTGGTGTGTATATACGTCATCCGGCGTCAACTTGTTAAGCACACTAATTCACAACAAAAAAAAGGTTTGTTGCTTTGACGTTCTGAATACATAGTGGGGTTCGATGCTGGTACAACTTACCTCTATGGTGATAATAGCAGGCAATTCTTCATAATCCACTTTGACTAGTTTAGCAGCCAACTGTGCGATGGCTTGGTTATCGGCCACAACTAATCCAATCACTTGACCAACACAAGTTACCTGAAAGAGAGAGGGAGAAATTTTGATGTGATGTAAAATAATTATATCCTTTAATAAAACATTCCAGCACCCATTGTGTGTTATAGCATTGTCACTTGGAGAGCTTGGTAGTCTTGGTATGAAGACATCTGCTCGGGAGTGATCCTGATGGTTTTGAGTTCAAATCCCACCAAAGGTTCTCATGGTTTTTTTTTCCGTAAGTCTCATAAAGCACAGAGTATACAGTGCTTTAATGACGCCGGATGACCTGTTAACACGTAAATGTTTGCCCTGCCTGGAAACGGAAGCCGTCTTAAGACGAATAATCCAATAAGGAGAATCTTTGTTCCCTTGGCATTGTCAAGTCAGGTTTTCTTTATGCCAGTGGTATACCCTCAAGAGAAAAAAACCTTCCGGCAATTCCGCCAGAAGAATCCCGCCAGGGGGGACAAGACAAAAAATAGAATCCCGGCGGCAAATGGTTAAACACCGGATCGGTCTCAGTACCCCGACCAGCTGTTCAACATGCCCAATATGGCCAATCCTGGAGATGTACTACAAAGTCGGCTGCCACCCATGTCAGACGACGGCATTGAATAGATAGTCAACAAAAGAATGGTCTGCATTGTTAAGGATACCTCTTTGTCAGCAAATAGCAGATCATCTTGAACTTCAGCGCCAACACAATTTGAGCCTGGAACATCGCCGATGTCTATAAACGAACGGACACCCTCCACATCAAGTGCTGCCGTAGCATCAACCGCCCTGCCCAAGAAATTGCAATTAGTATTATTAGAATCAAGGGGTTTAATCTGGAGGGATGGGTACACTTGTCACACACCCCACTTTTTGGATGGGGATAAAGAATATTATTTGTGATTTACCCATACACCGCTGTTCTTTGTTTTTGCTTTTATTTATGCAATTCACCCATCGCAAGGCCCAAAGGCCACTCGAGGTACAGGCTACTTTTTTGAAGGGATAGAAACCTGCCCCAATGTGCAGAAACAAGACATGGCGAGATATAAACGCAAGTCTCTTCACAGCACAGCGAAGAGCATCGCGAGACAAACATAACTGCCTCTTCCCCTATTTGAAGCAGTTATGGTCAAGTGTCTTGCCCAAAGACACAAGTGTCATGACCGGGAATCAAACCCACAAGCACTGTATACTCTGTGCTTTCCCTATAGTCCTTTTTTTTCCACAGGACTCAGGAAAATACAGAGTATACAGTGCTTAATAACATCGGTGCATGGATAAAACCACAATTAATATTCTTTAACCCCGACAATAACTGGATAAGATATTTGACGTGCACTTTTCAGCCTAGTGCACTGGACGTGCTTCAAAATGCCCCATTCAAAAAGAGAGGCAGTTGTAGTTTTATAAATGGCAAACTTTTATAATTACTTACACAATTTTGGCATGGGCTTTCTCACTCATTACGAGGCCCAGGTAGAGTTCACCTAAATTAAAAAGAAAGAATTTGATAGGATCTGAACATCTATTAGAAGTCAAATCAAACCGACATCTCAGGCAATTGAACCAGCTTCCAGTCGTTGACATGGCCTTTTCCATTACCAATAAAAATTCTTGACCAATAAAATTTCACAATCTATTACCATAGTAAAACAAACACATTTGTTCCCTTTCAGCTAGTGGTTGTCCCACTTTCCATCTTATTTTCCTTTTTCCAGTGCCTTGTATCATTTGGCTATTTGTCCTTTTTTATAAATCCAGCTGTTATTGATAATTTTCTTAATTTTTTTACCCTTGATAGCAGGAATATCGTCTACATAAATAGCTTCTCCCGTGACTTGCTTCATGGCATCTAGATGAATTAAGGGACGACCCACTCCATCTGCATCTGGCTGAGTCGATGGAACCTCCTTAGATTGTAAGATTACAATTATTCCTCCTTAGATTGTAAGATTACAATTATTCCTCCTTAGATTGTAAGATTACAATTATTCCTCCTTAGATTGTAAGATTACAATTATTCCTCCTTAGATTGTGAGATTACAATTATTCCTCCTTAGATTGTAAGATTACAATTATTCCTCCTTAGATTGTGAGATTACAATTATTCCTCCTTAGATTGTGAGATTACAATTATTCCTCCTTAGATTGTAAGATTACATTCATTATCAAGACTAACTTGTGTTCTAACACATTAAGCTTCATTGTGTTTTTTTACCCATACACCGATGTGTGTTAAGCACTGTATACTCGGTACTTTCCCGGAGTCCTGTGAAAAGACATCCACAGGCATATTCCTCCGGTGGGATTCGAACCCACAGCCCCCGTCATTCTAGAGCAGATGTCTTACCAACTAGACTACCGAGACTGTCCAGCAACTATAGGCAGTTTGAATCCTATTAGCAGCGGGTACAGTAACCATTATAAGTAACATCTATTATAAATTAAGCTTCACTTTTCAAAGACAAACACCATCTTGCAACATTTAAAAATCTTTCATTCTTTTCCAAACCTAATCTTGGGCTCTGGCTCTAAGTCTGGCTCCGGCTTGGGCTGGGCTTGGGCTCCGTCATCTATTTTGAAGCAGTGTGCATTTTGCTTTTTGCTGGGAAACATTGATATATAGCGGACCCCCCTACATCATCAAAATGGCCGAAAAACCTTGCAAGTTCGTCAAATAACACAGATGGGGACTTCTTGTTCGAATTGCTTGTCTTGGAAGAGCTGCCCGCTTCATCTGATTCCCTGAAAACGACTTTGAAATTTTGGTCAAAAATAAAAATAATCGACAGGCCTTTGAGCTTGCCCATATTTGGGTCAAAATTTGTATGGGATTTTACGACAGAAAATGGTACAGTAGGTATTACTGAAGAGATTTTGTTTGTGTGGACCAATTAGCAATATTTTCATAAATATTAATATTTAGCGGGATAAACTCTAGAAATCGCCCTTATTGAGCTAAGGTAGTCTCCATCATGGAATTTCCACATTTACAAACAATTTTCTCTGAACCCGAGAAAATGTGTCAAACAAACACTATTCTGCTGAGCATCTCCAATAATATTACCTGAAACATCTGCACACCCTTTACAAAGCCCTTACGAGGATCTTGATTGGCTGTTTGGTATGATGATGGAATAGTTGAACCACTCACATCAGGCTTTGTAAAAGAAGAAAGGGGTGAATACGGAAGGTAAATGAAGGGGAAGTACTTTTTCACTGAGTGACATATTTGTTCAGCTTTCAAGTTTTTTGTACTTTGGTGTTGAAAGAAAAAGTCTTGGATTTGTAAACCGATGAGTCTGCTAGTTGCACAATACTAAGTAAATACTTAAAAAGTGGCATACAAGATCAGTTTTACTGTGTTCTGCATAATGACATGTTTATTTTGAACACAATATGTGGCAATTTAGTGCAAAAGTTAAATATGTGCACTGAGTTGAGCCAGTTGCCGCCGTGAATCTTCCATTTTTTCCCGTCCAGCCTGACAAGATAATTTTCTCAGAATTGCCAGAATCTTTTTCCTTTAAGACTTACCACTGGCATAAAGAAAACCTTGACACGACAGAGCCAAGAAAACAAAGATTCTCTTTATAGTACCGGAAAATGTCACATACAGGCACCGTAAATTGCAAAACCTCGGCTGTAAGCTACAGCCGAGGCGAAGATTGGAACTAATTTCGGAACCAAGGCTAGATTCCCCCATTCACTTGGACTTACCTCAAATGAGCCGAAATACAATGAATAAACAATGGTGGAAGCCTCTCGATGTCTCATAACCCCCCCTCTTGAAATGAAAGGATAAAGGTCTGGAACCGGGAATTGCACAATAACCCCCGCATAATAGTCGCAAATCGGCAAAATATTCAAGACCTTGTTTTCTGTCTTTGTGGGTGAAACAAAGCATTACACGGCGTGTGCGTGCTCTGTGCATGCTCAGTAGTGGAAGTGGAATGTCTGGGCGACCTTTGTTCAAGTATTCCGATTTCACACTTCGGCATGTTTAAATGTCACCTGTTTACTGGCTCGGACATTTTTTTTTTTATACACATCATCCAGCGGCAACTGGCTAAGGAAAGTTCCAGTCACTAACAATACATTGACCATAGGTATCAAAACTCTGAAGGATTCTTTTCGAGACGTGAATTGCCTAAACTTGCCATCAAATTTTGACAAAATCTATAAAAACAAAATTCAGAAAACCGGGTTTTTCGGATACCATGACTGTCCATGGAATTGCAAACCTGATACTTGACAAGGCAAATTTAACTCGTTTCAGGGCATATCTTTTGAGTGAAACACACTCCTCTAATTGCCAATTTCTCGGGCAAGAAAAGCAATGACCCGGGGCATGGAGGCAATGTTGCCTCTATGAAGTATCCAGCCTGAAAATTGCCCCCAAAAGATGGCACTCTGCCAACGACATCACATTCACACGGTCTACTTACAAGATTCCTAAAAACAACGTTAAAATCTGACGTGTCACTCACCAGCTCCTTGTTGATTTTCTCCAGGACAGAGAGATAAAACTTGAAGAAGAGACTGAGAGTGAGGGACTGACGGTAGGGTTCCATCCCCCCAGGGGCACCAGGAGGAAGGGGTAAGTCCTGGATCAATAACGGGCACATGGCTTCCACTAAACCATCACTCCAGGTCCTTCACAATATCATGAAACAACCATAAAATTGTCAATCTAATTGAACTGTTTTTTTTATATTTTTGGGTGAATGAAGACAAATTGACTAGAACAGGATTTGAACCTGTGACCTCTGGATTAACGTGTCGGTGCTCTACCAACTGAGCTATCTAGCGCTATGATGGCGGTCTGCCTATTTTGTCAATGTTTGTTCAGGGGTGCCAGTCAGAGGCATACAACCTGAAACTGCCGTATAACCAGGGATCACACCCAAGTTTACGATACAACCTGAGAAATGGCAAGACGGGGATCACCTTAAGGGAAAGCAACTCTTCATTCAAAATATCAAGTAATAAACCTCAAGGGAAACAGACCAGGTTTAATTAATTCAATTTTTGGGTCGACATCGGCAAATTGGCTACAACAGGATTTGAACCTGCAACCCCCAGATTAATATGCCAGCACTCTACCAAGTGAGCTATCTAGCTATAATGGCAGTCTCCCTATTTTGTCATAGCTTTGTTCGGGGGTGCCAGTCAGAAGCCATACAACCGGCAACTGCCGTATAGCCAGGGATCACTTTAAATTAAATTTACCCATCAGTCAGTTTCCCTTGTGATTTATTACTTCAACAGTTTTTACTCCACTTTAACTACTTTTAACTGATGTAATTCTAGCGTCAGAATCATTGGTGACTTAGTCTTTCTGCGTGTTATGTTTTTACATTATATGCAGCTTAAATAAATCAGTTCCCAGAGAATGATTTGAATGATCTCGAACAATGTGTGCTTATTCTCAGCATATTTCATGAATCAAAGATGGCGACTACCATGTACAAATAACTAAATGACATCCTACAAAAAATCCTACAAGTGCCCTACAAGCACTCAAAAGATTTTAACAAGTGTGCGCGCAAAGCAGACACTTTTGGGAGCCAATCAGCAGTGTTTTTCAGTACATCCCAACAAGGGGTTAGTGATGAGAGGTATCGATATGTCATGCTGCCCAGGGTAGTGAGGTTGATATTGACCACTTGGATCATGCGGAACGCACCTCCGCACAATGCGAGTCTACCATTTCCACCATTTTGGGAGTCAATTTCTTTGAGTACATTCTGACTCCAACAATGCTGGACACAGAATGAGGCCCTTGTAAATGCACTGCGCTGCGCGTCGTGAAAAGGGTCAATAGTGACATTTCAAATTTACCTTCCCTTGAGACTTTTCATAGTCCTCACAGCAAATACCGACGAAGCAGCCATACCTCCAAATGCAAGACTGCAATCCTCCACTACATTAGTGCCTGGTTTAAAGACTACCCTCATGCTGGCGTTGATTACGGAAATATCCACCTCACGACGTAGGGATTGTTTGTATACTCGGATATATTCATTCTGGGGGGGGGGGGAAACCAGTTGAGAATAATTTGGCTATAATGTGAAAGAAAAATGCCTGTACCGCGAGAAGATATTCTACAGCATTGCTTTGGGTAGTCTTAGTCAAAAGTTCTTTCATTTTAAGTTATACTACACACGGAGGCGCGACATTTACTTGTACTATACGGTGCCGCAACATTTCCGCCAATAGAGGGCACTTCTTCAAATTGCCAGCAATAGAAAGGTTTGCGTGACCACGGGAAAAGTTCCATTTTGCAGCCATGTTGGGTCCAGCCATGTACAAACTCAATGGCTGACGCGTCGTCTGCTGAATGATTTCCAGCGTCTGTTTGTGCTTGTAGCATTGGAAAAAGGTCTCGGGTGTCGTCACGTGAAACCTCTCTATCGGTTTGTCAAAAAGTCAGATTTTCAAGAAAAATGCCCTCTATTGTTCGATGTGAGATTGTGCGCGGTGGTGTGCAGCTGCTGGAACAATGTGAGCATGGCATTCTGGTGAAGAGACCGCCATGCATTGAAAAATGACTTTGCTTTCCGTGTTTTGCATAAATCTGCATGCACCTCAGTTGGGGATCGAACCATCAAACTTTAGACATTTGATGTAGAATGTGGACGGTCATGGGCTCAACTCCAGCCTGTGGGACTCTGTAAGGACCTAATATATCCATGGAGCTTTAATATAATACAAGTGGGGGTAGGGCAATCACCAAAATCAAACAAGAAGCAAGAAGGATCATAAATATTCATTACAAGCTTACCTCCGAGGTGAACGGTATGTTAATGACCGTGATGACCTCATCCTTAGCGATGATGTCCTTTCGGAAAGAAGTGAAGGAATTGACGTCCATGGCGACCAAGCGTGTACCTTTATAATCGCAGAATGGTAGACAAGATATCAGGGTTTGCCGTTTGCACAATTTCAGTCCCAAATCAGCGGAACTTAAACTAGCTTTTGTTTTATTAATCTGCCAGCTTTCCCACTGGTTCCTATGAAGTTGTATGTTTTAGGTGTTTGGGCTAGCCCAAACACCTATTGTTTCTGTTCGTTTGTTTTTTAGTGTTTGTTGCAACAAACACTTGAGCTCTAGTTAGGTGTTTGGGCTATAGCCCAAACACCTAATGTTTCTGTTCATTTTGTTTATATATTTTTTTATAGTTTTTCTTCTCTTTCCCGAATGAAAATTGTCCGCAGGCAAACACATAGTTTTAAAGCTCGTATCAACTTGAAACTTCACATGTAGTAAGACTATAACTTTGAAATGTATGCCAATTTGTTACGCCATTATGACGTCGTCAAGTTTAAAAGTACAGTAGTTTAAAATTTTGAAATAACTTGTTTTGAAAACCCCCCATAATGAAAATGCAAAAAGATATGGCAATAATTTTTTCACAACCGTATAGTCAAACAAAATCTTAAATTTTTTGTTTGTGTAGGTGACCTTGCCCCGAGGTCAATTTCCGGTCGAAACCGGAAGTTGAAGTTTCTAGGTTTAAAAAACAATATCTCATAAACCATACTTTCGATTGTCACATAACTTTGCAGTAATTACATATGCAACATCGGTGCAAACTATAAAAGTAGTCACGTGATCCAGTCGGAAATTATGGCCATTTTAGCTCTGGTATGCTTCACAGCAGCCATCCAAACTCATCAGTATTTTAGAACCATCTTTTGTAGTGAGAGATGTTCATTTTTGCATCGGGGATAAAGAATATTATTTGTAATGTTTTACCCATACACCGATGTGTGTTAAGCACTGTATACTCAGTACTTTCCCGAGTCCTGTGAAAAAAAAATTACAGGTATTTTTTTTTCCTTGCGTGGGATTCAAACCCACAACCCCTGCCACTCTGGAGCACCGAGACTGCCCGGTAGCTAGAGGCAGTTCGAATTCATTAGCACCGGGTACCGCTACCATTATAATACATGTTAATTTTTGCATCAGGGATAAAGAATATTGTTTGCAATATTTTACCCGTACACTGATGTGTGTTAAGCACTGCATACTCAGTACTTTCATAATGGTTGCGCTACCCGCAGCTAATGGATTCAAACTGCCTCTAGCTACCGGGCAGTCTCGGTGGTCTATTTGGTAAGACATCTGCTCTAGAGTGGCGGGGGTCGCGGGTTCAAAACCCACCCGAGGAAAAAAAAAATTCCTGTGATTTTTTTCGCAGGACTCAGGAAAGTACTGAGTATACAGCGCTTAACACACATTGGTGTATGGGTAAAACATTACAGATAATAATCTGTAGTAGTGTTGCAACCAGCAACAAAACACCTCGGTGGCATTTTCCATATAAGAAACGTAAGTTTGCATAATGCATCACATCCACACGTATCGATCGCTGTGCACCAAACCGACAGCATTTGCATTTGTCCATGTCACAAATTCCTCTCCTCTTCGGGTAAGGGTTTCATATTTTATTTTATTTCTTGCGATACAAACCTCCAATAAACTTATAGGTTAATATGGGCATACTTATTAGTTTAAACTGGAGGGTGGGTGCGGTTATTACCTCTTTTAGATATAATTTCTACTGTGCAAGCTGCTGCCATCAGGACTGGGTTTAGATCAGAAATAGGTGAGCCTCTTGCAATGGTGCCGCCCAAACTCTGAAAGTTCAAAATGAGTCGATCATGAAAACTTGTTAACTCTGACCTCATGAGTATTTAAAAGGAACTTTCTATTATTATTGCTGGTTTATTCACAATTGCACTTGTAGCCCGCAGGCTAAATTACAGCAAAATACACTTTAAAAGATTACTTTAAAAGATTTTAAAAGGAAAAAAGACAATTAAAATTGGTAGATAAACGAATTAACAATAACACCAAATTAAAACACAGACAAACTTAAAACATTGAAAGTGACCCACTAAATTCCAAAGAAACGCGACTCATGCGCCATATGTTTACACAGAGCCAATACCAGATAGTACAGACATTATAGGTGCTGCAAAATTATAAAGAAAAAAAATTGTTGATGAGTTTGACAAAATATGGGATTGCACTTTGCTTGTACCGGTTGGTTCTACACTTGATTTGCTGAAGTTGTTCACTGTTCCGAAGAGAATATTGCACTTTGTTTTTCACCTGCTTTGGAAGCCAATCTTTAAATACATCTGATTCCTGTAAATTTAGAGCAAACTTAACACACAAGTTACGTCTGCGATCTTGAAGGTGTCAAGGTTGCACAATTGGACTGCCTCCTCATAACTCAAGTATTCAGGACCTAAAATGATTTTAATGGCCCTCTTTTGGATTTGTTTTCAAGTTGGATAATTTGTTTTGAAGTTAAACCAGAAGTTCCACACAGGTACCACATACTCCTGTAATGGGCGTACATACCCTTTAAATATCGTGATGAGGTCCTCAACTGAAAGGCTGAAATATTTCAGCAGTTTTAGCATGTACAGTTTATTGCTAGCTTTTCAATACACTTGTGAAATGTGAGCGTCCCATCTTAGATCAGAACTAATTGAAATACCCAGAATCTTTACAAAATCAACAACTTCTAGGTCTTGCGAACAGATCTACAATGAAGGCAACTGAGGAGGTTTCTTCATGAAGCATATATTCATATTCATACACTTATCAGGGTTGAGTTTCATATCATTCTCTCTTGCCCATTGACTGAACTCATCAAGGGTTGACTGCATTGTTCTTATGTCATTACCACAGGTGTTCTCAACAATGGTCATATATCATCAACATATTTCAGGTTAAGTACTCGGCCATCAGTGATACTTGTACGCACTGCACCATTGAATTTGGCGAGGAACCCTCAAGGTCCAAACTTGGTTCCTTGAGGCAGACCACTTTTAAGAGTAAAATGCCAATAATAAACTCACCGCTTTGTTTCTTATCTGAGCACTGCCAAACATGTGTATCTTCTCCACCATGGCTGCCAAGACCCGGGTCTTGTGCTCTGCCAAAAATTGACAAAACAGAAACATCCAGAATGCCCAAATTAAATCATTTAATATAACAAAGGAACCCTCAAGAGTGCCTTGCACTGTGACCTCCATGCCTGAAAGAAACCTGTTCTGAGGTTTTGCTCTTTGATGTGGAAGGAAAAGCCCAGCTCCGAGGAAAGAACCACTTTGGGAAGGGACTGAAAACCCCACCAATAAACTCGGAAGTTTGAATCAGCCGATTCAGTTTGTTTTTATTGAATCGAGGTACTCCAAGGCCCTCTGAGGCTTCAACCGTAACCCCAGTTGCTCTCGAGGCTTATTACAATATTTCAATGTAGATGTACTTTACTCTGATACACCCACTCCCAAGACCTCAACCCTTTCACCAACTCACCTGCCCTGAGGCTACTATCCAAATTACCCTCTTGATGAGGTACATTCTAATATATTCCTTACATGTATACCTCTCCTTGACACAACTTCAAACCCTCATCCATTAATTTCCTATTTTGCAGAGACACAGTTGTGTTCTAAATGGTGACTTTGGAATAGAGTAACAATGTCTGCATCTTTTAAATTCGGCTGCTCCCATTTTCATTAGATCAATTGATGGCGAGACAAACTGAACCTCAAGTTTGTTATCCAAGTTAACCTCTTAATAGTGAGGTACACTATGATCTATACCTTACATGTACCTCTTCCAACTATACCCTTGGTCCCAAACCCTCAAACTGTCCTGTCATCAACCCAACCGCATACCTGAGACTACCCTCTTGGTGAGGTACATTACAATATCTCCTCGTACTAATTCTTCTTCTTTCATACCCCCAGACTCAAAACCTCAAAGCTTCCATTCATTAACCTACCTGGCTGTGTTTTTATCAGCTGCTCGAGGTACTCATCCAGAGTTGTTAGAGACACTGAAGCTCCAATTCTTACCCCCTTGGGTGTAGTCTCCATGCTCGTCAACTCAGGTACATGGTTCAAGTCAATAATAACAGGATACGTCCGATTCTTGAACTTGACTTCAATACCTGCCAGATGGTCAAAATTCAGTCACGCAAAGCTCAGCTTCATTAACTCTATATTAACTAAAATCCTCCAAAATCTCTTCCCCATTTTTGTCACCGATTTTGATAGATTATGGATGTGATTCTGCATAAACCCAAATCAATCATACATGGCATGGGGCCCGGCATTCCAATCAGCATGGAAGATTCACAGTGCATGTGCGTCGACGTGCACGTGCAGAGGCCATTGCTGCAGTGGTTTAAACACCTATGACCGAGCTGCTTGGATTAGACTAATTATGTCTATGGATCACTGTGTGTTGATGGTTTAAGAGGGCCAGATTACCCTGGTGTCCCTCACAAAGCTTGAATTGCATTTCGGCTGAATGGAGGTAAATCAGAGGGAGTCGGCAATCGAGTCATGGTTCTGTGTTTAGTTCCACTTCTATGCCGCAGGTAACAGCCGATGTTTTGCAAATTCACGCTGTGTGAATTTGAAATTTTTTAGGTCGAGAAACAAAACGGACGATCCAATAAAGAGAATCTTTCTTCCCTTGGCATTGTCAAGTCAGGGTTTCTTTGTGCCAGCAAGCAGTACCCTCAAAGAAAAGAAATTCTGGCAATTCTGCCAAAAGAATCCCGCCAGGGGGACATTACAATGACAACAAAATCCCGGCAACAACTGGTTCAATATTGAGACAAAGTACTTACCTACTTCTGTGTTGCCAACCACCATATTAGCATTTGGGTGAGTCTCTTTGAGCGTGAGCACTTCCTGTAATGTGATTGGTCGAAACCATGTCACCTGATTACCTACAAATGCTTTCATGATCGGAACTTCCTTGTCCAACATTATCTGTAAATATCAAATAGATGGTACAAAGTCAGTTTGAAATTTTCAGTGAAAGTATAATGACACCAGTATATTTTTGTTTGTTAGTCAAAAGCAAGTCATACTCGCCCCCCAGCAAAAGTTGCCCACAACAATTTCACCCCTACGAATCGCATCGCAAATCCAACTTTGCCGCCGCAGTAGGGCTTATTTTGTACCAGATGAGCACATCTAGCAATCGTTTGTTCGGCTGTTTTTCTACAAGCTTTCTTTGCTAATCTAAACAGCGCTTCATGATCTAACTTACTGCTTTTATTTTGTTGTTGATAGCTTGTTTTTCAAGTTATCTCTATTTTTATAAACGAAATGTTTACTTTCGGAGAAGCAATTTATATGGATATAAATGTAAAGTTGAAAGGAATTTCTGAGTTTTCCTTTCAAATATTCAAATGTGTCAGTTGTAGCTTAGTGCTGTTAGAATGGGGCCATGAATATCACAGACTTATTTCTGAGATCCTTTATATTTTGTTGAAAAATGTCAATAAATGGTTCGGAGTCGGACGAACTTGCTGGTTTTGATTCAAGTCAAAATCGCCCAAGCTTACTTTACACGTCGCTATATGTAAGCCGCCCTGAACACAAGCAAAGTTTGGTTGGCTTGAAAATCAATGCACAAGCTGTGGCTAATATTCTGAAAACTAGGGTACAAGCATGGGCGTATGGTGACTCTTTGGTTAAAGAGGACAGAGGGGTTGATTTCTAATAAAAAACTTTTTTATTTGCGCGAATTTTCCCTATTGTTTTCCCTGATTTTGGTGGGCAGCTCCCCCCCCCCTTGCATCCCCCCACCAGGCTCATACGCCTGTGGGTACAAGTAAAACATGTATGAGCAAATGACGTGGTTTTCCTCACAAGTTCTCTTCACAAGATCCGTTCTAAGGAGTATAAACCTCCTTTGGTAATTCACTTTAATCTTTGATTGACACGTCACGCTTTCTAGGAGCAAAAAACCGACCCCAAGAGAGTACTAATGCAATGAGAGGAGCCTTACTCTGAGCTCTGGGGGGAAGATCACTTCTTGTAATGGGTCATAGGGTTGGAGTTCACTGGGGTCAAATAGCTTGGTTGTTACCTGAAAAGAAATGATAGAATTAAACATCATACAGTGGAGTGTCGTGGCCGATCGGTTAAGATCACCGCACTCAAGTTCTGGTGTTGTCAGAAGCAGAGTGTAGGTTCGAATCCCGGTCATGGCACTAAGTGTCCTTAAGCAAGATACTTTACCATAGTTGCTTTGTCCTACAGATGGGACGTTAAGCTGAAGGTTCCGTGTACTAGGATGGGTAGTGCATGTAAAAGAACCCAGAACACTTATCGTGGAAGAGTAGGTGTTTACCCCGGTGTTTCTGGTTCACATGGCAAGCACCCTTGTCTACAGGTTTCCTCAGGCTTGAGAGCTACAGTGAGTAAGTTCACCTATGAGGCATCCTTGGTTTCATTACCAGAAATAAATAATAATAATAATAATAATAATAATAATAACAAACTTTATAATTTCCCAACTGAATGGTCATCAAGCTATTCTTTGTGAAAATTTTGTCTTCTTATTGACCCCTTGCAAAAGATACAGTCAATTATACTTGTATGTGTGTGTTGTGTTGTCATTTAGCTTTTGAGAAAGACTCTTCTAGGGTCGAAACGTGAGGCCATTAACAACTTGTTGCATTTATACCACAAGTCCTTTAGGTTGGTAAGCAGTTTGTATCGATTTGTAACGATTTGTAATCTCCTTCGAAAATACAAAATTGTACTCTCAGTCCTTTGGCACATCAGTACTTACTCCTTCTTCAAGCCCATCGTCCAAGCAACAAACACCATCGCGGCTTCCACCACAACATCCCTCCTGAAAATCAGAAAGAGTGCAAGATGAGAAAACTAAATGACCGCAGTTTGCTCATATTCAGGGCTGAGAGTTGTTGTCTGTGAAGGTTCCTGAAATGGTTTGTGGGCCTTGGTCCCCCCTTTATTATAGACCCTGAACCTCCCAGGTGTTTTCAGGTTTACAGACTCTGTGCATCACCTAAAATACAACCCATTGTTTGGACACAATGTGGACTATTTCTTTCTCCCTTTGGTGATTGTTTTACTTCTTTCAAGAAAATGTTCTCTTGTGTATAAATGTTACCACACTTTGGCACAATGTAGTGATCCATCGGAACGTTCTGGAGGTCCACTGGATTGCGGGTGTAAGCCTATGGGAGTGTTCATTCGCGCCTCCATTGTGCCCGATTTTTGGGGTTTTCTGGGTTGCAAGGATTGACTGGTATTAACTCAACTCGCATCATCACAGATAAATCTTGATTACGTTGTCATTCTGGGAGTTAGATTCCTCTATGGCTACATCCAGTAGCCACATGTGGCGTCAGTGACGAGAAACACACCTTCGCACAATGCACGGCTACCATTTCCGCCATTTTATGGAATCAATTCCTTTGTGTACGTCTTGACATCCCAAAAATTGTTGACAGGATAGGCGACTGTAAGTGCGCTGCGCATCGTGAAATGGGTCAATATTGACTTACCTTGGTAAATGTACTGTAGCCCTGCAGGATCGATCGGTACCCTGTACATCGACACAGGTTCCCCTGAAGAGCACTCTGTATCTCCCCCATAGTGGGCTGCGGTCTGTTCCTGAGCAGGGCGTACATAGACATTACAACGCCAGGAGTGCAGAAACCACACTGGGTGCCATGGGCCTTGGCAAGGCGCTCCTGTGATAAAAATAAACGTTTAAAAAATCACCGCTTGAAATTAGGCCAATCAAAGAATGATTGGTTTACCAGTACTCTAAAAGAAGGCAGGAAATCAATTTGGCTGGTAAATTCTCCTTCATTCCAATACTCGTAGGGTAAAATAGGTTCCTACCTGGACTGGGTGCAGTCTGGTTTGGGTGCTGCCGATTCCTTCGATGGTTGTGACTGCCATACCATGCACTGAACATATCGGAATCAAGCAAGCATTCACTGCACGATGACTGCAAGAAAAAATGCGTTATCAGTCTATAAAAGATAAGAGATGTATCAGGTAGTAGCTATAAAATAAAAAGTGGAAATGAATTTGGTCAACTTACAATGGGACACTTCTGAGGATGCTAGGTGGCAGCAGACTTAACCAGGTACATGTATATCCATTGTTCTTGGAAAAGTGCGCATGCTCATAACTACATAAACAATGACTATTTACCCGGTACATGTAAGTCTGCTGCCACCTATTGCTCCAAAGTCTCCCATCGAATATGCACTAGGCTTGAGCGTAAGAATACAACAATAAAAATACAAGGCATTTATAAAGCACTCAACTGTAGAAACAATGATATGGATTACCTAAATTTCTTTTTACACAAACTGGTGCAGGTAGGTCCAAAATTGAAGAGAAAAATCTGTCATTGTCATTTGTAAGAAAAAAACTAATTCCCACCCTCTAAGTTTCAGAAAGAACTCTAAATAACAAACCTGTCACAATTTTTTATTTTTTAAAAGCAACAAAGAAATTATTTGTTTTGTCGTCGTTATAGTACACAGTCTATCAGGCTTGTTTCAGTTGTGGTAATTAAAATAAGCAACAGTTATTTGTGGGGTTTTGAAAACGCTATTTCCTTGACTGAAAGTATTTCACATGACAGGAGGATTGGAACTAGATGATCAGATTGAAACCAAGGTTGTATCCCAATAAACCGATCCATTAAGCCCCGCCCCCAAAACATATTGACCAATCACAGCATTGGCTGCATCATAACTTTACACGTGGGCAGCACCAAGTACGTCTCTTCAATGCCACACTGCACGACATGAATGCGTGCTATTAGTACACGCACACATGTTTACATTTTCCAATAGGATTTTTTCGTGTCGGACTTTTGTCGGACTTTTGTTGGGGCGTAGCCAAGGCTGTGATTGGTCAACACGTAAGGGGGCAGGGCTTAATGAATCAGTCTATTGGCGAAAACGGCAACTAAGCATTGTCCATAGCAACAACCTTAGCAACAGCCGCATCCGTAGTCATAGCCGCCAATTTGGATCCGGCCTGTGAAGAATTGAGGTCTTCAGCTAAACATACCTTATAGAGCAGTTCTGTGGCGAGTACTCAGACACCATAATAGTGCAGGCCCCACAACCTCCTTCCCCACAGCCTAGTTTACTCCCAGTCAGAAGTACTAAAGACAGACACATAATTAAGGATCATACTATCATGATGTGGGTATAACGATAATGCACATGAGCACAACAGGAGACAAGCAAATTGGCTCAATAACATTTCCGCTGAACGAGCTCAAAACACACCTGACAAATTAACTTCTAACCTCGGAACTGCCAGTGAGTTTTTCAACCATTGGGTGCATTCACCTGCAGATGGTAAAACAACTGTGCACTGTTTTGATGCATTCACGGCATTGGTGGCATTGGTGACATGTGTCTAAAGGGCTTGCCTCTCACCACTGTGGCCCTGGTTCAATTCCTGACTAGGGCCATATGTGAGTAGAGTTGTGTCTTGGTTCTCTCCTGTGCCAAAAGGGTTTTTCTCTGGGCCCTCCGGTTTTTCTCGCTTTTGAAAAAACAACACTTTAGATCTCTGGCTTTGGTCATATCTGGGCCGATGTGGCTTGCTCCCAGGATCCCTTGCATGCCTCTAGCTGCCAGGCAATCTCGGTAGTCTAGTTGGTAAGACATCTGCTCTAGAATGGCGGGGGTCTTGGGTTCGAATCCCACCCGGGAATATGCCTGTAGATTTTTTTTCACAGGACTTGGGAAAGTACTGAGTATAGAGTGCTTAACACACATCGGTGTATTGGTAAATCATTACAAATAATATTCTTTATCCCCGATGCAAAAATGAACATCTCTCACTACTAAAGATGGTTCTGAAATACTGATGAGTTTGGATGGCAGCAGTGAAGCATACCAGAGCTAAATGGTCAAATATGCATTGTCACTGCATTTGCAAAAAGTCATATCGTAAAAGTGGATTTTAATTGCTTTTGGCAGTAAACTATAAAATAAAACCTCATGAATACTGTCCAGATCATGGATAATTTTTATTATACCTAATTGCAAATTGGGACTCAAAAGAGTGATCTATAGATATAAGGCAGAGAGATCAGGGTAAAATTCGTAACAATATAGATCTTTTGAAACACTATTTAGATGATGCAACGTGATAGGTTATGATGCCATGATGACGTGACTTCATACTTTATGAACTGGTGACCTCCAAGCATGGTATTTCAATCTCAAAATATTTAAAATAATCTATCACAAATTCAAAAAATTGTAATAACAAATAAAAATAATAATAATATTCTTTATCCCCGATGCAAAAATGAACATCTCTCACTACAAAAGATGGTTCTAAAATACTGATGAGTTTGGGTGGCAGCAGTGAAGCATACCAGAGCTAAATGGTCAGGAATATGCATTGTCACTGCATTTGCATGGTCATTCAGTGCCTAGGTCTACACCACGAAACCATGCCACCAGGCGATATCAAAACAGATATTACAAATTTTAAGGGATAAATTAAATGGTAATAACAGTCACAACAAACTCATCAAAAATAGTCAATATTAATTTTGGAAAAGGATGAAAAATATTATGTGAACTAGAGCTCGAGTGTTTTTTGCAACAAACACTAGGTGTTTGGAATATTCATGCTAATGATGACGTCATTGACAAAAATACGATGCTACGATTCAAACTCAAAATTCATGTTAAACTGGCAAAGTCATATCGTAAAAGTGCATTTTAATTGCTTTTGGCAGTAAACTATAAAATAAAACCTCATGAATACTATCCAGATGAATAATTTTTATTATACCTATTGCAAATTGGGACTCAAAAGAGTGATCTATAGATATAAGGCAGAGAGATCAGGGTACAATTCGTAACAATATAGATCTTTTGAAATACTTTTTAGATGATGCAACGTGATAGGTTATGACTTCATGATGACGTGACTTCATACTTTATGAACTGGTGACCTTCAAGCCTGGTGCAAGGGTTTCAATCTCAAAATCTTTAAAATAATTGATCACAAATTCAAAACACTGTAAAAAGTCAAAAGATGACGTCATAATGACGTCACTCTTTATTTTGCAAACAAGTCCATTTTCTAACAACATACCAAGTTTCAAGTCATCCAAAGATGTAGTTTGGTAGATAAAAGACCTTGAAAAGTGCATCTTTAATGTAATACCACGTGACATTATGATGACGACGTCATCAATGTACTACTTCACAGTAAAGTTGTCTGCATGAAGGTCATTATTTTATACCAACTTTGAAATGATTACCATAAACTTCACCACAGACATTAACATTTTTTTATTTTGAACTGTATTTAACCTGCTGCTAGAGGGCCTCTTTTAATTTTATGAAGTCAACAGTCCTAAATTGAAAAGCCGACCCTTGATGGGTGATAACATTGTTGAAAACAACTTCAAAAAAGTTGCCACTTTTAAATCACAAGGCATTTCCGGTTTTAACCGGAAGTGGAGGTCACGTGAGGTCACGCACACAACAAAAAATGAAGACCTATAGCAGCAAAATACAATCCCGCAAAAAGCCACCAAAAGTCTCTCGTGGTTGATTTGATATTGATTTTTAAAGAGTATAAACTGCTCAACACACATTGGTGTATGGGTAAAAACAAAAAATAACGTTTTATATTAAGTTGACAACAAATGTTTCAATTAATCTGTTCAAGGATACACTTGGTGCGCAGGTAGGTTAGTATTGTGACTTCTGGTTCGGCATGGTGGTCAACAATCTAAAGGAAGAAATAATTTCAAAAGCATTTACTAGAAATTGAATGTTGAACTACAAACATACAGTGTTCGGGTTTTCAACAGTACTATGATTTCAGCAGTGATGTCATGAAACCCCTGGGCCCAATTTCATAGAGCTGCTTAACGGCCGATTTTGTGCTTACTATACGATTTCCATTTCATAGCACTGCTAACCGTAAGCACAGGAAAAGGCATGCTAACCTTCCGGTGCTTACTGTAGGAAAATGAATGACGTAACAAAGCAAAATCCTTGGTGAACGCGCAAGCTGGCCGCCTAATTTTCGTGCTAACCTGTGAAATATGCTTAAGCTTAAGTAAATTTTTATGCTAATAGTTAGCACGAAAATTTGCTTACCGTTAAGCAGCGCTATGAAATTTGGCCCTGTTTGGTATTGCTTTAATAAATAAAGATAAGATGACTCCAAAGTTGGCTTCAAATGAATATTTTTTTACTCTAACTTAAGGTTTTAGTCAGAAGACAACTTATAATGCTACTAGTGCTAATAAGAAAGAAATTCTTCTTTACCTTTTTCCCATTACAGAAAAACACCAAAACATCAGACTTTTCAAAGAGAGACATCTTCCTATATCATATGAAGTAAAATTATTATATTGTTACCATTACAATGGTCTATTGTGATTTGAAAAAAAAGGTATTCGTCGGCTATTTAATAAAGGGCTAAAATGATTTGAATAATGCAAAAAAAATGTCTGTCCACCAATGCTGACCAATGGTGAATCCAGACCCCACAGTCCAATCATTTGCAGAGATAGGCATAGGGAGGGGGTGGGGTGGGGTGGGGTGGGGGTGGGGAGTGGGGAGTGGAGTGGCCACTGATCTATAGAGAGCTAGTTTATTATGGTTGCATGCAATAATTTTGCCAAGGGGTGGTGGGGGGTGTTCACCTATCTGTAGCCACATAAATCCACCAATGAATGACCACTTTGGGCAATTTCTTTATTCACACCATTATCTCTGCACTCGCCTGATCACCTGACACACGCTACACTCAAACTTTCGGCCAATAGCGTTTGTTACATAAAACTAGTAGTGCCTGATGGAGGTTTAAATGCGACAAATGACACGATCACCCGACCAAATAAATAAGTATAAATACAAGCACAGTAGTTTACACTACATAGACCATGAACACAATGCTTTTAGTGTGGCGTGAACGCCCTTGCCAGTGTGGAAAAACGACTTCCTCCTGTCCTAGCTAGCCCTGGCCGGGCCTGGTTAAGTGGTGCTGGTAGGTAGGTCACCGTCAGCCTCCGTTGCACATGACTGCTGCACTGATGAAGAGTCCAACAAACCTGTGCTAGACTTCCTCCACGATCTGTCGCGTGGGTATTTCAATATTTTAACATTTGATTGGTACAATCGGATCATCAGATCCTTCCCTCCATGATTCAAGTGAAATAGTTACATAGTTGCAACGTTGATTCTCACCTCTATCGTACACCGCCAGCTCAAACACGTCCAGCTCACAAGCACAAAACACTGAATCTGCGCTCACACCCTCCCGGCCTCGACCTCCGATCCTCCAATCGCTGCTTTCACGGTCACTGTATTTGTTGATACTTTTGAGTGAGGATCCGTACTTGGGACTGCCCCAAGTACATTTTGGAACCCTCTAAACTTCAGTTGGGACACGTTTGGCAAATCCCAACTTATAGCTTGGGAAATTAATTTGGAGTAGAAAAAAAAAACGGGCCAGGAAGTTGGTAAGTTCAAGGGCAGCACCCGGGCGCCGAATCCGACACGAAGTTCGGGTCAACGGGCCCTATTTTTAAAAGTCAGTTTGTTTTATTTCCGTCATCCTTTGTTTACCAAACCCCTTTTAAATATTACAAATTACAACCAAATATGGAGCAGAGTTGTTAAAGGTGCTAGTCAAATTTTGTGGCCGAGATGACCGAAAATTTAGGTTTAAATTTAAAAAATATAGCTATCTTTACGGATTCGAGAAAGTTATAAGTTTTGCATAACAAAATAATCCGCCAATGATGGTGGTAGCCTATAGTTAAAGGGGCTGTGTCGTCATGATTATAGCAATGATTATGGCTGTGCGTGGAAAGACACACCCCCTCCCCCAATACTGCAAACGCGCACGCTTTACCCCTTGCGGTCAAGTCACAAAGGGTGCCGTCTTACCGCTGCCGGCGCGCACGCGCGCGTAACTGGGTCAATTTACTGTTATAATTATGACGACACAGCCCCTTTAATGAAAAACTAAGCTGTGTCGTCATAATTATAACAGTAAATAGACTGCATTCTGTCCTCCAAGTATAATGTGTCCACCATACGGTAAATTAACGTGGGCTGGAGGTGTTTATTCAAAAGAGGGCGCTATCAGAATGAGTTAGTACCACAGACATAAAGAACCTAAGGTTCTTTATGTCTGTGGTTAGTACGCAATTTGCATTTGCTCGGACAGAATCTCCTTCCACACCGGGATCCCGACACTATCTCATCACATCCATAAGCCATACATTGCATGTTACATGTATTGTGTGCATTGTCCGTGGCATATTATTAACAGTTTTTTGTATATCATCTTTCAAAATTCGTTCGAAAAAAATCTGTAAAAAAAGTTAGTTTTTCGGCGAAAATCAGACCAGACAAAACTTCGTCCTCGCTATTTCAACTTCCGATACTGCAGCTCCTTGGTAAAGTGTTCTTTAATGGACAACTATGCGGTGACTACTATCATACAATAGAATTTCCCGTTGGGTAAAAATTGTCCGACAAATAAAACATTTTTTTGGCACAAATTCTAGCTTTAATTTAAATTGTAATTTAATTAGCAAAAATATCAGAAGAAGGTGATCGACCTGTCACAAAATAACATGCATTGCGCACACTTCATGTCTTTTGTTTCCTAACTGTGCAATAAAAAAGTCGCCAAAAGGCTTTGAATTGTTTAAAAAATGGTGGATATTCATGCACGCGGTGAGCCCCCTTTCTAGTGCCTTGTTTTTCTTTCCCAGTAAGAACAAACCACGGAGCACTAACAAAAGTAGCGAGACAAAAAAAAAAAAAAACAAACACATATAGAGACCGAACAACTTGGTCTCAAGAAGTGACACTCAGAAAGGCTGAGAATGCACTATGTACCAAAGAGATTAATCTTACAGTTTCCCGGGGCCTTTCAGCGGGCCCGAACACCACTGTGGTAAGATGCGCATTTACACACTTCTCAAAACTTTGCCCGCGATTTTTTTCAATGATTAGGGCAAATGTAAAGAGATAAGCACAAAAATTTCAACGTTTTCTTCAAGTATTCAAAAGATAAATGAACACAGAAAGGCTCTGAAAGGAGAGTGTACACTAACACTTCTAAATTTGGGGACCTTGAGTGGGCCTGGACGCCCGCGCCGCGGCAGGCTTCGCAATGCACGAAAGCACGCAGCATGCTCCTGTTTTTTTCTCGATGAAACTAATTTTTTTTCTGTTCGTAAAAGAGAACAAAAGTAAAGAGATCAAACACAGACTGTTTGAGGCTACTTTTGCTAAAACAAAATTACACAGAGAGGAATCAAAATGCACATTTGGCGTCATTGCCCATTGCATTTTCGCTGGATGGAGTGCCGTTTTAGTGCTGCGCGCTCGTTATCGTTTTGAGTATCTGCCCCGTTAATTTATTTGTTAAATTCATAGGCCCTTGACAAGAAATAATGTGATACGGTACACTGTGATATCTTCTTGATATATCTGACATTGATAATAAAAACATTCCGTTGGCAAGGTGTGACCTCTACAAAACCGTGTCCATAACGCATTGGTCATAAATAAACTATATCTACTTTTTGTTCCTCTTGTAACAAATTACAATTTTCTTTCAAAACTCACATTCCTGAGGGACTACGCCCACAGGATAAAAAAGGAAAGCAGGCGCTATAACCATGTCGCATGGAATTGTACTTGTAAAAAGCCGAACAGGTTTTGAGTAAGAAAAACTTGCCATTTTAAGTAATAAGTTGGACGAGGGCGGGAAGATTACTATAACCGAGGGCGTAACCAGCGGGGGGGGGGGTGGGGGCATGGTGGACCCCACCTCCCAGAACCCAATGCACAAATCAATACTTCCATTAATCAAATGCCCCCAAAAGGAGAGAGAAAAAAACAGTGTCCGATTGCTGCTCCGCTAATTCCCTTCCCCCTCTCAAAAAAAAAGTCTCTATTTTCGCCACTGAAACTACGAATTGTCACTGTCAGATATTATGTGCAGCTTATGTCGAATGTACAGTGGTTTGGTTGGTCTTCAAAGGATTTTATTTTCAACTTTTAACAGTAGGTCTATCTACCTTGTAGGCCTATAGAAACCTCATACTGAGGTATAGGCCATTTCAACGAATTTATTCAACTTTATTAAGTGAGCTTTCGGATTGAAAGTAATTTATCTTCTTTAGTACAATTGTTGTCTTTTGTCTGTAACGAAATGTTTGTATTGATTTGATATCGGACAATCTGACTCTAAATAACAAAATTCATGGGAGGTTGGTTACAACCTATGGTCCGATGGAATGGTGGGGTACTAGGCCTATTGCCCCCCCCCCCCCCCCCCCCCCACACATGAAAAACGCCCATTTTGAATCCTTATCGTATCTGTAGAGCGCCCTCTTGGCGTTCCCCCTCAGTTTGGATAATTTCATCTACCATCGAAGTTAAACTTCTCCGTATTGGTCTACTCACAAGTTATCATTAACAAATAAAACGTAAATAAACCAATCAACAAACGGCTTATAGAACATTTGGTTTATCTACACCTGCTCATACGAGATGCGCAGAATGGCGCCTACACATAAGTATCCAGTAAACCAAAGTGCAGAGAGAATGCCGTGAGACATGCAAGAAGATCTTCCGTGTGGAATTGAGTAGTTTTTACCGGCACCTTCTACACCTGAACAACTTGTCGAAGAAGGTAGGCTGCTTGTTGACATCCACACACTCCTTCTTCTCAACAATTATGTAATCTTTCCGACAAAACCAGTCTTCAAAAACGCTTCCATTATGACGAGTGGGGCAGCGGCATACAAGTCGAGTTACGATGGCAAGATCGCCGGTATGTACGACCTGGAAGAGACCCTCGGCCGCGGTCACTTCGCCATCGTCAAGCTCGCTCGGCATGTATTCACCGGCCAGAAAGTCGCCGTCAAAGTCATCGACAAGAACAAATTAGACGATATCTCAAGGGCCCATCTCTTCCAGGAAGTACGGTGTATGAAACTTGTCCAGCATCCGAATGTTGTCCGTCTCTACGAAGTTATCGACACACAAACAAAACTCTATCTTATTCTTGAGCTTGGAGACGGTGGTGACATGTATGATTATATTATGCAGCATGAAAATGGGCTCAGTGAGGACCTTGCCCGCGATTATTTTTCCCAGATTGTCAGTGCAATTTCTTACTGCCACAAGTTACATGTCGTTCACCGCGACTTGAAACCGGAGAATGTGATATTTTTCAAAAAGCTGGGAATCGTTAAACTGACAGACTTTGGGTTCAGTAATCTGTACAGGCCGGGTGAGAAGTTGGAGACGTCGTGTGGAAGCCTTGCGTATTCAGCACCTGAGATTCTTCTGGGAGATTCGTACGATGCTCCAGCTGTAGGTGAGTACAGAACTCGGGCATGTTAGGAGTCGGGACACCAAACACGGTCTTTGGAGGTAGCCTAGCTGCCGTATTCAAAATCATGGCAAACTTGCCATATCCGACCCCCAATATTTCTCTGTTATTATGATAGTACTCTTACCTTTATATATTGTTTGTAATGTTTATTGTTAGAAAGGTCAATAATTAACATTTTTTAGAGAGGAAATTGTAAAGTCCAACATACATCAAAGAGGCGAATCGCACAAGCAACCTTAAAAAATGCAGGTTGCATCAGCAGTGTTCTGTAATCATTGGTCAAACACTAAGTTCTACCTCTATCTACCTCCATGCTCTATCTGAGGGCATATGTATGGAACAACTATCAATTCATAGTTGCAATGATCACCATATTGAGCTGTAGTGTAATGTACATGTACATGCTGTGTACAAAGTGTAACCTTTGGAAATTTCAGCTACATACACCTCACCTAGACCCAGTAACTGGGGCGCTGTACTCCTTTTTCAAAGGACCGACAATGTCAACAATTTTAAAAAAGGAGTACAGCGTCCCAGTTACTGGGTCTACACCTCACCTGTGTGTATGTCAGTTTGTTTTACCCAGGGTAAGCCCAAGCAGTTACATGTAAAACTGGTTTCCATTGGTGCATTTATAACAAATTCACCACAAATCTTACAACTGTTGTATTAGTTTTATCCTCCAGTTAATGCTAACCCTCCAATCAAGATGTTTCATTAGGAGTTTGATAATAAACTGTATCATACTCCAAGTTATGTATTACACTCTTGGTATTGTAAGTGTCATAATTATGTAGGAAATGGGACATAGAAGCGCTATACTATTCCATATTCAACTTATTTTTACAGTGTGATTACTAATGATTCGTATAGATTATTACAGATATAACATGGACTGAGGGTGGACAGTCGATATTACGCCTCTGAGGAAGTTGACAAACTAGTTTGTCAACTTGGAGTACCGAGGGGAGCTAATATCGACTGTCCACCTGAAATAAACTATGTTATATTTGTTTTTAAAACTATACCTCACAAAGTTCTCTAGTTCTGGCATCATTGAGCTCGAGAAAACGTGGATTGACATTTACTTATAAATAAGCTGCCATCTTTCCATGTGTACAAGGTAGCTAGGTGTGGGAGATGTTTATGCGTGAGCACTACAACCATGCGACAGTTCCATGAGTGCTTTGCAAAACGCGTGCGTAGTAGACTGTTACACATTTGTTACACATTACTAAAGCATTCTTCACTTACACAGCTAGTGCAGAAATTTGGTGCTTACCCTCAGGCCTGTAAACGGAGAGTTTGATGAACAGTAAGCGCCAAATTCTGTGGTAAGCATGGTAAGCAGAGCCATGAAATTAGGCCTTGGTATGTACATTTTACACATGTTTTCCTGTCATGCATACATTGAGCCATGTCTCCACACGACTAATTGAAGTGTCCTTCATGACATTGGACTTTCAGAAATGAAATTCCAGGCAGTGCATAACCCATTAGTGCATCATGTACATTAAAACTTTCAAAACCTTTTGCACTTGGTGAAACAATCTTTGAAGGCTTTTTTTGAAGAGTCTTGAAAATTTACGGCACAGTGAACTGTACGTGTACAGAATAATTATTTGTGGTTTTTAATATCCGCAATTTCATCGCGCTATGTAATCATAGACCAAGGACAGAGGTTCGACCCTTGGGATATATACACCAAACCATGAGTATTGAGTAATAATAACGCATTCCACTGCTGTAAATGTTACTTTACAAGGATATAAAATATCAAGCAGTCGAATGTAATTAACACAAATTCTTGAGGATTGTTACACCCTTAAAAGATACGCCTTTTTTTGCAATTTAAAAAAAGGAATACAGTGTTGTTGCATGTAAATGTGCAAAACATACATTATTTTCTGTGTGTACTGAGTACTATGCATGTCATGCAACAGTTGAATTTGTGTTGAGATGTACAGTACATAATAAATGTCTGTATGACCCCCTTATTAATACCACAATAAAAAATATATTTAAAACAATTAAACAATCAGCATCGGATCTACACAATATGTACAGTTTTAAAAATATTCCTTCCAGAGATCCACTCAACCTTTGACCCATAACACAAAATTATGATTAATTTCAAAAACACTTAACCAGGAGGCCAGTTGTGTAGAACTTCTACATGCACTTGACCCAAGGATTTTGTCAATGCCGATTTATCATTTTCCTGACAGTTCAGAAGATGGGAATAGGTGGGCTTGTTAACTTCACTTACAATAGTGTATCTCCATAGAATTTGTGAATCTTTTAAAGACACCACTCAACAGCGTTTAGCAGGAAAACACACAGGACAATCACACATAATTTATTCTGTTGTGAGGTTAGCGACCCCCATTAACTAATCTCAGTGACCTTGGGTTCAGTTGGTCAAAGTTCAAGCCCTTTGGTGTCGTCATTCACAATGTAATCAGTAACTTTTGAAATCGGGCATATGTCATCGGTCATTAACTTACTCACGCAGTAGTACCACCCACCTTTAAAACGATTTCTTTTTGGGTAGCTGGGGTGTAAAAGCATGGAAGCATGAGTCACACTGAAGGTCTTGGAGAGATCGTTGCATACACGTGTCACTGTCAGACAGGTGTAGTTCTCTTATAATCTAATGCGGAAGTCTTCAAATGAAAAAAAAAGACACTAATTACATTTTGTAAACCAATAGGTATTTCAAAATTAACCCGTTGTAATTAACGAATGTGTTCCGTGTTTCGTCAGCCAGGTGAAAACAAAATACATTGTAATTAATTCCTAGAACGCAAGGAGAAAAGGGGCACTTCATTTGTCGATGACTAATGTATGTAGTTTTTTCCTGATATAATTATAGACTGTTTCTCGAAACATTTGCTTATAGCTTGATAAAGTACCAAATAAACAGAACATAAGTGAAAACTTTACAAAAAGATGTACATTAATTGAGACAATTTTGACAAATGACCGCAAATTAAGACAAAACATGTGAAGTTTGACAATTTAAGGTTTTGTATGGATCTTAACCCTACCCAACCTAAATCCTTCAATTTCCTTTTCTCCAAAGAGAAGGATTTTGATGGGTATGGGGGTATCAGGCCACTGCAGCAGAGAAGGATCCAGAAGGATTTGGGTCATAGTGTGTTTCTGTTGTGGGAGGATTAAGTAGGAATTAGGCTATTAGGCTGTATTTGGTGAAGATGGATTTAGAAGGATTAGGATCATATGTGATTTTGCTAAAATGTGATACATAGTAGAAATTGGGTCAGATGCAATTTGGCTAAAGTGGAAACATATGATATGAAATTATAATTGACAGATTATCATGGGCTGCATCTGCCATCCTAACAAAAGTTAGCTCACCCTCCAAAAATATTTAAGAAAAAGGATTTCGAAGGAATTGGGTCATATGCCATGTGGATAAAATATACAAGGATTTAGAAGGGTTTGGGCTTTATGGTCTTTTTAGCCTCTCAGACTGAAGGATATTGTAGGACTTGGGCTATGTGTGCAAGCATATGGTCCTAGTTAGTTAGGGTTTTAATCTTAAACCTGCCACCATCTTTGTCAGGCACCCTGTGTGCAATCATTAAGTAACTACTTCTATTTAATGCAGTGTGTTTATGTACACAAGGGGCCCAGACTGTTTCCCCACTTCCAGCCTCTTTTCATTTGGTAGTATTAGTTTGAGTGGGAGGAACAGCAAGATGGCAGCCACATAAACATGTAGGCTGCTACGTGTTTGCCTGATATTAAGGTCTGTTGTCTCACATTGAACTTTCAGCAAATTTTGTATTGGACATGTGTACAAAACTGATGTTGTACAGACTACTGATTGTATGGGTGTGCATACATTGTGTCATGTTGTACATAAAAAAAGTGTACAACATAAGGGAAAAATATGCATAGTTTTCTACAATTCACCCTCAGGGAAAATTTAATTTGTCTTGTTTTGGGATTAATTAAAATAATGATAAAAAAACTCAGGTTACTTCCCGTGACAGGATTAACAGAGGTTGCCATGGTTATTGCCTGTTAAGTTGCATACATACGTAGATTTAGTGGAATACGTAAAATACATGTAGAATGGTGTGTAGGCTCTACAGTATTAACAATTATAACGTGTATGGTCATAGCATCTGAAAGCCAAGTTTGCATGTAGGCGTACAATGTTTTTGTCGATTGTTAACAACTCTTCATATTTGTAGCCATGCACTACATACACTGTACATGATTATGTGCATTTGTTTATCTTCCACTACAGGCTCATCCTCCAATCAGATTATTATTATTATTATTTATTATTATTATTATTATTATACATTTCTGGTAATGAAACCAAGGATGCCTCATAAGTGAACTTAATCACTGTAGCTCTCAAGCCTGAGGAAACCTGTACATGTAGATAAGGGTGCTTGCTATGTGAACCAGAAACACCGGGGTAAACCCCTACTCTTCCACGATAAGTGTTCTGGGTTCTTTTACGTGCACTACCTATCCTAGTACACGGGACCTACGGCTTAATGTCCCATCCGAAGGACAAAGCAATTATGGTAAAGTATCTTGCTCAAGGACACAAGTGCCGCGACCGGGATTCGAACCCACACTCTGCTGCCGACAACACCAGAACTTGAGTCCGGTGATCTTAACCGCTCGGCCACTCCAGGCCACTCCACTCCACTCCACTAGATTGTTCGAATGAGAGTGTGATAATAAACCATGTCATACTCCTAGTAAAATATATTGCACTCTGCGTATTGTGAGCATCATTCATTCATCACGCTCCGTCTACAGTTTATATTCTAAACTTCGTGCTGCTTGTTAAGAAATGATGCTCAAAATTGTTCAACTTCACGCGTTGCATGTGAAAAAGGCATGAATGTGGCTGGAAGATAAACTAGTTATCACATGTGTGCTCGTGGAACACGCAGAAATATAGCGCTCTGCGCCCCCTATCCCACTCGGCCTGCGCCCTCGTGGGACTACTTATATTATTCATTCCCGTATACCTGTACTTGTACAGTATACATTTAGTGCATCTCACCAGTACTATACATATGTACCCATGTATGATGTATTCCAAACAGAAACAAACAACTCTTGTTGAAATCTATAAACTCTTGAAAATATTCAATTCTCTGTAACGACAGAACAATCAGTCTATAAAAAGAAAATCAATAGGCCTAATTCATCAGTTTATCGATTAATGAGGAACAGTTCTGGAAAAAAAAACAAGTTTATGCTAATTTACTCTTCCAAGAAAACAACGATGAACTATCCCTTCTACTGTACATGTAAGTGTAACACACTGTCATACACATTGATGTTTGCGTGCATGTCAAATTTTAAAAATAGCTTATCCAAACTGCCGTGAACAATGGCTGTCTGTATAGGCTTCCTGCTCAGTCACATCGGACAATGATGGAGTCGCTGCTGATGTACAAGTACACGTACACGTGCTTGCGTTCTCTTTTACAGAGATCTGTTTTTAATAATAGCACCGGCGTTGTTTCTTGGAAGCTGTGAATTACAGCCGTACACGTATTATGTGATGTTTTATTTACCCGACTGCACATGTCCAATACAATTTCTGGCCTGCACCTGTACTGTACATGTTTTTGAACACGTCCAAAATAGAATACATCTATTTTTACATGCACTGAACTCTCTGGAATGTATATTCTAGCTGACACAAATTGAAGAATGGTTGAGAATCCATATCCAGCGTGCAATGATGATAAATAGATTTATTTTTGATTGATAAATCAATTTTCCTGGCTGGTATTCCAAACCCTGTAATATTTCTACTTAAAAAAACAAATCCAACTCGTAAAATTGTGCATGTTCTGTTAAGTATTGTATGCAATGTAACATGGTAATGATGTTGCGATGGATACATTCTTCTTCATTTAAAGGACAGGTGTGGACCATGTGACTCCCGTTTACGTGTGCATTTGATGCGCCCTCTGTTGAAACACTCTGTTCAGCGTAGGGCAGGAGTCGTGTTTCAATATAAAATCCTCATAATTTGAGCCTGCCTTTTCAATAAACACTTTAGACTTTACATTGTTATGGATTTGAAGTGTACACCAATTAATCCATAGCTCATTCAGGGTCTCTTGTAGGATTGAAACACTGGCCCCATGTAGGATTGAAACAGTGGCCGGCCACATGCTCCCTCCCAACTCCTCCCCCCCCCCTCCTGAAAGTTCTGGTGGTGATTTACGATAAGTCAATTTTACCCCCAGAGTTCAACCTAAGCAGTTGCCGGCTTACCAAATGTGAGTGGAAACAGTGGCTGTTGGTTGAGAGTCAAAATAATTCCAGTTTGTAGTCCACCGGACCAGTAAAAAAAATTGTTTTAGTCAAATAAATGTGTGAAGGATCTACTCTGAATTTCACTTGAATTTCACTTACAATAGCTTCTAAATGGAGAAACCACAAGGTTCAAAACAAGGTACTTAATTTACAAACATGAAAATTGATTCTGAAGTTTACAAAACAGAGATTTTCTTGCCGCATGGGTGCTTTTTTAATATATTTTTTATTATATGATATATTTTTGTGTACATTATGTGGTTTTACGAGGTGGTTCTCACACTCCAACAATTTTGCAGCTAACTGCACCAGCTGCAGGTAGTATTGTGTGTTTTGAGGTGGGGGGGGGGGGAAAAACATAAAACTTGATTGGAAAATTCTGGCATTGTGGCCCAGTGAAAAATATCAAGACTACTCAAAAATTCTTGACACCTTATCCCTTACTCCCTAGCAGTTTTTGCTAGAAACCATACCAAATCCGCCAAAATCAATCAACTGAGAGACAGTTAGTATGCAACAGTACTGAATCAATCATAATCAATCAATGCTTTTTTTTGCTGAAATACTGAATCAACCAGAATCAATCACTAACATTTGGAGTATTTTGACTGGGTTGATACAGTAGGCTTCCAATTCAACCAACTCTACAGAAACCAACCAGTGGTTTTAAATCGCTGAAAGACCAACTCAATCAAAATCAACCAATGTTTTCAATCTGGTAGTGTACTGAATCAATCGGAATCAAGCTTATTCAGCCGATTGATTTTGATGGACTTGGGACAGTTAGGGAAATATGAAATATATAGGATCCGTATACCACGGTTGCAAACCTATATAATATCTCTCTGTGCGTATGTTTTAACGCTGTTCTACATGTAACTCTGTGTATTGCGCGCCAAGTTTGGTTGAAGACCTCAGCCTCGTTGGATATGGGACGTAGACGCGCTATATTTTTGCGTATTCCAAGAGCGCGTGTGTTATAACTGGTATTGAACATGCACAAAATTGTTAATGGCCTCCGTTTCGACCCTAGCAGAGTCTGTCTCAAAGGCTAACATTGAACATCCTACACATAATGTATACAGTGTAGGTGGAGTTCTTTGAACTGTGCTATATGTCAATGTTTGCCCAAACCAAATGGCTTACATGTCCTGTTGATGATAAATTACAAAAAGGAACAACCCATAAAGACTTTGATTTTGATTTTGTTTTGGTACTCTGACTGCTTTGTTCAGTATGTATTGTTCAACTAAATTGAACTAATATTGTGGATTGTGATATTTCTGATGTATACATTTGATTGCAAACCTGCATCGTTAATGTTAACTTGTTTTGTTGCTTGTTTTTTTGTTGTTGTCATTAACAAAATAATAAATTTTATTGTTATTTAATAATAAAATTTATACATTTATGTGATACATGTAAGTGAGAGGCGTTGTAAAGGAATGCCTGCTTTTTGTTGGCCTGTTTATTGTGAGTTGTTTTGGATTCTTTTTTTTTGCAACCTTGCCTTGACATTTTTTAAATAATATGTTTATGTTTTGGGTGTAAATATTCTTATGTTGTATATTTTATGTGTAAATTGTCCAGAAAGAATTATAAATGATAAACATACTGTTTGGTTCCGTCTAGTGAGATGTTGTGAGTTAGATCTCTTCAGAATTTAAATTAATTACAATGTGCGTACATGGATGGTGTACAACATATGTGCGCACGCTGACATGTTCTAAAAAGTAAAACTCAATTGAGAGGAAATTACAACATTACCGACACTGAAGACATATTTTCTGGACTTAAACGAAATGTTGTTATCAACGCGGTGGATCACCCCCGAATGCCCCTGTGTCGGTTATTGAACAAACAACAAGTCCACTGCTTGTTTTTCCCAGAGATGACGCTGGAGCAGCACAAGCCTCGCCCGAGGGGCTCAATCTCATGCCCATCCGCACCGTGGCTGGATTTACACCACAATATATCTTAACCATCCTGTACAGATCTTTCATCTGTCTGGCAAAACACACACACACACACACGTTGGAGCACCCTAGCCGAATGACGTCAATCCTAGCCTTTTATGAACCACGAAACTCAAGGCAGCGACAAGAAGAACAAGTCCCCGATGGTATACACCATGAGAGATTAAATCAATTTAAAAAATCAAGGCACGCTGCTTTTTTCTCTTTCCGTAGAAAGTGTAGGAAAAGGGTTGGGGGGGCTGGGGTTCAGATCTCTACCTTTACATGTACCTTCTACGATCGTATAAGTAAGGTTTGTAGATTTGTCTGGAGTATATAATAGAAACACACTTGATAGAATTATTCTAATGGCTGCACCACAATCTGTACGCCCACTGTGCGATGGAATTTTGTTTGGAAGCGTAGAGGCACTGGGAAGGAGAAGATCTTAAACATAAACATGCTGTCACGGCGTGAGTAGCGTGTAATGCAGTCTCCGTGCTGCGTTAATGGTTTTTTTTTTTTTTTTTTTTTTTTTTTTGGCTCAGGCTCCTCTCATCACAGGGTGGGCAGACAGTCGGTCCTGGAGAAAAATTAATAACGGCTTTAGGTACAAAGTCGTTGGAATTTCATCATCATGAGTTTAGACAGCGGACCAAAATACACACCGTGTTCGCACGCATAGGAACTTGTAGTGCGTTGTCGTCATTTCAATATTCAGTGTTGACTTTTTCGAAATATTATTATCTAAAGCAGTGATTTATTTACCTTTGGCATTGGCGATAAAGGGCAAAGGGGGACTTATCATCAAGAGGCTTGACTCACAAATAACCTGGTGAACAACTGCATATAATGAGGAGATTTTATTGGCATTTGACAGGCAAATTCAATGTCATTGATATTACCCTCAAGTAAGCCACCATTCACAAGTTTGCATATCTTGTGGAAGTGAGCAGTTTATAGTGATTTAATTAACGACTTGGTGCTATTTAAAGAAATCCTGTTTGTCCAGTTTTATAACGTCTCTGTGGCACATTGTATGAATACATGTTCATACTTTGTACAGAGAGTATGCACAGCCGTTTTCCCTACAGTCAACTTAGCGGCCGTTTTGACCTCGTTGAGGGCGCTGTTGTACATATCTCTATGGGATTTGTGATGTCAGGCGCATAAGGTCTATCGTGTGTATTGCAGTTGGGCAAACAAAGTTACATGTAGTTTCCCACAGTCCTGGTGGTGTGGTTTACATCATAATTGGGAATTTGTTTCATTTTGGGGTGTGCCTCCATAATCTGATCAAGCTTTTGTGTTAATTTGATCTCCTGTTTTTTTATATTTTTTATATATATATTTTTTTACATCTTGATTAATTTTAACATACATACTGTATACACGTACATTAAATGTGAATTACATTAGTGGGCTAGTTTATAAGAGAGTGGGCAAAAACTTTCAGCAGACATGGGGTGGCGGAGAGGGTTAGAAAATTCTCAGGAATTTGCTGGGGTTTTTATTTCCCAGGAACTTGCTCTGCGGTGTGAATTAATGGGCTGAAATTAATCTTCCCTGTGTGAGTATACCTACATATGTACGTGTACACACATACATTGTATGAGTGTATTTACTCTAAAGGATTAAGGTGTCCTATTATGTACACTAACAACCTTGGGAGTGCAGATGAGGTCACAGAAGGGTGATCCGAGTTGGTGAAAATGGTACATGTACAGTGTATGTGTACACATTATTTGTGTATTTATGGACATTGAGCGTTAGAAACGTAATGCTAAATGTACATGGGCGTTAGGCACTGTAAACATACATAATTTGTAATGCTGGAGCCGTTTTTTTTTTTTTTTTTTTTAAGGCACAAAGTCATTCGCAATGCACAATGTGATGTCCGATTATTATTGTTATGTGTGATAGAATGTTCCTTTTCATGCGTTCACAAAAAAAAACCCACACAAAACTAGGCACTTGTTTACTACGTGTACATATCACACGTAGGCATATTGTACTGTACAGTGTACTCATAATGCATGTATATAACATGACTGTCAAGTTAGTAATCAATAGAGATACACACGTTCTTGTGCATGTTGAGAACACATACGTGCCTCCGTGTCCCCAAACATTGATAATCATTTTCATGGAGGTAATGTACCACTACATTTTGTACTATGTAAGCCTTGCAACATGACACTCTCTCTCTCTCGGGAAGCCGGGCAGATCTCCCCGTTACGAATAGCCCTTTGGATGGGTCTGGAGACACTTTAGCCCTGGCAACTACAAAGAGAGCTTGGGTGACATTTCAGAGACATCTTTCTTCTCCCGTGCTGTTGAAAGCGTGGTGAACGCACAAGGATAAACGACGCTAAATATAGACCATTCAGTGTTGAGTGGAAATAACGCAGTCGGGAAAAACACATGCTGTGTTTGAGATATCTGAGGGTTTTGCATTGTGTCATTGTCGGAGTGATTATATGCTTTCCAATGACAATGTTATTTGTTTTTTTAGTCCGGAGACTCCATGAGAAAGTAGTGTACATTGACAAACAAGAAACATGTTAGTATTTATGTTTTACCCAGACACCGATGTCTTCAGCACTGTATACTCAGTACTTTCCCGAGTTCTGTGGAAACAAAATTGTATTCAATTGTACTAAAGCCCCAGCTCAACACTGGTAAGAAGAAAAAACATAACTGTACACAGATTTACATGTACCTTACAATGGTATAAAGATAATGATGGTAGAAAACTTTCCTTAAAATATTCCGGCCTGAAGTGTTATCATTTATAAATAATAAATGACTTAAGATCCAAAATTAGTGAAAACTCTGTCTACTGGAATGCGTACAAAAATGCTGACTGCATTTTTACAGTTTTCTCGCAACTGAAGTAACGAAATGAGCTGACATTTTCACAGGTTGGTTTTATTACAAATATCTTAATTTGTGCAAAGAATGGAAGCATTTACAGTCAGTTTACCAATGTTGAGCTGGGGCTTTAATGCTATTCTTTATCCGCGATGCAAATTTAACATCTATTGGAAACTGTTGTGGTATCCGCTTCTGAACAGGATTTGAACAGCCTCTAGCTACCAGGCAATCTCAGTAGTCTAGTTGGTAGGACATCTGCTTTAGAATGGCAAAGGTCGTGGGTTTGAATCCCACCCAAGTTATATGCCTGTGGATTTTATTTCACAGGACTCGGGAAAGTACTGAGTATACAGTGCCTAAACTGAATTAAATATGGGTAAAACAGAAACATCTGTTGGAAAGAAACACATTTTTTATTGCATAAAGGAATGCCAAGGCCAATCTCCACATTTTGTCATTCGTTGCGCACCTCACTGACTCCTCACTCACTCCGATGTGATTATTTGTTTTTGGTCATCGAGAGTGAAAAAGTGCAGTTGGATAAATTGGATTCAGCAATCCTCCGTAATTACATGTTAGTGAAGAAGTAATGAGAAATTGATCATTTTGCACTTTTCAACTGTACAGCTTTAACAATGCACATGAATCAACATGTATAATCATGGACTGAGTATGCTTTCTATAAAATAGAAGTAGAATATTTAGGATTGATAATCAGTCAAAAAAAAAAGAAGATTTTAATGAAGTGTCTCTAGTTATAAAGTTCATACCGGTACCAATCCTCCAGAGAAATAATTCTGTTAGGGCTGTCTACACGCTTACAAAGTCAAGAAAATAGCATTTGAAGACCCTCAAAATCACTGTCATTGCTTATTTTGGTGGCAGCAATTGAAAATAAGCACTCGAACAAACTTGAACAGAATTGCTGACAGAACCTCGGTGTTTTCTCTTGAAAAAAAAAAATCAACCGACTTATTTGATGAAATGTTCACACGTTGGTTGTATGTTGTGTTTGATTGAAAACCAGAGGGTGGGAATGAATTTAAGGTACACACACGTACACAACCCAAAAACCAAATAATGTATTAAAGTTAAACAAGTGGGCCTCTTGGACGCATACATGTGTGAGTGCATTGTGGCAGAATATAATCAAGAGGTGAAATCTGGTCTATTCAATTTCACGACGCGAAGCCGAGTGAAATGGGAAAAGCCAGATTTCACTGAGTGATTATATTCTGCGAAAATGCACAAACGAAATGCCTTCAATGTTTGTTTTATAGCCTATAACTCACACCTAGATCCTTGTCTTTTGAAGACAGAATAGAAACGGAAACTCCTCCATCCCACGCTCTGAGAATTATTTAAAAAAAAAAAACCTTTTAAATATTGTGGACGGTTCCAGGTAGACACCAACCTTGCTGCCGTGTTTGGACAAACTGGTGGGGAATGATTATTTTAGAAATAATGCTGCAAAGCGTCCAATAGTTAGCCATATGAGACTGGCCTATCCAATATTAAAATTTGAAGTGCACGCTGCAGTAGATACATGGCAAAATAATGGATGTCATGTGACCAGTCAAATGACTAGGATTTGTGTGTTTGATATAAATAAAAAAAAATGCATTATGATATACATGTATACGTATAGTGCATGGATAATTAAATTATGTAAAATAACAAAGGGTGGTATTTATTTTGACTGATAACAGTTGTTATAATAAGACAACAATTGGGTAAACTAATTCATGCAATTAATAACTTCTTGTCAGTTTAGGACATAATGGTTTGTCAAGTGCATAATGAAACAATTGTACAATATTATTTCATGCTGTATCATCTTGTACCCAGCAGAAAGAAGTAACGCTCTACATGTACACAACCTTTTTGCCATACATGCAAAACATCCCATTCTGCAGTAGCCAAAGAAATTAATGGCTACTTAAAAAAAAAAAATAATAATAATAGTTGATAACCTTTATTGTGTAGGTTTGTCGCGAGAATTCCTCTTAAGTCAGTTTTTCCCCTTTCCCATACGGAATTTCACATTTCTACCATGACTGTAATTAAAATGAATGGCAGAAACTCAAACTTTCCCACTCAATTGTCTTGCCTGTGAATTGCTGTTGTTATTAAAGTCCTTCTGCATCCCTTTTTGAAATAAATATACTGTGCCGATTTTGTAGATAAATATATCGTGTAATGCAGGTCTGCATTTTACATTCAGATTGCAATTCCAGAGAGATTCCAATTCCGAGTATTTCAGCCCAGAGGTCTTTCAATGCACATGGAAATTAGCTGTGAATACATTTCCTGTTGGTTTCTTCATAACCCGTCCATTGCCAGAAGAGGTTTAAAGGGGAATGAAAAGGGGGAAAAAATCCCACGTGTATTTCCTTGAAATATTTTCGCTGTAAGTGCCCTAATCTCACAAGTCGGTTACTTGTGTAAAGACTAGGCAGTTTGGCTAGCGTGTGGCCTCACTCCTCCCATATCCTCTTCTCCAATGTCACTCCACACCAAATTGTTTGGATAAGATTGGTATGACCTGACTTGGGCATGACTTTTTATGGAGGCAACGGAGGCAATTGCCCCCTGTTGCCCCTGGTCATTGCCTTGGTGCCCTTGAAATGTTCCAATAGAAAGAGGTGCCCTTTACCATGGAGAAAATGATTTGGTACTCTTGCCCTCTGGAGAACGAAGCATACAGGCCTGAGTGACCTAGTGATGCAGTTATTATTTGGACCCAGTTCTTCAATTTTGCAATTAGATGGGAGGATATAGGACTCTGTGGTTTTTAAAAAGATGCTGCTAAATGGATTAAATAAAAAAATAAAAAAAAATTACTTATTTGTGTTATGCACAAGTTATACACGCATGGTTTACATATCATCACTATTTTAACAAAGTGGCGAATTCGCCCCTGCAGTCAGAATTCTACATTTTGAGAAAATCACATTAAAAGTTGAACTGTGTTTTTCAAAGCATTAAACTATTGTTTGCCGTAACTGCTGCTAACTTCAGGATTTGAACTGGCCTCTCGTCACTGGGCCATGCTCGGTGGTCTAGTGGTTAAGATCAATGCCCTAGAATGCGAGGGTTGTGGGTTCGAATCCCACCCGAGTAGTATGCCTGTGGACTTTTCCTGCAGGACTCGGGGGAAAGCACCGAGTATACAGTGCTTGTCACACGTCAGTGTATGGTAAACCAAAAAATACAATGTACCACTCGGCATCAACGATGCAAAGTATATATTTTATAATCGCTTAGCTGTTTTTTTGCCACTTAGAAAAAAAACCCCACAAATGAGACCTGCTGGCTTGCGCAGCGCTGTGCACAAAACGATGCAAATTGGCATTCGCCATTTAGGGAAAAACATTCAACTTAAACAGGTCACAGATTTTCCACTTTGTGGAGATGGCTATCTGTCAGCATTAAATCAGGAAAAATCGTCACGCAAAAGTGTTTCCTAATCACTTGTCATTCATGTCATATAATTTGATATCTATCATCCAATTTGCCAACCCCCAAAAACAAACAAACGAGGAGCAAACAATCGCATTCAACGGAACAAGGAAATGGTGTGTTATTGTTAATCATCCGTTGGCACGAATACGACCCCGTAGAGGTACATTTAGTCTATAATAGTACACCAATTTATACATGCCCTTTTTACACTGGCCATCAGAAATAGCTAACTTGACCCAATTTCTTGACATCCTGTAAGCAGATATTTTTTGGGTATGAAGCGTGCTAAGCTGTACTTCTATATTTGGAGGCCTCAACACAACGTGCAAGGCAAAAGGGCTTGACTGATTGCAGACCAGTGGTTTTCCACTAGGAAATGAATGACACAGTAAAAATGGATCTACTGTGATCACGCATTCATACCACCATGGAGAAAGACCCGCAGTTGCAACCAAATTTTTTTTTTACTTTTTTTTATTTTATATAATTTGTTCTGCTTCACTCATCACCCACATTTGTTTACCAGTAGAGTAGCTTCATAACATATTTACAGAATAACAATATTAATAATGATACAAAACTTTCATATAGCGCATAATGCAGGAGCCTCTATGCACAGTAAACGCAGATTATAAAACAATTAAATACATAAAGTAAAGTTACGAACATGTAGATTTAAAGCCCCAGCTCAACATTGGTAAACTGACTGTAAATGCTTCCATTCTTTGCACAAATCAAGATACTTGTAATCAAACCAACCTGTGAAAATTTCGGCTCATTTCGTGGTTTTATTTGCGAGAAAACGGTAAAAATGCATTCAGCATTTTTGTACGTATTCCTATAGGCAGAGACGAAAACTAATTTAGGATCTCATTTCATTTATTATTTAAAAACGATAAACACTTCAGGCAGAACTATTTCAAGGAAAGATTTCTACCATCATTATCTTTATACCATGTATGTAGTTGTAAATCTGTGAACATTTATGTTTTTCTTCTTACCGATGTTGAGCTGGGGCTTTAAATAAGTGAGTCTTTAAAAGTCCTTTGAAAATCAGAACAAAAATCAGCTTGACAAATATGAAGTGATAAGTCATTCCACAATGTAAACTTACATGTAACTGTATCTCAATTAGTTCAATCTTTCTTGTACTTCAAAGTAGCTAAGAGAAGAATTGTCATCAAGTTCTAAGTGATAAAAGTAGTCTGGTTACAGTAGCAATACCCGCGTTCTAAAAGCATGTAGAGAATAACCATGAACCACTGGACAATGTTAAACAGGCCCTGCTGGCCCACGCCATATTGGCAGTCGTTTTTTTGCACATGCTCAGATCTCTAACCCCCTACAGCACCTCCCTGCCGCACAATTTCTGTCCCTAGGGAAACCCAGTGTAACCAGGGTTACGCGGGTTGCATAATGGAAATCCACCCTATCCTTTTTACAAATTCACAACTGCTCAAGGCAGGGCACCGGCTTGGGTGTTCGATGCGTAGAGTAATGTGTGTGAAGTGGCTCAGTGCGCTGAGCCCGTGGCTCGCCGTTTTGGGTGGGTGGGAAATTGTCAGAAAAACAACCTTTCACATTTTGTATCCAGGTAAATGCACAAGTGTGCAGTCACATACACCCACTTCTTTCTTGCATTTCTGCTCTATTTTGAGCACTGCATTTACAGTGTGCAGTTCACACTGTGCAGTTTTATATGTACATGAACTGGCAAAAAGAAACATTTCAAGCCCAGGCTCAACATTGGTTAAGTGTCTGTAAATGCTTCCATTCTTTGCACAAATCAAGATATGTGTAATAAAAACCAACCTGTGAAAATGTCAGCTCATTTCGTGGTTTCATTTGCGAGAAAATGGTAAAAAATGCATTCAACATATTTTTGTGTGCATTCTTAGGACGCGAAAATCAATTTTTGATATTGTTTCATTTATTATTCCAAAGTCTCCCATTATGAAGCTTGAGCTTTCTCCAATTTGTTAAATCTGTTATTTGTCTTCTGAAGGCAAACCTGTTCAGCAGTTCCTCACGATCTGTTTCTAACTTTGACACAGTTGTCCTTACATTTTGAAAGCAGTTTTGGGTTTGTGGTCCATTACACTGTTGTAAAATAAACTTCCGAATAGAACATTTGTACAAGAAACAAAATAAAGGGGCAGGCCTGATTTCTTTGCTCCTGAAAGGGTAAGGGCACCAAGGCATTTCAGGCCTGATACTTCACAGAGGCAACGGAGGCAATTGCCTCCGTTGCCCCCTGGTCATTGCCTTGGTGCCCTTGAAATGTTTCAGTAGAAATTTATGATTTCCTCATAGAGGTGCCCTTTATCAAGAAGAAAATGCCTTGATGCCCTTGCCCTTTCAAGAACGAAGCAATCAGGCCTGCATTTTCTTCTTGATAAAGGGCAATTAATTGGCCATTAGAACATTTCAAGGGCACCAAGGCAATGACCAGGGGCAACGGAGGCAATTGCCTCTGTTAAGTATCAGGCCATAAGGGGACCATTTTGGATCCGCCACAAAATCATTTTTTCCAATGGTTGTAATTGGTTTTTAAAGTATTTGAAAGTGAAAATGATATTACATGTGTATGGACATGCAGGCTTAAATACTGAAAATAGTTTGATTTGATTATTATTTATTCCATTTTAAATTACTCTCAAACTCTCAATCAAATAGGCCATCATAGACACACACAAAATTACGTTGAGTTTCTGTCTAACTTTTGATGGAAATTTGAGAATCATTAAAAAAAAAAAAAAAAAAAAAAATTCAACTTAAAATTATTTTCAGTACAAGCCTGCGTGTCCATTCACATGTTGAAACAGTTTTGGACGTTTCCTAGTACAACCATTGAGAAAAACTGCTAATGTGGCGGGTGCAAAGTGTCTTTAATTGCTTTACTGTCTTTCTTGTCGTTTGCTTTGTCACTAATTATAAATTTACTAATTCCCTAATGTAAGTAAATTACATGTATGTGTTTTAAAAAAACCTCCCCCGGGAAAGCAATTGAAGGTGAGATTAAAAAGAATCTACACTGCACTGTTTATCCCTCTTCCGGTGTGCAGGGTAATTTTAATTGTGTGTGAGAGAAGATCAATTTTATTTGCAGCCTCCTGCCCGTCATGAAGGCCACCCACAGCACCTGTGAAATACCCTATGCATAAACATGTGCTGTACAATGTATCTGTAATGTAGTAGAGTTGTAAACAGTAGACCATTGTAATAGGCCTACATACAGACAGATATCCTTTACATTGTGATGCTTAAAGGTCCCATGAATTATGTTTTTTTATTAGTTAAAAATAATAAAGTATGCCCATTATAGTATATCTTTACTTTTTTCACATTTTTTACATGCGTATTAATTGTAGAAATAATGATTTCTAAAATTAGGGGGTTGCCGCGCTCCGTCCACCCTTCCTCATTAACATAAAATCTGTGACGTAGACAGTGAAATGGCTGACGAGGGCCATGTGTGTGACAATAACACACAATGCACTGTTGACCACTCGGCACCAGAGCCGTCTTTGAAAAGTTTTACCACAGTCTACGTCACAGATCATTGCACAATCAAATGGCACACATTTTCGGGGCTCAATTAAAGTGTATTAACTCATAACAGACACATCCAAATAGTCAATACTATGTTTTGTTTATTTCAAACCGTATATTAAGCCACAAAAATGTTCCCTGACAAAAAACCTCTTCATGGGACCTTTAATTACAGATCAATGTACACTACATTACAATAACAGCAGTAGTAGCAAATTAACATTCCTGGATATAAATTTAAACACGTCTTCGAAACTCCATTCATTAAACTGTTAAATTTACAATTCAAATATTCTACACATATTATATAAAGATGTATTATAATAGATGTTGATTTATATACATGTAGTAGCAAACTAACATTCTCAGATATACAATGTAAATTTAAACATGGCTTTGAAACTCCATTCATGAAACTGTTAAGTTACAATTCAAATATTCTACATATATTATATACAAATGTATTAAAATAGATGTTTATTTATATATATATATATATCCAGCATCAGCCAAATTTTCTTCGCTCACCCCAATTGACGATATTAATTGGGGTGAGCAAAAAAAATTTGGCTGATGCCGGACTTGAACCCGCGACCTCTCGAATACCGTATGAGCGGTATATAAAAATGTGTTAACATGTAAAAAATTTAACAACAAACGCGTATATTTAATGTTAATTGTTCACGACGTGTGTACATTGTGCATGGCGTGTCGTGACTGGACTCAAGCTCTGGTGTCTCTCTGATCAGCAGAGTGTGGGTTCGAATCCCGGTCTTGACATTTGTGTCCTTATTGCTTCGTCCTTCGGATGGAACGTAAAGATCCTGTGTGTTGTGTAATGCAGATGAAAAGAATCCTGTACATTTTCCCTTCATATTGTTGGCTGAGGTGTGTTGCAGAACACACATGGACCGGCGTAATTCGGTCACTGGTGCCATCTATCTCCCCTCGGGCCTGTGGGTGACCAGAGGAGGCCCTCGGGGTGCATAAACGTGCACTAGTGACCTCATTGCCAGTCCATATGTAGACAACACGGAGCAAGCTCGGGTGGGTGACAAGAGTCGACTAGATTTAACCATAGTCGATCTAGATGACAACCGAACACTACGTGGTTTGACTAGCAAGTCCAACTGAATCAACCTAGCCCCGGAGCACTGTTCCTCTAGTCAATTCGTGTGCTACGTCACAATTAATGAGTAGTTCAACGATAACGGAGGGATTTGGTTGAATATGACAATAATTTGTCTTTGCAGTGAAATATTTAGTTAATTATTGCACGTAGAGATAAAAATAAGAGGGCAAAACATAGAAAATGAGCTTGAAAATGACGTGCTAACTTGCTAAGTCCTATCGTCTGCTCAACAAGCATACATTGACTTACTAATATACTATATTGACTAGTCGCTCGACTAGACGTGTTCAAGTGAAGAACAGATCACGCATGCGTGGTCTAAATCACAAATTGACTAAATATCAGCTCCTGAACCTACTCATGTATGCATAAATTTGTAGATGCTGAAGTTTAACAAATCCATTTGTATTTAGTGACTCCTTCTGATGCGCAATGTATGTATTGCTCACTGTGACCATTCTCCCAATTTTATGCCCCGTTTCAAAATATTAATGTCTAATTTTTGCAGAGGGTTCACAGTGTTTCACCTCATCAATCGCTGACTTCTTGCATATGTGTGTTTTCTTGTTGACAGATATTTGGAGTCTAGGAGTTCTACTGTACATGCTGGTATGTGGAGAGCCGCCCTTCAACGAAACGAACGACAGCGAAACGTTAACGATGATAATGGACTGTAAATACGGCTTGCCAGACTACATTTCACAAGACTGTAGGAAGTAAGTTTGGTCTTGGGGAGTGAGAGGCAGGGTTTAGACTTACACGTAGTTGTGTAATTGTTGTGGTCATGCTTTTTGTTGTTGTTATTGTAGATTTTCTTCGACTGATTCGTAGAGTTTACTTCAAGCAATAGACCTATATCATGCTGCCACCTTCTTGATCCTGTTCCCTCTATCCAATAACAGTAATAGATGCTAATATTCATTGCACAAAAAGGAACCAGACTATCTGCCCTTCCAGCCTCGGTTTGGTTACATTGGTTTGAATCGGAGAAAATCAAGATGGCCGCACCATGATAAAGGTCTCTTGGCAGTCTTGTTTCCCGAGTCCTCAGTTGCAAGTCTGTGATGTTTGCGCGCATGTAATTATGATTATACGACACCCGTGCGACAATTCCATGATTGCTTCGTAAAGCGCATACCTAGTAGACTGTCACGCATGCGTATTTACCCTGTGCGCGCGCTTGATCAACAGCAAAAATAGCATCTGACACGTGATGGTGAATGGATCTGTGAGAATTCGACTCTTCAGCATAAATATGTATGAGCTATAGGATAATTGTTTTTTTTTTTTTATTTATTTTTTTTTTTTCTCCGGTGAAATAAGTATACTTTACATGTAAGTGATAGCATGTGGAGTCTTATTTTTTTACCATTTTCTCATCAGTGCCATGTTGCTTTTCATTCCAAACCAGAACAAAAAGTTGACAAAAAGATTGAAATGAATCAAAACATACCTTTGGAAATGACCAAAAATAATGTCTACGTTACTTACACGAATAGCAATGAAGCTCCTTTTACAGTGTTGCCTTTCAAAAATGTGCAAAATTCACAGCAAAAGTGCAGCAAAAAGAAGCACTGTTGCCGTCGCGCTGTATACATTTATAATATTTTACACCACTGCAGCATGGCCGCCACACTCGCACGGACACAAATATAGCGCGTCAGTGCGCATTTATGTACTTATCAGCATGGAGGATTCACGTGCGCGCAGTGGCCATAGCTGAGGTGATGTAAACACCTAGTATGGTGTGTATTACACGGAGAAACTCAAGCATTGTGAAGTCGATTTCCGACCTTTGAACCTCTGGGAGTGTGGATTACTCCATTTTTTTTTTCAGTGGTGACCACAGGCTATTTTTGAGACCACTGAAGTCTTCAGATCGTGTTCTGTCTACGGTTGTTTGGTGTGACTCGCTAGCGTGTGTAAAATCCGAGATACAAAGTGTTTTGTGGTCTCGGGCGGTTTCGGGCACTTCATTGAGTAATTGGCCGGGCGGTTTCGGGCGGTACCTTTACTAAAGGGGTTAAAAAGAAAAAAAAATTATAATAGTGATCGCTAATTCCATGTTAATGTGGTGTCCAAGAAGGGATAGGGAAGGAAAATGTACATGTATGTTCCTTTGATATTTTGTGCCCATTTGGTATTTTGTGCCCATTTGGTAATTTGTGCCATATGGTTGTGTACGTAAAAGTGTTTGAGTTTTCATATCACACTTGGGAAAGTAACGTCGGGAACCTGGACGTTTATTGATCGACCTCATTGATTTTTATACTAAATGAATGGGGAGTTTAATAACTAAGAAAGGTTTGATTACTTATTGTGCTGAAACATTCAGGGTGATGTTAAGAGTTTGTAAAATTGGCCATTGAACACATGGCGAGCTGTTTGGGTGTCACAAAAAGCGTGCTCCACGCTTGAGTGGTCAAAAAAATTTGTCACAAGTGGCTGTTTTATGTCCAAAATATTCAGTAAAGAAGTGGTTTAATGTTGTAACATTTGGTTACGACATCCAACGGTACTGAAATTAAATGAGGTATACTGTGCACAGACGCTTGCTGGGCCAGAACTGCTCTGAGGCAATGGAAGCAATAGTCTCCATTGCCTCTTGAAATATTTCCAATTACATTTCCTAATGGGAGTGCCCTTTACCAGCAGGCAAAATTGTCTTGCCCTTTTCAGAATGATGGAAATGTATGCTTGGCCTACAAAATGGAACAATTGGAACATATGTAATAGTACTACTGTGTGTGTATGTATGTATGTATGTAAAATTTCACAGTTTTGTACACACTGTGTTCGTTGCGCGGGAGCAACAAAATTCCACTCACTTAGCTTACAACTTGGGTCGCCTTGTCTTTACAAAAAGAGTGACGGATGTAATATTAGTGCATCAAGAAAAAGGATATAATTTTTGTCCTGTACAAAATGTCCTGTACACAAATGTTGTGTGTGCACCATGCACAACAGTCTGCCAATGCTAGGTCTTCCTTTGTGGCGTGTCGTGGCTTAGCGGATAAGAACACCGCACTCAAGCTCTGAGTGTTTCTGTGCGCTTGCGGAAGCAGAAAATTCCACGCTTACTTAAGCGTATTTCACGGGTTGGCAAGGAATTTTTGCTTGTGCGCGTGCGTATTTCACGTAACTAAGGATTCCGTGCTAACACAGCTAGCGCAGAAATTCGGCGCTAACCTCGTAAGCGGCGAATGGTCTTCATAAGCGCAGAATGATGCAGTAAGCAGAGCCATGAAATTGGGCCCAGCTTTGACAGATTTCTTTAATCTTGATTTTTTTTATTTGTGACTTCAGTCTTATAGACAGTATGCTTCAGAGGGACCCAGAGAAGAGGCACAACTTAGAGCAGATCTTCAACAGTCGCTGGTTGAAACAGGGCAAAGCGGCCAAGATCAGCGAGCCGCTCATCACCAGGCACGACATCTCGGAGACGGTACATGAGAGCATCGTGGAGAAACTGGTTGTGGGGAATATTGCTGATCGGACGACCATCATGAAGTGAGTGTTCAAGCTTTGGTGGGGACAAGGAAATGGGGGGGGGGGGGAGTATTTTATAGAGCTTACAAAGCTTACAAAGTTGTTTAGCATAAAAACGTTTTGCAAAGCAAAAATTGACATCTTAGAGGCAGTACATGAGAGGTTCTTGGAGAAACTGGTACTTGGGTATAATTTGTGTGTTTTTGCGATCAGACGACTGTCGCTAAGTGAGTAGTCAAGCTTGGAGTGGGGAGGGGGTTGCAAATTTCATAGAGCTTCTCAGCTTAGTTGTTTAGTATAAATGTATGCATACATGTAGGTTTTGCTTAGCAGAAAGTGAGTGGTCAAGCTTGGATTATTGGAGGGGGGTGGCGGCAAATTTCATAGAAAGCTAATACATACAGTTATTAAGCATACATTATTTATGCTTGAAATTAAACAGAGGTCATGGCCCCTGTTGACTGTAGTCTTGGCATTGGAGCCCCCATAAAATTTCATTAGCCTGTAAGATTAGGGGCATCAGGTTGACGTAGTGGTATCTTTCCTCGCCTTCCACCTCTAGGACCCCGGTTCAAATCCCGCCGGGGGCACTATGTGGGCTGGTTTTTCAGTCCCTACCTGACTGCGTGGGTGTCCCCTGAAATAAATCTCTGGGGGTTTTCCTCCCACATCTAAAACTGAAACTTCCCTTCTTGTCTTCTCTCCACAGGGTTATCGGCTAGTATAGTGATTAAGTTTGCTTTTCTGAGAACCCGTGGCTTTGCAACTAGAATTAATAAATAAATGAAATGAAATGAGAGATTTCCCAGTGGAGATGCCCACTCCAAGATTAAAATGTCCTTTCCCCTTCAAAGGTGAAATACCACGTCTGATTACTGTCACAAGAGTAGAATTGACAACAAGTGGCCGGCAAACCGTGGCAGCCACAAAAATTGTTTTTCTGAAAGTTTGGAAAAATACAATGCAGCCATCAGAAACACTAATAATTTTAAATTAAGATACTTCCAAAAAGGAGTAGAAAATAATTCTCATAAATGTTGCAAGAGAATGTACAGTGTAACGTTATCAGGTTCATAAGGTTTTCACACTATTCTGAAGGGAAACAAAGCTCTCAGAACGGACAAGCATCGAGTGCAGCTTTAAAATTCTTCTTCTCACATACAAAGCTCTTCATGGTCTAGCTCCATCTTACGTACAGGAGTTATCCTTTGACCTGGTCTCAGAACTTCTACATCACAGATCCTTTGCGTTCCCAAAACTCGTTTGGCAATGTGCGGAGACCGGGCCTATTTCCAGCTGGGCACCGCATCTTTCTGGAACTCCTTGCCGGATGAGATGAGGGTCACTAAGGATCTGTCTTCATCCAAACGCCATCTTAAGACACACCTTTTCAATCTTGCTGACCATCTAAAGTGAATCCCCTGTTCCTTAGACCGGCGCCTTTGAATGGGTCTATTGTGCGCCGTATAAATGCTCTGTTATTGTTGTTATGTAATAATAATAATAATAATAGTGAGTATTTATATAGCGCCGGTATCCGCCAATATGGCGCTCATGGCGCGCTTTTTAGGGTTTTTTTACTACAGGTTTGAAGGGTTTTTTTTTAATTGTGAGACCCATTTATGTAGCACCTTATAAGGGTTTACAAGGTGTTGCGGCCCATTCAGCAGTCACTGCCAGAAACACCGGGGCAGACCCCTTCTCTTAGCGATAAGTGTCACAGGGTTCTTTTACGTGCATTACACAACACACGGGACCTACGGCTTTACGTCCAATCCGAAGGACGAAGCAATAATGGTTGAGTGTCTTGCTTAAGGACACAAGTGTCACGACCAGGATTCGAACCCACACTCTGCTGATCAGAAACACCAGAGCTTGAGTCCGGTGTTCTTATCCGCTCGGCCACGACATTACTGCCTTGACCATTATGCCATGTCAAAGTTTGTGTAATGGCCAAGCGGTCAAGCGCACCGGACTCAAGCTCTGGTGTTTCTGATCAGCAGAGTGTGGGTTCGAGTCCCGGTCTTGACACTTGTGTCCGTAAGCAAGAAACTTTTAAGCCATTACTGCTTCGTCCTTCAGATGGAATGTAAAGTCGTTGGTCCTGTGTGTTTTGTAATGCATGTAAAAGAACCCAGTACACTTATCGTAAAGAGAAGGGGTTTGCCCTGGTGCTTCTGGTATGGTCTGGCATGTCAAGGCCTGTATTTGTGGGCGTTCCCGGGGAGCATTATTTTAAATGATGTTAACTGGGAAAAAATACATTTACCCTAACTCCCCTCGAGTGATTTACTAGGACCGTTCCTCACTCTAACAAAGTCCAACACCATTCGCTAACTCAACACCCAAACTGTGGTACTCTTGATTATGGTGGTATGCCTGAACCCATGTAAAGCATGAGCAGTTCACTCATGCAGTCCCCAAGTTCAACAGAATCAAACAAAACTCGATGTTAGAGTTTGATGGAATAGGGACTTGTTCCAGGTATATTTCAAGCCGATTCATTATTTATTAATTACAAACTTGAACATGGCATATATATGGACGATGTAATATGACTCACATCCTTTAAGTCATATCTATATTTCATCCGATAATTACATGTCCTATAAAAGAATATAAATGCAATCAACTTTTTTACTGGTATGTATGTTTACGTACACAGTATCCCTGAATTCTAACTCTGTGAGTTTTGACAATGCCCAATGTCTATGTACGTGTACAGTGAAAAATATTGGCATGTGAAAAGCACACAATGTACAGAGTGGACGTCAGTGTACATTTTTGGCAACTTCCACAGTTCCTCGCGTTACATTGGTCGCAGGTGTTAGCGACATCGTCTTCCAAATGGTTTTGTGTGTGACTCGATATGTTGAGATTGGTAATTATCACTAAAAAAAAAATGTGAATGAAGTCAGTCACAAAAATCATTCAGAGGACAAGATATATCTGATGTACATATATATATCTGTGAATAATGTAACGCAACTGACCGTGAAATTGCCCAGATAGAGTGTATAGATTGCCTGCCATGATATATACAGTATGTCACCTTGACTCATGCCGTATGAGCATACTGTGTACAAGGCCAGAATGAATGAAGTTTGTATGAAATTATCTTCAGCTGTACATGTACACTAAAACCAATTTTACATTGTTCGTCAATTTAACCACGTCCTTTTGAAAAAAAAAAAAAAACAACAATTTTCTTCTTCTTTATTTAATCAAAACAATACGAAAATTATTTCCAAACACTAAATAAAGATGGAGAACCCGTGTTAGAGATAGAGACGACAGCGTCATTCCTACATGTATTACCGCTGAGAAGATAGACATTGTACACATAAATTATGTGAAGTATCACCGACATCTGTACGGTGTGCATAATGCTAGTGAGAGAGAGACATTTTGTTTTATGAACTGGGTGAATCCAGTCAACAGAGGGCAGGCTTGGAGGGGGTCTAAACACACTGAGAGATTTGCAGGAGCCAGAAATGGGAGACTTTTGGAAAAAATGCTAGGTGGCAGCAGACTTACCGGGTGAATTCATTGTAGTCGAAATCAAGTGCATGATCAGAGATGCATTAACCAGTCAGTGTTAAAAAAATCTCTACCATGCCTCCACGCGGTATTATTTTTCGGAACTTTTCGAATTTTCAAAGTAATTTATCTACGTTTTTTGTAGTATACCGTCACAATGAAACCCTGACTAAATAAAGTAATGACAACAAACATTCTCATAAAATGCACAAAGATTTTTCAATCTCTTTCAAGACATTGTGGAATGTCTCACCGTGAATAGGCCCAAACCATGGCCATAAGCCACGGCCGATAATCGGCCTTTGTATGCTGGAATCTCGGACTTGCCTCCCATATGCCGAATGCAATGATAAAGGATGCTCATCCACGTAAACCTCGTTTCTACAAAATGGAAGGTCTTGAATCATGTTTTACACAATAACCTCCCGAAAAGGAGGGATTTCGAGCATGAATTCCAGTACCCTTTGTCCTTCTTTGTACAAAGGAAATGAAGCGTAGCACGGCAGTTGCATGCATGTGCACGCTAAATAATGCATTGTCTGGGGGATTTATTATACGTCAACCGACCGTAACCAAAAGAGGAGGCTCTGAAGTTGTTTTAGGCTCTCACAAACGTCCACCGTTATTCAGTTTGGAAAAGGTTGGCTGAAGAAGATGTCATCCGACGAGGAGTGGTTTACAGCGACCAGACAAGCCTTCTGCCACCAATAACAAAGTCTCCCATTTACTTGACCATGCTCCAGTACCTGTATACATTGAGAACAGTGTCCTGGGGTATATGCAGCAGAAGACATGGTGGTATACATTGTGTATCTTTAGGGGCTACATTGTGGCAAACTCTCTCCTTAAGTCTCTAGGACCAACAAGCTGCACTCGTTCCCATACTATATCTCCAGAACTGACAATGTCTTTGTTCCATGCACAATGGAATCATAAATAAATTCAGGTGTGGACGTAACAACAACACGATTAAGTTATGCAGGGTATCTTATTCGATACTGTATGTAAAAAACCAAACAATATCAAGCAACAAACCACAAGGCACCCCCGTACAAAAATATTGACTAAACAGGGAGGCCGCCAACATTAGGGCTGGATAGCTCAGTTGGTAGAGCATCAGTACGTTTTGCCAGTGGTCGCAGGTTCAAATCCCGCTCCAGTCAATATTTCTTTCTTCACCCCCAAAATTGATTAAAAAAAAGGGTACAAATACAAATGTATAAACACCACAGTAGGTTAGCGTTATACATTTATTCAATACCATTACCAACATTGATTCTACCCTGAAACATTTAAATAACAGGGGCATGGACTATGTGTCGGGGTCCTGACGATTCAAGTGTTGGGTTCAATAGCAATTCTTGTTTCATGCGGCAGTATGGCACCGCAAACCATTTGGAACTCATTAAAGAAGTTACCCTACAAATTGGCAGAAAAATGGGGTCGCTGCAGGAAACAGCGCGACAGGAACTGACTGTTCCATCAAGGGTAGTCGGTCTGTGATTAAAAACTCCATTCGATACAAGGCCATCAGTCTGCGATACACAGTTCACCCACATGCATATTTCAGTTTGACACAGATGACTAGCGTTCCCCCCTTCCACATTCTCCCCTCCCCTCTCCCCCTCCCCTGATTTGGAGTGTTGAAGATTTCCAGTATATGACGAAAGAAATCAAAGATTCCATATGCAAGGTTTCCACAATCATGATAAATCCAAGAATTTAATGCCATTTATTTATTTTTTTAAATGTTTGTATTTATCTGTCTATTTATTTTCGCCTAGTTTACCAAGGTATTCCCATCAGTTGTCAAAGAACTGTTCTCCCTAGGGGCTCTGGAAAGTCATGGTTGATCAAGGAGTCATGTAAAATTGAAATTCTGACAAAAAACAGTCATGGAGTCTTGCACAACCCACACACAGACCCGGGAATATCCATCAGATTAAGGATATTAAGACGAAACAGACAAAGGGAAAACTAACAGAAGAAGCACCGAACTACAGTACCAATAATGAGAGTGTTATTGGAAACAGCTATAAAAACACAGGGGTAGATAAAATCGCAAAATGCACATATATTCAAATCAACCGTAAACGAGGCAAAATGGCTTCTCACTGTCGACGTTTGGCACAACATTCAACAAAATGGTGCTACTCAAAAATGTCCTATTGTTACATGTAGAGGAACACAGACCTCAGACCTATTAATAGGCACACACTTGCGACCCACATTTTTACCTCCATTGTATTTCTGTTTTGTCCGGCAGATCGTTAGAGAGTGACAGCTATGATCACATCACTGCCACCTACTTTCTTCTCGCCGAGAGGAAACTCAAGAAGCAAGTGGGAGACCTCGCCCCCGAGGACAACACGCTAAGGAGGCGCTCGGCCGTCCAACCCCAACTCGCCTCATTGGCTCTCTCTCCAAGGTAACACTCTCACTGGACAAGACTGTCCGGATTTTGTTTTTTTCTTGTCGTGAAAAAACCAAGATGAGATGAGATTCCTCCGGATTTTTCCAGATTTACAGAAAATACTGCTTTGGAAATTTTTTACTTAAAAAAAAACAAAACAACCCACAGTACATGTACTGTATTTTGACTACACCAAGGTGCTTACCCCATCTACATTTAAGCACAGAATGTTGTCATCGATATGGGTTATGCAACTTGTCAGTGGGTCAGCTGATTTCCTCTTTTTTCCCTCACTTTTAGTGTCATAGAAAACTGAAAAACACTGCACAAAGTTATGTGTGTGTAGTTATTTCCTCTTTCCCACAACTTCAAAGTAGGTTGGTAGCTATCAAACCTGTGACTGGTGTTTCGTGCATTTGTTTTCATTTTCATCCACTCTCATCCCTGCCCATGGAGATCCTGAAGCCTGGATGAATGTGATGAAGAGAAACAACGAATAAAAGTTCAGTTGATCAGTTGCTTTATGGAGGTTTAGTACCCCGTCCTCCCAACCCTGACTAGTCCACCAGGCTGTTGTAATCTGTACATCTGACAAGCTTACATTAGTTCAGACTAAGTCTGAGTGTTAGACTAGAGTTCAATAGTCGATCGTTTATGTTCAGGCCATTTTCGGAGGCAAAGTAGAAGAAAGTACATGACTCTAATTTAGAATAATGATTTATTTTGCAATATTTCACTTCTTAAATCCTACATTATATCATAATTTCATACAGGTAGGTTTAATAACTTTGACAAGCCCCAGGGCTAGTTGGTTTGGCTAGACCCTGAGCACTCTTGACTAGTCTTGTGCATGCTTGGCTTGTTCGTTCATTTATTTATTCAGGCTTTAAAAGTGTTCCAAAGACAAATTAAGAAGACAGACAATCACATATAACCATTTTTATACATCATTGTTTGATTGATATTTTGCCTGGTAAGTCTCCAGCCACCTAGTCGTTCAAAAGTCTCATATTGTTGGCTTCCCCCCTTTTTATTTTTAGTTTTGTACATTTGTTTCTGAAATTTATCAATAAATTTGTATTCAGTTTAACGCTAACACCGGTGTGTTTTCCCCGCACCTCTTTTTCTAATCTCAGAACATCTCATCCTGAGCAGCTGTCCCTCGACAAGCCCATCAACAACAACATTGGGCACCTCTGCTCTCCGGTCAGTGGCACCCCGTCGAAACCCATCACCATACCCCTCCCACCGGTTGCTGCGGCCGCCGCCATGGCCCGCTCCAACTCCGAGGAGGAGGTGTCGTACAGCCCGCGACGACACCGGATGGAGAGGGAGCACCTGACTATCCACCCGCGTCACGGACGGAGCATTGTGAAGGAAGGACTCCAATCTCTGGAAGTATGTAAAACCCTTCCCCCTCCCCTATACTGTTTCCCAAAGATAACAGTGTCTGTAGTATCTAATGCTGCTATGTTCGTTGCTTGATTTATAGACAAAAAAAGCATGCTTTCATTATTCCCACCCTTCCATTCCTTAGCCTTGTTTATCAAGCAGCTTATTTAGATAGTGTCCTTGCAACTCCTTAGAGTAGAAAAGAACTTAGGAAACGGGCATCAAGAGCATTTTTTTGTTTTTCTGGACATCCCCGTACAGTTTTGTCAATATTCAGGAACGTAGATGAAGGGTCTGGAAATCGGAATGTTAAGGAAGTTTAGATCCAAAATCAGAAATTAAGTAATCATTTTCAAGTTATCATTTACGGAAATGAAACCATCCTTTGTTATTTTTTTTTCCACAGAATTTTAAAATTTGAATTTTAGAAATTCGAACGAAATAAATAGGTTATAGGTTATGACAGACAAAGTTCTTTTAAAGGATCAATCTATCACTCGGACACGGTTTCATTTCCACGCTTCCATGCTTTGTTTCACCCCGCTCTCTCTCCCGTAAACTTTTGACGGTCACCAACAACACTTTGTCAAAAACCAGGAAGAAGAGTTCCAGCACATTGCCGATGAAATGGAAGCATCCATGGAGCCCCTGGTCTCGCCCTCGGACGGGTCATGGGGGAACAACCGGCGACCGCAGGGGACCAGTGCCCGGCAGACCCAAAGCACCCGGCTTAACCCAACTGTCTTGAACCAAATAACGGAGGAAGAAGGTGTGTACATTGTATATGAGAACGCAGGGTGTTTTTTTTTTTTTTAATTTTTTTATTTATTTTTTTTTTTTTAATATGCTGTCGTAGTGTGGATGACGTCTCAGGCTCTTAAGGGTGGGGGGGGGGGGGAGCTCTCCTCAAGAAAGAGACGAGCGGAAGCTACGTGTGTGCAGTTTGCATTGACCCTTTCTTCCTGTTAAAGTGGAGTGGTGGCAGGAGATGCAAAAGGCTTCACCGTTTTGTTTTTCGCCAAAATAGATTCACCCTTGAGAGAGTAGAACTGAGCACACTGCAAAAAAATGCACCGAATATATATATATATAGTTTGTACAAAACTCTTCACGATGACGTAAACCACTACGATAGCGTATTGTTGCATGCCTCCCAATGATCATGTACATGTTTTAAATCCATTCCATAACCTCCCATTACTTTTCCTCCGGCACGATGTTGAGTATTTTTGTTTTTTTCTTTTAAGAAGCATATGAGCTGATTAGAAAAAGTACTTTCTTTTAGAACTGCAAAAAATAACTATTCTAACCTCGTTCTCTTCACTAAAGCATGGGCAGTTGTTATTATATTGACACATCAATCAAAAAGTAAAGACTTTTAAAGAGGATGGGTCACGCTAGAAGTCTCTCTTTAAAAAAAGTTTTACATCCCTAAATACACCTATATCTACCACGAAAAAATGGTGACAGGATTATAGAATGCGTGGTTATTCGTTTACAAAGGCAGTTTCCGAGCCTCTTTTCATCCCCCCGCCTCGAGCCAAAATCAGAACAACAGCAGTCGGTGCCTGATAGTTGTCTCCAGAAATTCTAAAGAATAGTGACGTCGCAGGAAGTACTCCTCTGTCAAAGGGCTGTTTGTTGTTACTCATTGAAGCATTGCTCAGTGCAGACCATCTGGGGATTCAGTACTTCCAGTGACGTCATGATTTGTTTGCTGCCCTCATTTCCGGGATTTTGATAAATTTAGCAGCGGGCTAGTGAAAGGAGTAAAAACTCCCTGCAAATATCACTTCTTTTGTCAATTTAATGTCACAAAAGAGAAGTTTGTCCGATGCAATAATTATAGAAAGCAGAAAACTAAACAACAACGTCAACATCAACCACCATGGCCCATCCTCTTTAAGGAACATTTCTGGTACCGTCATTAAATGAACAGAGAAATGCTACCATTTGAAGTATTTATGCCTTTGAAACAACTATGGTTTAACCCAAGTTGATTCCTTTTGTCTGGGCAGGCAGTAAAAATGAGCATTGCATTTTAGATAGCAGCAGACTTACCAGGTAAATCCATTGTTCTCGTAAAATGTGCGCATGCTCTGAACGTCGCAAACAATGGCACTTTAGCTGGTCAATCTGCTGCCACCTAGTGTCCCAAAGTCTCATTGGTTTAAAAAAATAAAAATAAATAAAAAAATAAAAAAAAAGTTATGAAAATTATACATGTCAATATAACGTACTGCTTTCTCAGAAATCTGAGCATCTTCATCAAGGAAGCTTTTATGCGCCCCAAAATTGAATTAAAATTTAACCAGTCAGTTTCCCTTTTGGTTTGTTAACTTGATGTTTGAAACAAAAAGTCACATCCCCTTAAGGTGATCCTTGTCCTGCCGTCTCCTGGGTTGTGTTGTGTACTTGGATGTGATCCCTGGCTATACGGCAGTTTCAGGTTGAATGGCTTCTGACTGGCACCTTCGAACAAAGATATTGACAAAGTATGGAGACCGCCATTATTAGGGCTTAGAATTAGTTCAGTTGGTAGAGCGCCGGCACGCTAATAAGGAGGTGGAAAGTTACAAACTCCGTTCTGGTCAATTTCTCTTTGTTCACCCCAAAATCTGAACTGAAATTTACCCAGTCAGTTTCCCCTGTGGTTTATTGCTTGAACTTAGTTTAGGATACAAGGATCTGTCTCAGAAACAACAGGGTTTGGATAAAAGTACTGTTAAAAAAATTGTTTTTTTGTTTTTGTTTGTTTTTTTTTGGGGGGGGAGGGTGTAAATTTCCAGACTCTTTTAACGTAGCAGTTTTTGGCAGTTGCTTGCTGATCTGTGCGCATTAGTATACCAACGCATTTCATTTAATTCTTGCAGCTTGTCCTTCTTAACACTCCTCCCCCCTTTCTCCTCCCCTTTCTTTTTAATAAATTTTTTTTATTTCTTTATAAAAACCTTGAAAAGAACCAAAGTACAACATTTTTCAGTCATTATTTCATCAGTTCAGGATCATATTACATGCCACAGCATAGACCTTATGCACATGACGTCATTTGAGTTGGGTGCCCTTGGCTAGAGGTCAAAAGAAGGTTGATCATTGGACCGTCTTGTACGCCGCGCATACATAACGAGCTGCGTTTCCATTGTGACATCATTCTTTTACCTCTAAAGATCACGGCGTGATGACGTCAACGCACAAGGGCTAGCACCGTATTTCAGCTCGCGCTCTGTAATCATCTGAAGATCAGTGAATTACATTTAAGTACGCTGCTACCATAGCTGTGCGTGGAAAAGGGCCCACCGCTGTACAAACCTTTTGACCTGCTGCTTTTCAATTCCTTTGGCTGTAAAATGTAAAAAAGTAGGGTCAATCTCATCGTGCCTTAACCACTTCACGTTGGTATTTCCTGCATTTAAGACGCGGCTTATCTGACTTCCAAAGGTAATAAGACATCACTGCGTCTTATCTAACATATGCCGAATACAATGATAAACAATGGTGGCAGCCTAACGATCTCTTGTAATCCTCGTTTGTACAACAAAAGGATGAAGGTCAGGAACTACGCAATAACCCCCAGAAAAAGGGAGATTTGGAGCATGAATTCCAGTACCCATTGTTCTTCTTTTGTACATGTGATAGCACATGTGTACATGCTATTTAATGGAATGTGTGGGCCTATAAACCCGTCACACAGCTTTTATCTCATACAAAAAAATAACTAAATAAACAAAATCTGGATTTATTCAAAAGCGGACTTACCCGGCTTTCGTTTGTGTATCCAAAAAAACTTGTGCGTATATGCACTAATTCCAGCGTTAACTGGTAAACATGACCACATTGATGCCGCTGTACATGTCCATTATTAATCAATTCATATAACCTGTGCTGAGTTCTGTTGCTTTTTAAAAGTGCTCATGTAGATTTTAAGCACCTGGCATGTAGCTATTGATGGGTTGCTGTAGACGCCATCTTTGATGACAATTTCTGTTTGGGCCTGTAGCAGCGTCAAGCTCTGTAAATTTCAATGCAGCTTGAGTTGCTTATCTACCGATCGTGGAAGGAGTTTATGAAACGCACGCGTGCCTCGTGCAGTACTTACGCATAATGCACAGTTGTGGGCTCAAAAATGTGCAGTAGCTGTCATCAAAGATGGTTGATTTTTCCCATTGTTGACGTCATGTGCAACCCATCTATACATGTAGTATGTCCTTCTTTTGCTTAGAATTCTGAACCAAATTTCATAATCATAGAGCTGCATAAACAGAAAATGTTGCTTAATCAATTTATGCGCTAAGTGAAAAAATAAACTGGAAACCAGTCACAAATGTTACATGTACACGTGACACGGCATTTTGGCTGGTAACCTTAATCTGGTAAGCATAATTTTGTTGTGCTTAGCTGCTTTGTGTGCTTAAGCAGCTCTGTGAGAGCATACAGAAGTAACTAAGCAGTAAGCACTTTCTGTAGTTTTGCCGACCAGTGGTTGGTATCATGCTTTGGTTGCAGAGTGTATTATTAAGCTCAAATAAATGCCCATGATACTTATTTGTATTATTGTTATTGTTTATTTGGCCAGAAGTACACAGCAGTTGTATACAGTAAACAAGTTAGAGACAATGATGGCTAAACAAAACAGTTACAGAGTAGGATACGAAAACTGAACCCTTAACAAGTAGAAAACAAGAACAACCCTAATGTGCCCTATTTTCGACTGCAAGAGGGCGCCCTTTGAGGTAGATTGGGGGTCCAACTTTAGAAATAATGTGGTAAACCAGACGCATTTAGACTTCTAATAAAGCAGTTGATATACAACTTTTGAGTTTTTTTTTATTGACAGTATTACAGTGTAATCAGTGTAAGATATTTGCTTGGGAAATTTGTATTTTTAATGTTTTGAAATATTTTTGTACTTTCAAAATGGAATGAGTATTGCGCCCTCTTGCTGTCAAAAATGTGGCCTTTTTATGATGGCCAGGAACAACACAAGTGTAATCAAACACTGTAGCTCGAAAGCCTGTTGATCCACTCACAAAAAGAGACATCAAATATTAATATAGAATATAACATAAATATACCAAATAAAGAATAAATACAAGTATATGCAATCTTGGAAACAAATTCAAAATATATGAATATGAAAATTAACCAAGGACAGTGTATTAACTTGAGACACTAGAAACGACATGAACAAGGAGACAAGGGGAAATCAATCATCAAAGTTGAAGTGTAACCCTGAGAAAGTTCGATCAAGGACCGATGGTTAACTAGTGGTTGGTTAGTGACGTACAAAGTGCACGCGCACTGAAGTTGAAGTGTGAACGACTCTAGTCGTGTCATGTCCATGTGACTGTGAGAAACGGCGAAACCAACGTTATCACTTTTCTGATAACTGGTCTCCCCTCTGCACTGTGCGTATGAAACGGCTATTGGTAATCAGCAACGCGACCAACCTCGATATGCTGGTCGTGGATAGTCGACTTGACTAGTCCAACCGTTGTTGACTAGCGTGAGTTTGACCAGAGTTAGTTGAGCTATGGTTAACTATGGTCCTTGATTGAGCTTGCTCCTTGATGGCTACCCCTCCCTCGTCTCCCTGATCAAGCCGTTTGTAACTTTCCAAGAACTGGCTTCATTTACATGATAAATAAAACAAAAGCAATAATTTGGCAGGAAGAGGCAAAAATAATCATGAAGTCAAAGTAATCAAACAATCTGCTTGAAGTAAACGAGAGACATGAACAGAAATTAATGCGAAGATTGTAGGGAGTAAATAGATAAATACATAAAATGAATAAAATGTATATAATAAAAAAAAAAAAAATAAATAGTTTAAATAATAAAATGAATAAGACACTTGTAAGTGAGATCTACGTAAAACAACATTACCTGACCGATGCTCAGTGCCGACCACAGCTGCCAGATCATTTTGTTATGTACTGTTGCAGTTTTGAGGGACTTACTGTGATTATGTGATAAAGGCTCGGGGACCCAAAACACAATTGGGAAATCACGTTACCCCAATAACCTTAATATCGATAAAACCTAACCTTTTTGGGAGAGAAAATGTTGCATTGTAGGGAGAAAAAAAAAAACCCACAGATTGTGCTAAATAGAAATGTGCTGTGTTAAAAAAATTGCTTAGAAATGTCTAATAACTCCACATCCCTTGGGGGTTCGATTTTCTCAGTGGTACAAATTCTCAGACGATAATTGAAGTCTTCATGATGGAGGTCTGGCCCCTTTCCACAATAAACACCATCAGTTTGACAGTCGCAAAGGACTTAATCCAAACAAGCTGTCTCATTATTTTTGAGAAGTCTTTGTGTCCCATCTGGGCTAATTAAAGCACATTACACGGGTATGTGTACTCAGTTGTAAACATTTCTACACATCATCAATCTTGATCTCTCATGGTGTAAATGCCGTTGGTTATACGTTACGTACGTAAAGGCCATGCAGGTTTACATTACAGAGTAAAGCACGTTGAGAATTTGGGCAATTCTCAGTGTAATGTGCCAGTGGGCATTCACGATTGATCATTGGACGGAAGAGGAGTCTGCCTGGATATATGCTTTATGCACATGTATGTCGGCATTTAGCCAAATGAAAGTTAAGTTGCCAGGTTCTCATAAGTTCCCGCATGGAATTTTGGCCCTGCAATAGTTTTTTGGTTGTTTATGTTCCATGATCCACCATAGGCATACCGCACGCTATCGCCTCTGAACTATCAAAAATAGAGGGCACTGTCTCCAGAGAAAATGCTATCACTCTCGAACGGACCCAGGGGGAATAAATAACACAAATCCGGGACTAGACCAACTTGACACAAGTCCGGAACCAGACTAAAACTTCAAACAGCGCCCTCCATAGTTTATTCATTACATACATGTACATTTGTACATAACCCATTTGTACATAACCCGTTGTAATATGCTAAAAACACCTTTGAACCAAGATTAGCCCTGCATGGAAAATTGTCACCACTCATTGTTATTATTTTTGTAAAGTCCGAACAGGTCGGCTGACCAAGTCCTTATTTTCCATCAAAAGCGTCTATTGACCTTTTGACCCCTTGCCATTTTTGGTCTATTGACCCCTTAACCCCATGCCATTTTGGGAGTCAAGATGCGTGTTAAGATATGGTGCTGCTGTAACTGCATGTGCATCACCTAAAAAGTGTCCTGCTCTGTAGTAATGCACATAGGGATTCTGACATCAGTTGAATTGGGTCAATGCATGGACAGTCAGGTAGCCCTGGAAAAAAAGCGGGAACATTAAAAGTACAATAGATGTTAAATCAACCTCTATTATAATGGTTGCGGTACACGCTGCTGATAGGATTCAAACTGCCTCTAGTTGCCGGGCAATCGCGGTGGTCTAGTTGGTAAGACATCTGCTCTAGAATGGCGTGGGTCATGGGTTTGAATCTCGCCCAAGGAATATGTCGGTGGATTTTTTTTTCACAGGACTCGAGAGGTTGGGGGGGGAAGTGTTGAGCATACAGTGCTTAACACACATTGGTGTATGGGTGAAAAGACAAACAATAATATTAAAAGTAGCATTCATTTTGACATGTGTGAAACTAACGATCATTTTTCATTGGCCTTGGGGTTAGCTCCACCCCCCCCCCCCCCCCCCCCGCGTCCTCCTTGGTCTTTCCGAGTGGCAATGTTTATGATATGTAGAGCTTGAAAAGTTCTTTTCTCCGTGTGAAATGTACACAAATTGCATGAGCATTGGTTGTTATTGCAAGTCGACTGTCCCCCTTTGAAAACGACTGTTACGTTCGATGTCTTGCTAAGTTATATGTGAGAGAAGCCAGCCTGTTTATTTTCCTTTCTGTTTTGATTGAAACCTGTACAGACTAATTTGTCGCCTAACGAGGAGACTAGGTAACAGCACTAAACGCAGCCGTTGCTGTGGCGGTGTTGTTAACAGTTTTGACCAATAATTTTCTTGCTGTTTGGCTGTATAATAAACAGTGCAGCCACCAACCGCCTTTTTGGGATGACAAATAAGTCAACGGGATAAAAAATGGCTTTATAAAGGTGTATGTTGAGATCAAAGATCATAGAGCACCGTAGGCGCAAGATGGGGAACTCTGGCTGAAAAGTGAAATCTCACTGGACGCCATTTCGGCAAGTGACTCTATTGATACAACACTGATACGTGCGGGATAAAAAATGGCTTAATAAAGGTGTATGTTGAGATCAAAGATTATAGAGCACCGTAGGCGCAAGATGGGGAACTCTGGCTGAAATGTGAAATCTCACTGGACGCCATTTCGGCAAGTGACTCTATTGATACAACACTGATACGTGCGGGATAAAAAATGGCTTAATAAAGGTGTATGTTGAGATCAAAGATCATAGAGCACCGTAGGCGCAAGATGGGGAACTCTGGCTGAAATGTGAAATCTCACTGGACGCCATTTCGGCAAGTGACTCTATTGATACAACACTGATACGTGCGGGATAAAAAATGGCTTAATAAAGGTGTATGTTGAGATCAAAGATTATAGAGCACCGTAGGCGCAAGATGGGGAACTCTGGCTGAAAAGTGAAATCTCACTGGACGCCATTTCGGCAAGTGACTCTATTGATACAACACTGATACGTGCGGGATAAAAAATGGCTTAATAAAGGTGTATGTTGAGATCAAAGATCATAGAGCACCGTAGGCGCAAGATGGGGAACTCTGGCTGAAATGTGAAATCTCACTGGATGCCATTTCGGCAAGTGACTCTATTGATACAACACTGATACGTGCGGACCAGTGTAGACAAGGACAATTGCTATCAATGGGAAACACAGGCATTCACTTGCCGAAATGGCGCCCATGCGTATTTCACTTTCCAACAGGTAGATAAAGGCCCAGTTCCCCATCTTGCGCCTACGGCGCTCTATAATCTTTGGTTGAGATGACCAATGATCTATGAAGTGAGCACTTACTGAGGTAACACATCAAGTAAACTCTTGTATATTTCTTTGCCATTTTACAGATGAGCAGGAGACGGACGATGAAAAATCCGGAGGGCTCGACCGGCTCCTCATAAACCGCCAAATACGGCACCGTAAGACTGTACCGACCAAAGACTCGACCCACCAGATCAAAAGCAGTACCAAGGTGTCCTCCCGGGGCGGATACAGCTCCTCGGACGCCAGCGACGACGACACGGAGACCCGACGCCGATCGGAGAAGTTTGACATTCCACACAAGGGCCAGCGACGGGGCAGCAAGGACGGCCCGCCCAGTGGGGGGAGCAGCAGTGGGACTGGTAACAATGCAGGCGGGTTCGGAGGTGGAGGTGGGGGAAAGAACAGCGGATCAAACAGCTCTGGAGGTGGCAATGGTGGCGATAACAACAGTGGTAATGTCGGTAACGGCAGCAACTATGAGAGGAAGAAGAGTAATGAACTCCGAGAGAGTCTGAAGCAGAGTAATTTAAGCGTGAACTCCTCCAATTCCTCCAGCTCGTACAGTATAGGCAAGTTTGCCATCGATCCCAACAACACAACACCCAGTGACTCTGACGATCAGGCGTCTGATTCGGCCAAGACCTGGTCCAAGAAAGACAATCTGAGCCGCTCGGACAGCAACCTCTACATCATCCCCAAAGATTCCGACAAGAGCAACCTCCAGAACGGCTCACCCGTCAAGAAGCAGCTCAAGCGGGACAGCGCCAACCTGAGCGGGAAGCAGAACGCCGATCTGAACAGCAATATGGCCACGAGGCCCAGCAAGACGCGCAACAAGGAGATCCGGAAGAAACGCAACCGCATCGGAAGCACCGAGGTCAGCGAGCCCCCTCTCAAACCCGGGGGGAAGTCGGATAGTAGCTGTTGTCGGCTCATTTGACAATGATGGACAAGGTTTAAAGGGATTAGGCAGTGACTACACACGATTGCTGTGACAGATGTTTAGAATTGTGATACTGTTGTAGACATTCATATCGTGCTACAAAAAAAAAGTAGGTTTAACAAAACAAACAAGAAAAAGGATTTAGAGTGTTTAAAAATGTATTACGTAGTTTGCCTGGCCCCTTTAAACTGATGGTACTCATATATGATGCAAAAAAATGGTTGTAGGTCTGTTTTAGTTACGTACATGTAGCTGCAAATCCAGAAATCTCATCTTCCGCTCATCGTTAGAGATTGTATGTCGTGTAACATAATCTGTGAATCAATGAATGCGTTTAGATACTGTGTGCTCATTGTCCATGAATCTCACTGCATTTGTACAGTCGGACCACACGAACGCTGTGAAACAAATGCCAGATGTTTCTTCGTTTTTTGTTTTTTTAAACATTTTGCTCTATTTCCTCACATAACATTCCCAGCAAAAGGGAAAGTAACAGTGTTTTACACTTTTGGTGTAAGAACTTCCTAAACCTAAAAGAAAACTTATTTCTGCCATGAAGATTTTTTGTTAAATTTGCATCGGTTGATTTGGTGTTTCCAATTTCGGTTGCCTACGATAATACTTTTTGCCAAAAAGAAAAGCTCCCAAAAATATATATGTACTTCAACGGCTTCAAGAGGGGTTTCAAATTTAAGAGAGAGAAAAAATCCATTGAAAAAATATGAACTTTTGTAAAGATGTAGCCAGAAAAAAACAGTTATTCCTCCCCTTAGGAATTTTCCCCATTCTGGAGTGGATGAATGACAAATTTCAATCAACGAAGATGCATTTAGGATATAGGGTAAGATAAAGTATTCTAGCTGCAGAAATGACTTTTTAAATATGTAAGAATGTACAGCACGATGAAAAAATATAATATTCTAAAACGGAGGGGAATAAAATCTTCTACCTTGTTTTTAAACAAATGTTTGCGATTGCCCTTGCCCAGAAAGAAACGTTGTAATTATCACAATAGTTTGTCAAAGTGTTTCTTTCACCCTCCATCTTTATTCAGGGAAGCCATTCAGGGAAGCCATAATTAAGGGACTGAGAAAAAAAACACAAGTTTAACGGCAGATCTTGCTGCCTATCTGACAGCAAGAGATGAAAACTTGAACTCAGTTTTTCGTTTTCAGAGAGCATTTCAAAATGTGATGCCAATGACTTCAGAGCAATGTGTGTTCCGTGTGGAATGCTAGCTGGAACTCACTTTATGCTCTGAGTGGATTGGAACACGTGTGTTCAGAGTAGCTCACTGGAACACTGTGTGTTCTGAGGAGAACCCTGGACACTGTAGGTCCCCAGTAGAACACTGGAACACTGTGTGTTCTGAGAAGAACACTGTGACTGTATGTTCCTAGTAGAACACTGGAACACTGTATGTTCTGAAGAGAACACTGTAGACACTGTAGGTCCCCAGTAGAACACTGGAACACTGTGTGTTCTGAGGAGAACACTGTGACTGTATGTTCCTAGTAGAACACTGGAACACTGTATGTTCTGAAGAGAACACTGTAGACACTGTAGGTCCCCAGTAGAACACTGGAACACTTCCAATTTGTTTTGATTGGAAAGGGAAATTGCCGTTGATTTTCTTTGCGTTTTCCTTATAAACGGGAAGCAGGACATAACATTCATGGATGGTAGATTTTATATTTAATTTTTGACTTTTTAAAACAAAAAGTACCCCATGTTTAATGCCCCATTCTGCTGGTTCAGATATCGGGTCTCTCTGTTTTATTCATTCTTGATATTCATATAGCTTTGAGCAAGGTTGACTGCGCACTATTGGTAATTAAGGCTGGGCTGAGAAATGCAAAACATATACATGCACCAGAAAGAAAATTACATATAGAGTACTGGTTCACCATACATGTAGTGGACTGGCTCACTGTAGTGGACTGGCTCACTGTAGTGGACTGGCTCACTTTAGTGGGACTGGCTCACTCTAATGGACTGGCTTACTGTAGTGGACTGGCTCACTGTAGTGGACTGGCTCACTGTAGTGGACTGGCTCACTGTAGTGGACTGGCTCACTGTAGTGGACTGGCTCACTGTAGTGGACTGGCTCACTGTAGTGGACTGGCTCACTGCAATGGACTGGCTCACTCTAATGGACTGGCTTACTGTAGTGGACTGGCTCACTGTAGTGGACTGGCTCACTTTAGTGGGACTGGCTCACTCTAATGGACTGGCTTACTGTAGTGGACTGGCTCACTGTAGTGGACTGGCTCACTGTAGTGGACTGGCTCACTGTAGTGGACTGGCTCACTGTAGTGGACTGGCTCACTGTAGTGGACTGGCTCACTGCAATGGACTGGCTCACTGCAAAGGACTGGCTCACTGTAGTGGACTGGCTCACTGCAAAGGACTGGCTCACTGTAGTGGACTGGCTCACTGTAGTGGACTGGCTCACTGTAGTGGACTGGATCACTGTAATGGACTGGCTCACTGCAATGGACTGGCTCACTGCAATGGTCTGGCTCACCGCAATGGACTGGCTTACTGTAGTGGACTGGCTCACAGTAATGGACTGGCTCACTGTAGTGGACTGGCTCACAGTAATGGACTGGCTCACTGTAGTGGACTGGCTCACTGTAGTGGACTGGCTTACTGTACATTTAGTGGACTGGCTCACTGTAATGGACTGGTTCACTGTAATGGATTGCCTCATTGTAATGGACTGGCTCACTGTAGTGGACTGGCTCACTGTAGTGGACTGGCTTACTGTAGTGGACTGGCTCACTGTAGTAGGTTGGCTTACTGTAGTGGGTTGGCTTACTGTAGTGGACTGGCTCACTGACCTCTGTAAACAATTTGAAATTCACATGTTATATCTACTACCACCTGGCACCACTCTACCTCTGTTCGCAGTCAAACCAAACTGACGTCCTCCAGTCAACATTTGTCCCAAATAAATGAAGCAAACTAAACAGTCTGTGGTATTATTTTGAAGTTAAAAACAAAGCTCACTAGTTATATTTGAACTAACTTGTTTTGTTATACCTCGTTATGTAATGTTCATATCAAATAGCTTGGTTAAAATTAAAGTTAAGCGGACATCAAACGGGTAGTAAAATGGGAGTTTATTTTAAAGGTAAAAAAAAAAGGGGGAAAAATGGGCCCAATTTTATGGAGTAGCTTAACAAAGAATAGTGCTTGGCAAGTTTTACAGAGTACCAGTCACAAGCAATGTAAATCGACTGGTATTTTGGCTGGTAATCTGTTTTCGCTGAGCACAATTGTCCTGTGTCTAGCAAATTGGTGTGGTTAACAGCTTTACGCTATTGGGCCCTGAAGTTTGGAAAATATTTAAATCTCGAAATGTGAAATGTGTATATTGAAGCTTGCCGACAGATGTTTTTGCCACAGAAGCAAGCCACTCTCTTTCGATGTCATTTTTCATCTTGCTGAGAGTTACGGCTATTTTAACAGTTTTATTTTTATTATTTTTATTTTATTTATTTTTTTTTCAAAAGTGGAAAAGGTAAGCTTTCTTAGGCCCAAACTTCTCCCCCAAATTTGTACTTAAAATTTCCAGATGATTTGTTGAATAGCGGTTAAAAAAAGTAGCAAAGTTTTCTTGATGTACATGTATGTATTTGGTAAGTCTTTCTCTTAAGATGCAATATTACCGGTGTAAAAAGTCATATAATTTTTACAATTTTTTTAATGGCCATTTTTGTGAAGAGACAAGTTCTCCTTCAAGTAGGTTTTTTTTTTTGCCCTCAAGACGAAATCACTTTACAGATTGATAAAGGCTTGTTTTATTTTTTTAAATCATCCCGATCTTGTTGGTTTTGCCATTTCCAATTTTAAGGCTGCGATTGCACAATAACCCCTGCATAATGGTCGAAAACCGGCGAAATAATGAAGACCATTTTTCCTCTTTGTGTGGATAAAGTGTTAAATGACGTTGTGCATGCTCTGTGCACGCTCAGTAGTGGAATGTCCGGGTGACCTTTGATCCGGTATTCTGATTTTACACACAATGGCGTGTTTAAACGTTGCCATTTGCTGGCTCGGACAATATTCTAGTGTATACGCGTCATCCGGCGGCAAAATGGTTCATCATTGGAGCCAGTTTGTGGGCGTTGGCTTTCGATCGGAAATCTGTCAAACTTATCAACGTGATATGCAACATCAGGAACAAATGCTAAATATAACTTTCACGCATCCCGATACCAGTGTTGTTCACCATTTGCAAATTAGTACAGTTTTTTTGTATTTACTCTTTACTAGGCCTCGTACATACATGTACATAGAAACTTATACAATGCGTTTATGTTAGATTACTACCAAAAGGGAAATACTTGGTAACGCTGAGTTGCAGAGCTGTGTGTGTTTTTTGCATCGGAAGATTTGTACGCCTGTATGTGTAGAGTTTTTACTATTCTGTTTTGTATTTTAAGGCTCAACTGTCCGTCTGTGTCATAGTGTTATACATGTAGATGTACATTAATTATGTATATTTTAATAAGACACTTAATATAAGAACAGTATTCAATTAACATAATTATATATAATAAAAAAAAAAAACAATTTCAAGAAGTTTTTACATATGTGTAGAGTTTGTTTCTCCAACTGGAAACAAATTCAGGGGAGCTGTTGTAAAAAAAAAAATACCAAAGGCGTTGATTTGTGTATGGGCGGGAAGGAAGGGGGGGAAGGGTATGTGGGGGAATAGAGAGAAGTATGAACGAGTTATTTTTTTAACGTCTGAAATGGTCTTGAAGTATTCTTAAGAGTAGGCTTGAAAACAAGAGCAACTCACAAGTTGATTTGCAAACGGTCATTGTAAGGCTGGTCTGACTAGGCGGCTACGGCTACGACTAGATCGCCGCGTCATCATGCCTGGAAGTATAGGATGTCCTGTAAAAAACACCCTCAGCAACAGCCGTGGCTGTAGCCGTAGCCAGAGCTGCCAATTCAGAAAACAGGTCATTGTAAGGCTGGTCTGACTAGGCGGCTACGGCTACGACTAGATCGCCGCGTCATCATGCCTGGAAGTATAGGATGTCCTGTTAAAAAACACCCTCAGCAACAGCCGTGGCTGTAGCCGTAGCCAGAGCTGCCAATTCAGAAAACAGTCTGACTTCAGATTTAATGGGAATTACTTCAATTTTCGGGGAGTGTCTGCTGTGCCCCCAATCACCCTAAAAGTTAGCAGCGAATTATATGGTTAAGAACACCCGATACTCCTAATTTGTGTCAGTAGTAAGCGGAACGAGACCTCGTTCTTAAGCGACACAGATTATAATCCCATAACCTAGATTACTTAGTGTTCTTAAATAATGTCAGTCAGTACAATCTGGGGTGCCACCAGCAACCCAGATTATACTGACTGAAGTTATAATAACGTCAGTCAGTACAATCTGGGGTGCCACCAGCAACCCAGATTATACTGACTGAAGTTATAATAACGTCAGTCAGTACAATCTGGGGTGCCACCAGCAACCCAGATTATGCTGACTGAAGTTATAATAATGTCAGTCAGTATAATCTGGGGTGCCACCAGCAACCCAGATTATGCTGACTGAAGTTATAATAATGTCAGTCAGTACAATCTGGGGTGCCACCAGCAACCCAGATTATACTGGCTGAAGTTATAATAACGTCAGTCAGTACAATCTGGGGTGCCACCAGCAACCCAGATTATACTGACTGAAGTTATAATAATGTCAGTTAGTACAATCTGGGGTGCCACCAGCAACCCAGATTATACTGACTGAAGTTATAATAACGTCAGTCAGTACAATCTGGGGTGCCACCAGCAACCCAGATTATACTGACTGAAGTTATAATAACGTCAGTCAGTACAATCTGGGGTGCCACCAGCAACCCAGATTATACTGATTGAAGTTATAATAACATCAGTCAGTATAATCTGGGGTGCCACCAGCAACCCAGATTATACTGATTGAAGTTATAATAACGTCAGTCAGTACAATCTGGGGTGCCACCAGCAACCCAGATTATACTGATTGAAGTTATAATAACATCAGTCAGTATTATCTGGGGTGCCACCAGCAACCCAGGTTATACTAACTGACGTTAGTTAAGAACACTAGAGTAATCTAGGTTATGGGATTATAATCTGTGTTGCTTGTGAACGAGGGCTCAGTGTTACTTTGTTCCGCTTACTACTGACACTATAGATCGTTCCGGCTTTGGCAACAAGCCCCGCCCACACACATTAGTTTGTGTACGTGTGACCGAGTTTGACCGAGGTCACATGACCAAAAGGCGTGATCCAATTGGTCAACGCGCACAGTTTGATTGACAGGCCGGAACGGTCTATTGAGGAGAACCAGGTGTTAAGAAGGAAGCTTGACCCATGCCATTATTCATATAAGACAAACACAATAGGGTACAACTTTGCATCCGTCTTGTTAGCAGTTTTTACAGTAGTTGAAATTTTGTTTTAAAAACCTGAAATCACTCATAAGTGTTTCAACATGTGATTGGACATGCTGGCTTATACTGAAAATAGTCTGAGTTGATTCATTTGTTGTTGTTTTTATTTTTATTCTTTTAATCGCCCTCAAATTTCCATAAAAAAGTGGACGGAAAAAGTTACCTGCCTTTTCTGTCCATTTTTTATAATGTAGTTTCAGAGTAATTGAAAAATTAATAATACTAATCGACTCAAATTATTTTCAGTGTTACGCCTGCATGTCCATTGGGTAGTTTCAGGTACTTCAACAAAACTTGCAACAATTGGAAAAAAAAAAGGACGAACACGATGGTAGATAATTGGTACACTTTATTGTGTTTCTCGTCAGAAAAGAGTTTGCAAATTTGATGCGCAGGAATCTGTTGGGAAATACTTTGTAGGTTCTAAAAGGAACAACATGAAATGACGGGCCTGGAATTTCGCAGAGGCCAAAACCTTCATTGTCCCACCCTCTTGGCTATGTTTGCCCCCTTTAAATTGCTCCTGTTAACGTTGTGTTTCCCTAATGGACGTGCCCCTCTTACTCAGGAAAAGTGGTCTTGCCCTCCACAGATGAAATTCCAGGCCCGAAGAGCACCTGGGCATGCTTCCATACACACACACACACAACAGTCGTCACGAAAAACAGGATTTTTTTTTATTTTCTGGCCGTCTGTATTTATGCATAAGCTTGATGAAGAAACTCATTGTCTGTACAATTGTATATAGTGTACATGAGTGTATGTATTTAACAATAATGGTTTACCTGTTTGAACAGAGTCTGTTGTAGCAGGCTACACAGCAATTGAGTTGAAGAATTTTATCCTGTGAAATTGTAACATAGCTTCGTATATGACGACAAAAAGGAAAAAATGTACCATAGATTGTGAGGTTTGTAAATGTGCATCCAGTATAAATTAATGTGTGCAAAAAAAAAAAGTATATGATTAATTATTCTGACAATTACGTAAGTTATTCTTAATCAAAGCTGTTAACTGTTGTATTGTTTATAAAAAAAAAGCCTGAGGGTGTTTTAGGTTTCAGAGAGGAGAATCGTCGTGACAGGATTTAAAATTCTACTGACTGGAGTATTTAACTATATGTCGTATTACTGATTAAGGGAAAGGTTTAGCTTTGAGCACTACATACTTGGCAGCACAGGCTGTATACTCCCCAGGGAGCTGAGATGTTTTAAGGAATGAAATAAATGGCCCAGTGACCAGGGGTAATAATGTTGGAGGGACATGAGCGTCACTGAGTGACGGAGTTGAGCGCTATATAAGAAGCCAAAAAAAGAAAAAGAAAAGAAAAGAAAGGTACTGTAATGCTGTTTTGGCCCAGAAGAATCGGGGGGGGGGGGGGGGGAGAACAGGGAAAAAAGCAACACCTCCCCCGCAGCTTGATTTGGGAAAAAAAGGAAGGAAATTTTATGTCACACAACTTTTCATTTTAGAGATCTCTTGAAGAGGGTGCATTTTCTATTTATATTAAAATCCCATTTAGTTTTAATTCATAATGTCAAAAAGAAGAGATTTTTTTTTATTGGGGGAAGGAGGGGGAGGGTTAGGAATTTCCCCAAACCAAACCTGTGATAGTGGTCATCTTGCTGTATTCACATTAATGTTTTATTTGATGAAGGGACTGTACGACAGTGATTTTTGGAAGAGTACAACCGTTCAAACGCTCACACTTTTAAGAAATGCTTTAAACAATGCAGTGAATGATTTTCTTTATATAGATGCTCTATGAGAAAATGCTCAGGTCTTTGTCACACACAGCCCTGTAAAAAATGTTTTGGGCTGCACGACTGAGTTTGCTGCCAGTGGTATCAGAGCATTGCCAGGCTGCAGTGCCGGGCCACAAACCCCCTGCAAGTCCCAGTGTACTGCAAGAGTACCAGAATGTATCATTGTGTACACATGTATACAGGGGGAGCCCAATCGATGTTCAAGGTTGAGAAAAAAAAACTTGCTTCAAATCCACAGTGCTTTGTATAATAATAATAGTGTACATTTATAATGCGCCATGTCTGTCATAAATGACACTCCTGGCACCAAATTATCAAATCTGGTGGAAATAATAAACTCACTCCGCGGCAGTGAAGTTATCCGAGAAGTCCCCTCGATCCACTAATCGAAAGTAGTAGTAGTCCCGGCCGATTTCCCACCTCCCTAGGCAGTACTTAACAAGCAGGACAGTTCTTTTCAGAACTAAGTTGTCTCCCGAATTCCAAAATCTACTCTGCGGTAGTAGAATAATAGCAAGACAAGTTCTCACAAGAACAATCTACTGTATATAGCAAAGTAGATATGATCACATGGTGTTACCGCAAACCAAATATACATTGATACCTCACCATGCAATGCGAGATTGTTACGAATGACGTAATGAGACAAAGCAACCATAATAAAACACCTTGAAAGGGATACAAGGTGAGGTGGCGCATATTGCTGCCAGACCATGCCAGAAACACCGGGGCAAACCCCTTCTCTTTTCGATAAGTGTACTGGGTCTTTTTACATGCATTACACAACGCACGGAACATAATATAATCTCAAGATTGAACAAGAAGCAAACAAAGCCAAAATCACCTTTGAAAAATGCAATGGCATGCAAATGGTATAAATGCAAAAAAAAGTTAAAATGGCCTCACTTTTGACCATAGCAGAGTCTTTCTCAAAGGCTGAATTATTTTTACTTGTGAATAGTTCAACAAGCTTTCCACCAATTGAGCTTTGTGATAATAAATTCAGTTCTTTACATGTGGTACTTTACGTATGTACTCTTCCAAAAAAAACAATGTTCTTTCCTTAAATTTGTAAAATGCTACGATTCGTTACAAATGCCAGACAATTCTGAACATGTCTAATTGAAATCAGTTTGTCAGCTTCAGTGGGATTGTTAAGTCAATTTTAGTAAAGTGTACATGCTCATGATTTTCCAACATGTACGTCTTGCTCCAAAGCTAGCACATGTGTGGTTAACTCAACCTTAATTCCAAGGTTTCACTCTTCCAATGGAAATTCTAAAGGCCTCGTCACACCAGACAATTAAAAAAAAAAATTTTTTTGTACAGGCAACTGGAGCGTAACTGCATGCAAAAGTAAACATTTCAGTTGAACAAGAGACATCATTGGTCACAGTGTCTTGCTGTCCCCAATAAAAATCGTGTAATTGTCAAATGGAGAGGGTTTTTTTTTTTTGGGGGGGGGGGGGTTCCCTGGACTGAAACTGGCTGGCTGTTAATTGCCTTGTGTGACATGGCTCTGGCCACAAGCGTTTGCATCTTGATTGAGACCTTGTGTCGTAAAAACCTCTACCAGTGGCATAACTTCAAGTTTCTTGTAAAAAAAAAAAAAAATCAAAGATATGAGCATTGCATTTCCAATGAGCATCTAGTAATCTGGGGAGGCAAACTGTGTAAAGTGGGCGTGGTTTATGGTTTATGGGTGGGCATGAGAGACTTTGGAATGATAGGTGGCAGCAGACTGACCAGATAACTTGTCATTGTTTACGTAGTTATGAGCATGTGCACATTTCTGAGAACAGTGGATTTACCTGGTAAGTCTGCTGCCACCTAGCGTCTTTAAGGTCTCCTATATTACTTGAGACTTACTATCCACAGGATGGACGTGCATAACCACCATGCAGCTTCCAAGTTTTTTTTCTTTTTGTAGGGTGGGGGGGGGGAAACCAGGGGTGTGTGGGCAAATCATAGTCAAGGTATGGTTGACGTAATCTAAATGGTATCTACCAGGCATACAGTCTGGGCCTTGCTCTATGCTCTGATGATGAATTTACTCTGAAAATATTCCAGAAAAAAACAACCCAAATTGTGTCAAAAAGGTCATAACATTTGCCAAGATGTCTTTATTATGAATATATAATTATTAGTCATGACCGTTGTTAGTGTTATGTCCCCTTTTTGTCATGCCATTGTGATTTACCGATACACTCAGTTGGTTTTGTAACAATCTGCATATTTTTGTTCACATTCGGGGTCGACGTTCATCACCCAGTTATATTTCTGCAAGGTTTGGGGCGGGTTGTATCGCCAAAAAATGGATATTACATGTACTGTGTGGAATTAAACATAAACAAAAATCGAAAAAGAAATTGTAGACTTCTGTTATTTTGCTTGTTTTTCTTTTGTAATTTAGTATTATTTGAATTTTTACCCATACATTGATATGTGTTACTGATTGTTTGCTAAGAACTGTATACTCGGCACTTTCCCGAGTCCAGTGAAAACAACCTCAGGAATGTTAGTAGCTAGAGGCAGTTCGTATCCTATATTTTAGCAGCGGGTACCGCAACAATTTTATAGGTGTTAAGTTTGCATCGGGATCGAATCCTACCCAGGTGATATGGCTGTGGTGTTTTTTTTCACAGGAGTTGGGAAATTGAGTATACAGTGCTTACCACACATTGATGTATGGGTAAAACACAAATACTATTCTTTATCCCCGAAGGAAATTTAACATCTATTAAATTTTGTATTTCAGCAGATGCATCAATCAATAGCAGTCAAGCATTCTTCTCAGAACCGCCACTGGTTCTTCTCAGAACCACCACTGGTTCTTCTCAGAACCTCAGAACCACCACTGGGTCTTCCCAGAATCGCCACCAGTTCTTCTAGGAACCACCACTGGTTCTTCTCAGAACCGCCGCTGGTTCTTTTCAGAACCACCACTGGTTCTTCTCAGAACCGCCACTGGTTCTTTTCAGAACCACAACTGGTTCTTCTCAGAACTGCCACTGGTTCTTCTCAGAACCACCACTTGTTCTTCTCAGAACCGCCACTGGTTCTTTTCAGAACCACCACTGGTTCTTCTCAGAACTGCCACTGGTTCTTCTCAGAACCACCACTGGTTCTTCTCAGAACCGCCACTGACTCTTCTCAGAACCGCCACTGACTCTTCTCAGAACCACCACTTCTTTCAAGAAGAGATGACCACTTGGTTGTCTCCCGTAAACTGTTTTTTTTTCTTACTTCTTACACCACGCAAAGCCTCTAACCTTACTTAAAGAGGGGCTTCAAGGCCGAATTCAGTTTTGTGAGGCACTCATTTTCAAATAAATCCTTATGAAAGTGGGGGAAAAATTACAAGTGTCTACCCTCATGTTTAAATGGTGTAAAAATGTGTTTGAAACCCTTCCAGTGTGATTTTGCAAAAGTCCCAAAACTTCCAATGACTTCACATTTCAAATATATGGGTCTGTTTATTTTTGTACAGAAAATGTTTGGTCCAATCCTGATTTTCGGTGCTATTAACATACATACATACATACAAAGAGGCATTTAATATACCGCCATTCCATCTAGATCACAGCGGTTACACTGCAAAAATAAGCTAGTCAAAACAGCGCTAATCAGTCGTAAGAGACATGACTTTGACTCATGTTAGTCAAAACCACGCCTCACACAACTAACCAACGCTGCCCTGACCAACCTACTTTTACAGTGTGTGATGAGGTAATATATACAAAAAACAAAAAAATGGAGTTAACACAGAAGGGCATTGAATTTGACCTTTTGATGCAAAAATTTCCTCCTTGGAGTGTACAGGCCCATTTGTTGATATCCAATGTTTCCTCATGTTTCAAATTGGCTCTAAAAGAATATTTTACACTATTTTAACGTGAGGTTAAAGACTTGTAATTTTGTTCCCCACTTTCGTAAGGACACTGTGGAAAGAAAATGAGAGCATCGCAACAACTGATTATGACCTCGGAGGCCCTCTTCAAAACAGTTATAACAAAGCTTACTTTCTAGGTGAAGTGTCACCAGCTGAATGTACGCTTTTATATGTTGTGGTTCAAAGGGCATCCTTGGAAGACCAGGAGCAAAAACCACAATGGAGCAGGACATTTTTCTTGTTGGATTTTATCATGTGAGTTTCTTTCTGTTTTTTTTTTTCTTGCACTAAAAGCATGTAACGTACAAAAAAATTTGACGGAGCATTAAACCATCTTGGATTGAGGTGTTTCGTTTTGGGAGAAAGTCTGTCTTCTCGGTGTACTTGGGTACCAAGTTTTGGAGATTTAAAAAAAAAATGCATATTTTGGGGAATATTGATTTTCAAGAGAAGCGCCCATGGTACAAAGTACGTACCTGTATTTCTGATAATGAACACATACTCATGCAGCTCTCAGACGGTCCTCCCATCAATGAATTTAGAACAGTGGCACAGCCAGGGGTGGGGGGGGGAAAGGGTGGCAGCTACCCCCCTGTGGAACATCTCCCCCCCCCCCATCAGCCTCTGGACAACGTGAAAGTTGCTGTAATCAGGCAATATTAGGCTTGACCTCAACTGAAATTGCCCCCTCTTCAAATACCTTGCCCCCTGCCAAAGAGATGCTGGCTATGCCACTGATGTAAAACAGGGAAAAAAATTCTGGCTAGGACCTCAAAACACCCTTGCTTTGTTCATTACTAGTGAATATTAATATATATTTTTTTTTTTAACAAGTTGGAAATACCAAATATACATTGTACACGAGGCATTATCACCACTGTACTGCACCCTCCAAGGGGAATTTCTGTTTAAACGATTCAGATTAGAATTGATTTAATGCTAATCTCTTTCATCTAATATGTTTTGTCTTTTATCTTCATAATGCATCAGAAGCATGCAGGCAACCACAAGCGCTTTTTATCCCCATGCTGTGTAGACATCTGACATCAACACCAACCACCTCGAGCTAAACTTGACAGCTTCTTCCCAATCGTCGAATTCAACATATATGGCCATGATGATGATGATGAAAGAGATTAACCAGAAAACACACATCTATGTCAGTGGTCTGTAGTACAGTCTCACAATTTAATTATATATTAACATAGCTGGTTTTTGTTTTATGGCCAAAGCTTTTAATTACAGTAGATTAAAATAAAAATGAAAACTGCATAAATGCAGACAGAGAAAAAGAATGTAGTAATAACGTCTAAATGTGTAAAAAGGACTGACAAACACATTTAATCACTCAACATCATCATTTGGCTGACATCAAAGTATTTTCAATCACAAACCCCACCCCACCCCAACCCCCCACCCAGACTCCTATTTAAAAACATCGTTCATTAGGCATTGCCAAATATTTAAATCTGCTGTCTATGCAGGGCAACAAGGGAATTCCATGTATGCATAATCATTGAGTAGGTAATTAAAACAATCGGTACCAGCACAAGCTGGATGAAAAATGAGATAATTTTAAGCAGACATAGAATATTCATTGCTCATTAAAAAAATACTTTTTAACAAAAAGTACTTTTGAATTTCTCAACAGCTTAAATACAGTACACCTTGGCACAGATAGAACGTGCTGTTGTTTTGGGCGCAACCCTAGCTAGTTTAAATGCAAATATGGATAACGAGACGAACTCAACAATCGTTGTGACAGATGAGAACTCACCTCAGTACATTCAGGCATGTATAATGAAAAGTTTGTAAGATCAAGCTAGTTTTAAAGCCCCAGCTCAACACTGGTAAGAAGAAAAACATAAATGTTCACAGATTTACATAATGATGGTAGAAAACTTTCCTTGAAACATTTCAGCCTGAAGTGTTGTTGTTTTAAAATGATAAATGAAATAAGATCCAAAATAAGTTTTCGTCTCAGTGAGACGCACGCAAACTCTGCCTATAGGAATGCATACAAAAATGCAGAATGCATTTTTACCCTTTTCTCGCAAATAAAACACTGCAATGAGCTGAAATTTTCACAGGTTGGTTTTATTACAATATCTTGATTTGTGCAAAGAATTGAAGCATTTACAGACACTTTACCAATGTTGAGCTGGGGCTTTAAGACTGCAGTAAGCTATAGTGTGCTGCAAGCTTAAATTTGTACGCTTTTTTGAAGCTCGTCGCAATATTTGTGATAAAATTTGTGATACTGCAGATTGTTTTCAAAGATAAATAATTAGTATAGTATATCCTTTTTCCTTTGTGAACTCTGAAGGTAATTCCTGAAGATGAAACAAAGATATTCTCCCTGACGACTCATCATCATTTTGATTTACAGGATCTCAAGACGGCCAACAAAGTTGTTATGATTGTCTTACTGGTCTTCATCATGATGGGCATGGGCTGTTTGGTCAGCCCCGGTGACTTTAAAAGAGTGGTAGGTTGATTTATTCATTAAATCGTTAAATCTATCTGTTTCTTTTTGTATTAATGATGGACGAGTGGATTATCCAGCAGGGCTGATTATGGGCCCTCATTATATAAAAGAAACATCAAAGACAATATGTAAAAATAGACAAGACATCAACCGATAAAAAGTACTTTAAATAAAACACTAATAGGGGAAGAGGCAGTTATGTTTGTCTCGCAACGGATTCATTTACCCCTCCCTGTTCTTAGCTGTGCTGTGAAGAGATTTGCAGTTATATCTCGTCATGTCATTTTTCTGCACATTGGGGCAGGTTTCTATCCCTTCAAAAAAGTAGCCCACACCTCGAGTGGCCTTTGAGCCTTGTGATGGGCGAATTGCATACAAAAAATAAGAATAAGCATAAAGCACCAAAAATGTTGCACAATCAAATAGAAATAAAGCTAAAAGTAGAATCCCCCTTCCCACAAGCCCAACTAGAAGATAAGGTAAAGCTTAAAAAAGACCAAAAGTTCACAAATACAGAAGCAAGAAAAAAGTCTGACAAACCACTTTCCCCGGTCCAATATCAACAAGAATTTGCAATGGGAGACTTTGGTGGACTATGGTTGCATCCATGCAGCAGACTTAACAATAAATGCATTGTTCTCAGAAATGTGGATCTCCATCTGGTAAGTCTGCCACTTTTGAAATTATTTACCGTGAAAACACAGTGGAGGACTATTTTTCCTTGAATTTACTGTGAACAAAATGATGGTTGCACATTCACAGCATTTTCATTAGCCATTTTGAGATGTGGTAGACACATAAAAAGTGCACTATTTGAATCGGGTAAATCTGTCTGTATACACCCTAACCAAACAGTGCACTCCTATAGTGTCTGCCATATCTTTTGTCCTTCGGATGGGACATTAAACCGTGGGTCCCGTGTACTAGGATAGGTAGTGCACAAAAAAGAACCCAGAACACTTATCGTGGAAGAGTAGGGGTTTACCCCGGTGTTTCTGGTTCACATGGCAAGCACCCTTATCTACAGGTTTCCTCAGGCTTGAGAGCTACAGTGATTAAGTTCACTTATGAGGCACCCTTGGTTTCATTACCAGAAATATATTATAACAATAATAGTAACAATAATGATGATGATGATGATGATGATGTAGATGATGATGATGATGGGGATGATAATGATGATGATGATTGATGATCGATGATCGATGATCGATGATCGATGATCGATGATTGATGATTGATGATGATGATGATGATGATGATGATGATGATGATGATGATGATGATGATGATGATGATAAGGCTAATGGCATTTACACCCCACAGCATTTGCCCACTGGGATCACGGCAATGTCACTGTCATTTCACGGCAAATCACTCGTCTCGGAACAAAAAAAGGGAAGAAAGTGGGATAATCCAGTCAAGTTGATTTGACAATAAGTTTGACAGCTTTCGGTAAACCCAAACAGTTCTATTTAAAAGATACATGAATGGTGGATTACCTATGGGTACAAAAGAGTGAACAATACAGCAAAGGATTAACTTGACCAGCGGAGTTAATGAGCTGGCCCCAAACAGCAATTTTACAGTGTTTTCACGGCCACATTTTTTCATGGCATTTGCATAGTCATTTATGCCATAAAAAATGCTGTCAGCAATTTTTTAGTTCACAGGAAAATCAAGGTAAAACAGACTTTCACTATATTTTCACGGCCAAGAGGTTCTTGCTGCCACCAGATCTGATCAGTCCTTTTTATATAGACCTGATGAGATCAGATCTGATCAGTCCTTTTTATTTAGATCTGATGAGATCAGATCTGATTAGTCCTTTTTGTATAGATCTGATGAGATCAGATCTGATCAGTCCTTTTTATATAGATCTGATGAGAACAGATCTGATCAGTCCTTTTTATATAGATCTGATGAGATCAGATCTGATCAGTCCTTTTTATATAGATCTGATGAGATAAGATCTGATCAGTCCTTTTTATATAGATCTGATGAGATCAGATCTGATGAGATCAGATCTGATCAGTCCTTTTTATATAGATCTGATGAGATCAGATCTGATGAGATCAGATCTGATGAGATCAGATCTGATCAGACCAGATCTGATCAGATCAGATCTGATCAGTCTTTTTAAATTAACCTCAATCTGATGAATAAGAATTTTTTTCGTTTCAGCTACGCCGCCCCTTCTGTGTTTTCATCGGATTCTGCTCCCAGTTTATTGTCCTCCCCCTGTCGGGGTTTGGTTTGGCCCACGCCCTGCGTCTGAAAGCTGGCTATGCATTGGGAGTCTTGGTCACAGTCACTTGCCCCGGGGGTGTCACCTCCAACCTGTATACCTTTTGGAGCAGTGGGGATGTTTGTCTCAGGTAAAACATTAGATTATAAAATTATCAAGCAATAAACCACATGGGAAAGCGACTGGGTAAATTTGAAATCAATTTTGGGGTGAACAAAGAAAAAGTTACTGGAGCAGGATTTACACCTGCTACCACCGGTACGTTAAACCAGTGGTCGCAGGTTCAAATCCCGCTCCAGTCAATTTTTCTTTGTTCACCCCAAAGATGATTATAAAATTATAAAAGAAACATTGCACCATATTTTGCATAGACGCAAACTAACTGTACACATTTTTTTTTACAGCCCATTAGAATGGGAACAAATAAACTGTGTCCTGTAATTGTTCCTCTCAGCTCTAACTGAAGAGCCATTTCATTATTTCGCCTTCTGCTACTGACAGTATCACCATGACGGCCTTTTCAACAGTCGTTGCCATGGGAATGATGCCTCTGAACCTGTTGATCTACTCCCGATCCTGGACGAATGAAGGAGCTGTGATTCCTTACAGTAGCATCATCATTTCCCTGGTCCTCATCCTGGTACCTGCACTCATTGGTATGCTTATAAAGTACAAGAAGCCCTCCTGGTGCCCAATCGTTACAAAGGTAAGCTGTAGATTGCTCTCCGGGTAGCAATTTTTCCTTCTGCAGTTGTGAATTGCCATCCTCGAAACTTATTTTTTAAAGGATTCCCTTTTTGGGAATCGATTCTAACAAACAAAAGTTCCCCATTGAAAATCATTACGACGGTAGCAATTTCGGACTGCAGAAAAAAAAAAAAACCTCTGGGTAAGCTTTAGCTGTTCTGCCATCATCTCGCCTGCAGTTTTTTTGCACACATGAGTGTGTTTATTTATGGGAAGGCGTCAACACAAAAAGCCATTACATAGGTCAACAAAAATGAATTGACAAGTGTTTTGATGTCTAAATATGCAGTGGCAATTTTTTACATTATCTGACAAGCTCAGCTCGGGTCGATTTTGAAAAACAGATTTGTGAAAATGCTGATAGTTATAAGAGATCAAGCACAAACAAGACGGATGCTTTAAATGCGTAAACGAAAGTGTCGTTCAGGGAAAAGTATTATTATCAACTCACGGCTTCCCATACAAAATGGTGGCCAGAGTTTGTCTTCAAAGGACATGATACAGTGACTAACAGTTACAGTGCTGGTAACTGACTGCAGATCTCGGCAAAGTGAATATTTAATTCATTTGCTTCTTCTATCATGAGATATGACTGATCGGACTCTCTGAACATTTGGAGGTGGAGAGAAACCTCAACCCCACCCCCTCGAACAAATACAACAAAAATACAAATAAGTAAATTTCAGCTAGGAGTATAATTTTACTCTTGCTTTTCAATTCCAATCCCCCCTCCAATAAAAGAAAGTTAAATGAGAGTGAGATACTCTTTTGGAAATCTTTCAATTGAGGCATGTCATGTGAATACTTTCCTGGTTCCTCTAGGACCTGGGGTGGATTTCACACGCTACTCCCAACTTAAGACTTGTCCTCACTTATGACTAGTTCCATTTAGGACTATGTTACTCGTCATATCTTGAGATAAGATTAGTCCTAGCGCTTTGTGAAATCCAAACCTGTTTCAAATGCAAACTTTGTTCCAAGACAAGCCGTTCGGATCGGATGTGTAGACCTACAACACCCTGTCAACAGCAACATGATTATGATGTCTTCTTAAATCTTTATTTTGCAATCGTCTTCCCAGCTTGGAAGCTTTTTCGGCTGCCTTAGCATCGCTGTCACCCTTGTCTTGATTGGCTTCATCAACCCGTCTATGTTCTCCTCTCCGTGGCAACTCTGGTTTGCCGCCTTCATCTTACCACTCCTCGGCTGCATCTTTGGCTACCTGCTCGCCTTCATCCTCCGTCGACCCCACATTGAGTGCCGCACCATCTGCTTTGAGACAGGTGCGCAAAACATCGGCTTGGCCTTGACCCTTCTCCTGGTCACCTTCCCAGATAGCGACCTCCTGAAAGATATGTTCATCTTCCCGACTCTCTACGGAGCTTTTTTGATTCCCATCGGGTTTTCAATTCTTGGGATTTACTTGATTTGGCAAAAGTGGCATGGAAAAAGGCAGGATCAGTTACCCAACAAGGAGAAAGACTCTCCACAAGAAGAGGCCCTTGAGATGCTCCAATAAAGCCTTCCTTTTTCTTTGCTGCACCCTAAAAACATCTTCAGTAAAAAGTTTAAGATTTTTCTGGTACGAGAAAAATGTAATATGTTGTCCACATTTCTTTGTAATCGGTGAGCTGTCAGATTTAAACTAATCTCAATTTCGATTTTTTTTTAAATTTAAATTACCAATTAATTTTACACTCTTCAGTGGGTCTTTGTTGTAATACATGTACGTGCATTTGGTGCAGTTTTTGAGGTGATAGAATAATAAAGAGAAGCCAAACAACCACAATTATGGCAAATTGTTTTGCATTGAAAGAATGTTTTTTGTGTTTCATTCTCACAGAGATTCAAAATTGACTAGTTTTTAATTTTACTAAATGAGCTTGCCTTTACTTGACATATGAGGCGGTGTTCTCAACAATCTAATTGAGTTGAGCATGTTATGAATGGTGTTGTTTTTCAATAAAAAATGCCTTACATGAGCAAATATTGGAAATGCTTTTGCAAAAAAGAATTGCAAAGTTGACCATCAATGCAGTTAATAATAAGGTAATGAAAGCAATAACATTCCTTAAAGGGGCTGTGTCGTCATGATTATAGCAGTTAGTAAATGAATTAAACTGCTTACTACGTGGGCGTGCGCGCCGGCAGTCACATCACAGTTTGACAAAGACGGCACCCTTTGTGATTTTACCGCAAGTGCGTGCGTGTGCAGTATCTGGGGGGAGTTGATCTTTCCATGCACAGCCACAGGCCTGATATAATCATGACGACATAGCCCCTTTAAGCTAAATAAAGTTGTTCCACAAGGGGCAGCTGCTTGGTGGAAATGGCGTGGTTTAATTGGAATCATGCACCCAAGCTTTGGGGAACAGTATTGAGGCTTGTATAGTCAACATAAAACCATGAACCATATTGAGGAGATATTCTTTCTGGGTCGATTGGAGGAGGAGGGTGCACTTCACCCCCCCCCCCCCCCCCCCCCATAGATGATGTGACTACGCCCTGCCGCAGTTACGCCAAACGCATCGACCCTGGCCTTCAGTCCCCTCGACCCCATAAACGTAATGTAACACAAGACGGACTGTGCGAAGAAGACAACAGGGGACGACTTAACTCCGTTTTAACTTTTTACTGATCGATAGAGGGCGGGCTAGGTAACAGTTTGAAAGCCAAACAGGGAAAGGAAGGTGGATTTTGTTGTCGAAGAGTTTCTGCGATTTATGGTAATGTATTGAATCTGTAATGTACATTTAATTTTAAAGTTCATTTTTAATGGCGCTTTATGAAAGTGAGTAATAATTAATATCGTGAAGTTGATGAGAACAAGAAATTCGCTGTCCTTATTATAGTGTTCAGTGTTGTAACCAAATCATTTTTTCTCAAGTCAAGTCAAGTCGTAAGTCATTTTCCCTCAAGTCACAAGTCAAATTTTTGCAAGTCAGGTCAAGTCACAAGTCACATAATGTCCCAAAATGAAGTTTACTCTCATTATGTTGTGACAAACTTAAGTACAATCAAATAGCCCAGTTATTAAATTTAATCAATGAATCAAAGCTCATGACACAATGCAAGCTGGGCGCATGGTGATGTAGGGAGAATTTTAAGAAATGTATTTATTTAATTGTATTTATCAGAAGTGAAATACTTTTTTAAAACCACATGTAACCTTATTTGATATGTTATGTGTTACACAAAGGCAAATTGGAGTCAAAATTATTGATTTGTATGGTTAATTTTGAGATAATTTATGTAAATATTGTACAAACTCTTAATACATTAGACAAGCCTGTACAGCCTCCTTTGCAGCCGTCTCGGTCACTATTTTTGTACAAGCGTAATGCCTACAATAATACAGTCCAACAGAGCTGCCTGTCCCAAACAGATTGTGTGGAAGAATACACGGTATACGCATTGATGTAAGTCCATAGGCAGCATGCACATCAGAGTGTGTGCAGCCCGAACTTCGATATGACAACAAGCGCTCGAAACATCCAGATTCGTCGGTGTGCGCAGATCCTATTTTTCATGAAAACGTTTTTAAGAAATTTTTTTTTGGCTTTTGCATTGTTATTAAGTCTAAATCAAGTTAAATTATTCGTGTCAATTCCAAACTCTCAAGTCATTTTTGCTCAAGTCAAGTCAAGTCACAAGTCATTTTTGCTCAACTCAAGTCAAGTCGCAAGTAAAAAAAAATGGTGACTCGAGTCAATAACACTGATAGTGTTGGAGAACACTCACTGTAGCCAGCCAGCTTAGTTAGCTATCGCATTGGCGTCTGTGTGTGTGTTTGGAGGCTAGCGCATCAAGTTGTGCAGCGATGAAAACTGTCGTCTGCTATTCTGGCGATGGGGTTTCGATCGGATAACAGGGAAATTCTTCGGAAACAGAATCTCAACTTGGTGTGTGGATTGGTCTTTGGATCCCATAGAAGTCTGCATTGTTTTTGTGTTTTTGACTCCCCAAGGCTATTGTCAAATGTTGAGGTCACTATGGGCTATGGCTGAAACAAAAGAAATGTGGTCCAAGACTTCCTTGCTCTAAGTTATGACTAGACCTACATAACCTACACCCAGTAACTGGGGCGCTGTACTCCTATTTTTTTTTGATTTTGACATTATCGGTCGTACTAGCACCCCAGCATGAAACATATAGCAACTGGACCAGCAGGCCGATTTGAAATGCCTAAGACTCAACAGAATTGCTGGAAAATTGCCTACTGGCTTCTCCAAATATCAAAGGTTAAATAAAAATAAATGCATTTAACTGTACTCATGATCATTTTTTGTCCTCCAAATTGATGATTTTTTTTGGCCAACTAATAAAAGTGCAGTCGTTACGATCTGCATTTTACTACGCGACATCAACTACTGTTTCCTAACAAAAAGGATTGTGTGTTTGCTGACGCCCTGACTTGCATATTGTTTTGCGCAGTCAACGCAGGTTACCAGCTGTGTAGAGCGTGCGCTCGGTCAATCAACTTCTATACAGTGCGGATTGCGTGTTGGCGTATGGGGATTGGTATCCTGTCTTCTTGTACCCATCCCCAAGCTGTGTCCTCCTAACTTGGATTAATTGCATCCCATCTCATTTAAAGCTAATTTTGCTCTAATTGTTGAAGATTTGGTCACAGGATGGTTTCTTGGTATAGACCTTGTGCACGTGACATCACCGACCACTTACAATCATTTTGGTGATCACCAGCATGTATTTCAGTCGCATGCAACTGATACAATTATTCAAAAAATTCTTCATTATGAGAGTAAGCTTGGTATGTGAACTCATTAAGTGTCGTAGTAGTTTTCAGTTTTTCGGAAACGATTTATTACAATATTCCCGCTCGAATCTGTTAAATATTTATAATAAACATGAACCTTGTGTACTTTTCTTGTGGGGAGGTGATCACCAAAGTGGTTATGTTGAAAGCATGTGTGTGACCTATGAACGAAGTTGCACAAGGTCAGGACAAGATTGATCCTAGACAGTTTGGCAATTATTAAAGGTGTCTCCACCTCACACTACCTAATCCCCTTAATTCATCATTTGTTCCAGGGAGCTGAGGAAAGTGGTAATCTGGGAACGGTGTTTCTCACCGATTTCTCTTTGAGGCTTTCTACCTTATTGACCCGTATACCCTTCTTGTTGAAAAGGTCGTTGGCCCTGGAGTTCGCCGATCTATCATTCCCTGGATTTGAGATTTTCTCCATCTCAGACAACAATGTGTCAAATATGATATTACTCTTTCTGACTATGTGTTTTGTTTTTAAAGGTGTTGTGCCCCAAGGGGCAAAGTTAGGCCCAGTTGGGTTCCAATTTGTAGTTAATGATGCTGCTCGGGGTTCTGAATCACAGTACTGGAAATACATTGACTACCTGACAGGGCTTGAATGTTACACTGGACCGCAGGCCCGAGGCCAGTGATTTTAGTGTGGGGGCCAGTAAACAGTAAAAGTCCGGTGGGCTTGTGTTTTTCAATTGAATAAACAATATCTCACTTAGATAGAAACAAACGAATTATATTCAAATGTTGACTTTGAATGTGATGAATACCTTTCAATTCCCTCGGGTCATAAAGTATACTTAATACCAATAAAGACAAATCAGATGAAACTTCTCTTACATGCCTCAGTGCTTGTTGAAATCAAGACAGTTAAACATATGCATGTTCAGGAAGTTTTTCTAAATAAGATTTTGTTTTTTTAAATGTAAAAAACAATTCTGGTCCAGTAAACACTTGGAGCCAAAAGCCCTGCCGTCTTGTGGATTATCCCCCAAAATTTGAGCCCTGCCTGACATTTGCTGAGAATGATATTGTTTCTGAGCCTAGTTACGTTCAGAATGACAGTCCTCGATCTTAAGAAAAACGGGGGCAGGCCTTTGCTGGCCAAATGAGACAAATTGTACAAGGGCATGCAGGCCAAGTTGGTAGTGACAGTGCAATTTTTTCTGAAGGGCATGCTGGCCAACTCGACAGGGCTTGAGGCCAATGGCCTCGGTGGCCTCGGTTAAGATCAAGGCCTGGAGTGATCTAGATAGCTTTTTAAAAAAAAATGGTTTGTTGAAAACTTACTCAGACTTAATCCCAGCAAGTGTGAGGCCCTCCAGGTCAGTTTCAATAAAGCTCCGCCACCTCATACTGATTTTAAAATGGGGACTGAATCCATTTCTTAAGTTGACGAGGCAAAGATTCTTGGGATTAGGCTTCAGAATAACCTGAAATGGGATGCCCCAAATTAATGGGAGACTTTTGAGACGCTGGCGGCAGCAGACACAACGGTCCTTTTGAACAGTTCAAAGCATGCACGCACATGCTCAGTTTTGCTTCAAACCACTGGTGGAAACTGAAAAAGGACCGTCCAAAAATCTCCCATTACATGTTATGAAATGCCAATAAAAGACATTTTTTATGTTAAGATCATTGGAATGCTGTGGATTTGACTGTGAGGAGTTGAAGACTGTTTATAAAGGATATATGTGAGATCTACGCTAGAACATGCTGGTGGCATTCTGGTTTGACAAAAGAAAAAGTAATGATATTGAAAGAATTCAACGAAGAGCTTGCCGAACCATCTTGGGTTGTTCATACTTTTCTTATACTGATGCCTTACAAGTGCCTCCCCGCTTTGTGGCTGTGGTGAACCCCAGACGATGTACCATTTGATAGCCGACTGCCCTGACACTTGTCTTAATGGTGGCATCACAGTCCTTCATCAGGCTGAGGACCTGGCCATCAACTGGCTTACTAGTGATCTCATCCCTCCATCCAGGTTGTCAAGTCATGGCAGATGTCTCTGTAGTTCTTCCGAATTGTACAGCTCCTTGTCAGAACCACTCGTTTTCAAAAAACCTAATACCTTATTTTATTAATTTGCTTAATACTTAAATTCTTGTGATTTTTCTCTTTTTAGGTCTCATACTGTATCCCATTTTCCTTTGTTTTTTTCCCAGTGCAACTTCCTAGCATTTCTAAATCGACTCTTTGCTTAGTTATACTTTTGAGTTTGCCCCCTTCTTGTTTTTAGGCTTCTATTTTACTTCTAAAAAATAGAGCGATTGCACGACAATGTTTACACGCGGTCACGTGACCCCCTATCGGGTATGACTTATACAGTTGGTGAAAAAATAGGTGTAAAGAGATAGGCCGCAACACAGAGTGTGTTCGAAAACAGTCGATTATACTTTCGTTAAGCGATGAATTAGTTAATCAGCCCCATTATTTAAAGTAGTATGGTGTGGCATTAATTTAAATCACATCTCTGTTTCATAATTTAACAGAATTCTTCTGAAAAGAGGTTTTTTTAGCCATGCACTCCCGCCATCGGACGACTATTATGTAGCCACCCGTCTGTTATTTTGTATGTAATGTTGGCCTAAATCACTGTAAAAAAGGATAAAAAACGTTGGAAAAGTGAGCATTAATACCTAGCCCTGCAGAATTTCAAATAGGCAAAGGAATGACACAGTTTTGGAAAGCAATTTCTTTGGAGGATTTCAGCTTCAAAACTTTGAAATGTTTGTGTTGAAAAGTGTGTGGTGATCGCGGACGTCTGGCCTAACGTTCCGTCGTGCGCTGTACACATCGTGCACATTTATACGGTACTTTTATAATTTTCAAGACTTGCTGGAACTGTCCTTACTGGCTTTATTCAGCCACTTGAAGGTCTTTGGTACAAACTCTGGAATATGTTTCACAGATTTCGAGCAAGAAAAGCCTCGATCGAATAAACTAAGTGCATTAATCATCGTGTGCCGTACCACCCTTTCCTATGGAGGATTACGTGTGTGTTTACATTTTTTAACCAACAGGGGTCACGTGACGTAGGTCGCGCAATCAGTCTTTTGTAACTTTTTTTTTTACAGCTTTCAGTGTTTGTTACTAATACTTGTATTGTCATTCACATCCAATTTGGCCTGTTCGCCCCAAAATGTGAAATAAGATGAAATAAAAATGGAAGAAAGAAAGGGGAAAAAAACGAGACGCAATGACTATCTTCTCCAAGCACTGTCAGACAAACTGCATGTTTTTCATTACGTGGAAATGGCTTCATGCTTGAAGCCTTTCTCAGATTCAAATAGTTTAGCGAGAAATTAACCTCTTTCTCAAAAGACTACGTTACTTCAAAGAGAGTCTTTTCTCACAATGTTTTATACTATCAACAGCTCTGTTGCTCCTCACCAAGTAAGTTTTTATGGTCATTAATTTTTGGAGTAATTACCACAAGTAATTGTAGTCTTAAAACACACATCAGTAAATTGATAAAAATGCATCCTCTATGCAAATTTAAAACCTATCAATCGGTAGAAATTAGAAATGTAGTCAATTAGTAGAAATGTAATTAGTTATTAATCTGTACCAGCATTTAAGTATATGTGCAAAAAGAAATAATACGTGATCTGAATTTAATGCTGTACTTTCACAGGTCCTGTTTAAAGAGAAAACCGATGATTGGATATTGATGTGTCTGCCCTTCATGAGTTTTACATCAATCAAGTTGGTAACACGCAGCATGAATCTTTGGATTTATAGCTGACAGCATACCGGCCCCCAGTGCTGTCTTTACATGTACCTTCCCAACCGTGTGATACGTTTTCTGTTGAGTTGCAAAGAGTTGAGGGTGATTGTAAAAAGGATCCCTTTTCGCCCCCCCGGGGTAGTTAAAATGCTGAGCTCGTGTTGTACACCGGTTTGACATTACCATCGGAACTGGTGGGGATCAGCAGGAAGGTGCTCACTTATGCTCAAGTCCGCTGGATTCTCTGAGATGTAAGTATAAAAGATGGTTTTTAAAAGTTATCCCTTACCACCTCGACTCTTTATAGGCCAAATACATCATTGGGAAGATAGAAAATCAAAAACAGAGAGGTTCACAGATTTTCACAAAACTTACAAGGTATGAAGATGGTCATGATGAAAAACTACCCTTGAAATATATTTTTTTTGGCCTGAAATGCTGAAGTTTTTAGAAATGAGTAAATCAAATAGGTTTGATCTTCCGAGACGAAAACTCAATGTTCTGAAGCAATGAAAACATATGAGGGTGTTTTTCGCTTTTTTCTTCTTCTCATGACTCCAATGGCCAATTGGAGGTTAAACTTTCACAGGTTTGTTATTTCAATTTTCATGTATATGCTGGGCCGCACAAAGTGCCGATACTGACCTATGTTGTAAGTGGGCTTTAAAAATCCAACTTGATGTGTTCGTTTGATTGTGTGGTACCAAATTAAGGGGGGTAGGTAAATTCATGGAGGTGGTTAGACTTAATGGAGTGTGCTGGTAAACTGATTGTATATTTTTACAACGGATCAGGCATAATCAGAGTCCAACATTTTAGGTCATGAGTGGCCATAATGTGGTGTTCATTTATTTATCAAAGATATGACCCCACTCTGACGTCTCCTTCAATTTATTACCCATAAGAATGTCTCAGTTTTGACTTGGGCTAAAATCATGTGGTAAGTGTGTACATTAAACAAATTTAGGTAAACTGACGGTAAGTTGTTTTTCCTATTCATTCAGTCTGACCTTGTCATGAAAGTTACACCGTTTCAATGGCCCTGTAAATACTTAAATACCCATATTGTTATTATAATTTTTTTTTTTGTAAGAACCATTCACTATCAACAATGGATTGTACAGCAAAAAAAAAACTGATAAAAGACATTTCTTGCTTTTAAATCATTCTCTCATGCCTCACTTAAAGTTAAATGAATTGTTACCATTAGTGTTGAAAAGCCCAATTGCAAAAAAAAAAAAATTAAACAAAAAAAACAACAGCTTGAGGCATTTTTTAATGAAGCAAAACACCAGATATGACCTCGGTAACTGCAAGTGAATAATGCCCTTTGAATTTCTTGAGTGGGGAGCTTTGCAGCAGGGGAGGAGTATTGAAATGAATTGAAATGCCGGGCTGACCTGCTTGCTGAGTGTATAACAATGCAAAGCTTCAATGTTGTGAGAGTGGTTGCAAAACATAGAAGATCATCTGATGGCTTTAGAAACTCAACGATGCATTGCCTGCATTTGGATGAAAGTAACTGGGAGAACTTTTGGCCTACCACATTGTCATTAACTCCAGCTACACTGTATGTTTGTTGAGTGCCTCGGGCTGTATTTGGGAAATGCACAATTGATTTAGTAACCAATAGACCGATTGCGCGACAATGTTTACATGAGGTCACGTGACCCCCTATCGGGTATGACGTCATACAGCTGGTGAAAAAATACGTGTAAAGAGATAGGCTGTGACACATAGTGAGTTCGAAAGTTCAGCCCCTTTATTTAAAGTAGTATGGTGTGGCATTAATTTAAATCACATCTCTGTTTCATAATTTAACAGAATTCTTCTGAAAAGAGGTTTTTTTGGCCATGCACTACCGGCGTTGGACGACTATTATGCAGCCACCCGTCTGTTATTGTGTTTGTAATGTTGGCCTAAATCACTGTAAAAAAGGATAAACAACGTTGGAAAAGTGAGCATTAATACCTAGCCTTACAGAATTTCAAATAGGCAAAGGAATGACACAGTTTTGGAAAGCAATTTCTTTGGAGGATTTCAGCTTCAAAACTTTGAAATTTGAAAAGTGTGTGGTGATCGCGGTCGTCTGGCCTAACGTTCCGTCGTGCGCTGTACACATCGTGCACATTATTTTATATGGCACTTTTACAATTTTCAAGACTTGCTGGAACTGTCCTTACTGGCTGTATTCAGCCACTTGAAGGTCTTTGGTACAAAGTCTGGAATATCTTTCACAGATTTCGAGCAAAAAAAGCCTCAATCGAATAAACTAAATGCATTAATCATCGTGTACCGTACCACCCTTTCCTATGGAGGATTACGTGTGTGTTTACATTTTTTACCCAACAGGGGTCACGTGACATAGGTCGCGCAATCGGTCTATTACCCATCGCATATCCTGGGTACAGACGTTGACAAGTACTTAATTGAATTTATACTCGACTCATTATAGAAGTACATTCGGTTTGTGGTAACACCAATAATAACTTAGTACTTATGTGTATATAGCCCATTTTACAATAACGTCTCAATGCGCTTTACATTAGTGCCCTGGTCATTGGGCCAATAACATTCCTGTAATCTTTCTCAGCTCTCTGGGGAGTATACAGCCCCAAGTTGCCATGGCGCTCTGAAGGCTTTTTCAAACACAGTATCAACCTCTACATACCCTCGCAGTGGGTAAAGAGAAGCAATTATATAGTAAAGCGTCTTGCTCAAGGACGCAAGTGTCACGACGGTGACCTGAACCAGCATCCTGTTGACTTGAACACCAGAACTTGAGTCTGGTGTAGTGGATTGCTCAGCCTTGACACGCTACATGACATGTGAATATATCCTACTTTTCTGTGTAGATTGTTCTTGTGAGAACTTGTCCTGCTATTTATTCTACTAGTACCGTAGAGTAGATTTTGGAATTCGGGGGAGACTACTTTATAGTTCTGAAAAGAACTGTCCTGCTTATTAAACTTTGTACTACTACATGGGGAGGTACATGTAGGAAATTGGCAGGGCCTACTTCTTTTGCTTAGTGGATTGAAGGGGACTTCTCGTGATTAACTTCACTGCCGCAGAGTGAGTTATTGATTGGTCTCTCTAAAAGGGAATGGTGGTGGTGGCGGCGTCAGGGGATCGCTCGTCTTAACTGGCCACAGACCTATTTCGCGACCCACATCACGTGACCTGTAGTGGGTATTGAATGTAAACAAACACAACATGCTCCATAGGAAAGTGCTGTATGGTACATGACGGTTGTTGCATTTTGTTTATTCGATCGAGGCTTTTTTTTTTTCAAAATGTGTAAAAATTAATCCTGAGTTTGTACCAGAGACCTTCGGCTGGCTGAATAAAAGCCAGTAAGGACAGTTCCAGCAAGTCTTGAAAATTCTACAGGGAATGTATATGTTCACAATGTGGCAGTACTGGTTGCACGACGGATTGTTTGGGCCAGACAACCGCGATCTTGTACTTTTCAACACAAGAGTTCCGCAATTTTAAAGCTGAAATCATCCAAAGAAAAGGCTTTCCAAAACTGTGTGATTCCTTTGTCTATTTGAATTTCTGCAGAACTGGTCCTTGCTTTATGCTACAAACAAAATAACAGGCGGGTTGCTACATCGTCGTCTGACTCCGACGCATAACTCAAAAATAAACACCATTTGTAGTAGAATACTGGTAGTTTATGAAACAGTAATGTGATAGAATTCAATGTCACAACATACATATGTACAACTTTAATAAAAGAGCTTAGTAGCTGTGTTATTGTTACCAAAAGCCGACTGTTGATGTGACTCTGTCGGCCACAGCATGTATTTGCACGTAGTTTGCCATCAGCTGAGACGACGTAGTACCCACTACAGGTCACATGATGACATGTAGACGTTGGTCACGCAATTGGTCTATTGTACTCATCGTGTATATAGTTGACTCACACACACTGACTTTACAATGTACTTGGATGTGCACACTGTGTGTAAGCATGTATAGATCTAATGAATATTCATAGCTGGACTGCTGCAACATTAAAAGTTTAGGATGTCACACATGTAAGTCCAAGGATTAAAAGGCTGGTGATTTTCGTTTTTCATTTATCGTCACTAATCCTTGATGGATTTCTTTGCTCAAGGTATCAAATGAAAGCTAATATTTGTTCCTACCCTGTGAAATAAAACTATGAGATTTTAATTAAATTTTGACCGAGAAAATCGCCCTTAAATCAGTCAATGCATCTTTAAAAGATACTGTCAAGTTATAACAATCGGGGCATTTTTTTTAACAATCAAAAAATGATACAACAAATTGGAATTAAAATCTAGTCCCCGACATTTTTGTCGTCCAATAAGAAATCTTTTCTGGAACACTTAAGAGAAATTGAAACTTGGTACAATTAAATAAAAAAAAAATTCAATTTTGTGGCAAAACCGGAGGGGGACCCTGGGATGATTTGTTCAATTAACAGCTTTGATGAGCCAGAGGAAATCCAATTTATTAGTTTTCTATGTTAGTGTGTTTTGTATGTTTCTCGGTCGCAATTCGGTCCTTTAAGAAGTTTTAAGAAAATTGCAAATTTCTAACCACTGAAACTGCGTACAACTGTTTGCAAGATGCAAACAACTTAATCCCTGAAGAACCACTGGTTATACACATAGGTGTTAACCACACTAAGTAATTCTTGAACAAATTTGATAAAATCTTGTGTAAACATTGTTAGTTGATAAAGGAGTGTGTGGCAACTCAGGATTAAAGTATGACAGTCCCATACATGTATTTTGGATGAATTTTGTAGATTCGTAGGATCACTTCTGAATTTTGAATTTTTTATATTTCCGAAATGTTTTTTACTCCTGTCCATACAGGTACACCCAGTGGGGGGGGGGGGGGGGGGGGCGAGGGGGGTCCAGGGGAGGTAGCGCCACCGACGTTGGGACGTGTCCCATTCCTGTCGTGGAGGGAGAAGAAAGCACACGGCACCAGAGTACACACATCTCTCGTTATTACGTAAAAAAAATTGGCGCTGTGTCACTCGATTTGTTTATATGCCTAGTAATAGTATGAGTATGACTGCCTGAGTGTGCTTACAAAGTCAGTCCCAGCCAAGGATCTTAAACAATGAATGTTAAGCACTGGGGTGGGTGGGTTTTTTTTTACGGCCAAAACAATATAGCGACCTCAAACTGTATGGACGACTGCACTCCGGGATTGCACTGCCCAGGGTCTGGCCGGCAGTCACTGGCATGGCATTATAAACAACGATACGGCCCCCTCGTTAAGCCAGGCACCGGACTAAGAAAAACCGTTGGAGTTAAACCATTTTGACTTTTGCAGTGTTCATAAATGTGGACAAAAACGGTCATGTTGAACCTGACGGATTTCCTTTAAACGACTCTGGAGTGAAGATCAGACTTTTGGTGATCCTTTCAAGGATTAAAAATGAAATGTTAAAAAAGCGTTTTTACAAAATATGTCGTTTTTGTGGGAGAACTATAGGGGAGTCATTGAAGGTGCTATTACTCGGTAAATCCATTCGAGCATTCGGTTACGTGCGGGATTCACTGCATGATAGAACGAAGAAAATACAGATTATTTTCTAGAAATGCTCTTTCGATGCTGCACTAATTTACATGCATGATATATGACAACGGATTGAACAACGTCTGTGAAAACCAGAAAACATTAAAAAAAAAAATTACTTTAAAAGTAATTTTTGTTTTACTACTATTTAGCACACCCCTTTTTTATGAATAGAAGAGGCACACAGACCGTAGTCGCGCTCCTCCGCAAGTTGACCATGCCATTTGAAACTATTCAACTCTGTAGTTTCCCCAGTCTTTGGAACACCTTTTTCACTAACCAATAGGGACACTCTGCTGTGGCTCAGGTTCATCTACGTCATTATTAGAAATTCCATCCAAGTGTGTGTGCTGGGCCTTTTGGTCATGTGCCCTGGGCCATTACATTGTATTGTACTATTGTGTATGTGTGGGTTATTGTAACTGGGTCCTGTCAAGGTGGTCTGTTCTGTGTGCATGGGACTGCCTACCTGTGGGTAACACAACCGTAAGTAGTTTATTTTACTTTTAAGGCCCCATGACCCACTTCAACCAGTTGCCCGCCGGGATTATTATTATTTTTTTTTTGTCCCGTCCCCCTAAAACTAAAATTGGGGTCTTCAAGTTCTGTTTTCTTGACTTTGACAGTATTTTTAGCCAGAAATAATTTAGTGGAAGATTGGTACTGGTAATGAACTTCATAGTCTGTAAGTTTTTCAGACTGATACTAAAAAAACAAATTTGGATGAATACCGATCCTGTATTCAACCTTTCAGATTTCCCGAATCTATAACATTCATGGCAATGAAGTAACTTGCCGTGGCGAGATTATTTATTATTTTGCTTATATGCCCCTTTAATGCTTCTGTAGAATGGTCAGATGGCTCTATGGTCGGATAGTAGGAGGGTTGTTATTTCACACTATAAGAGCTTGGCAGAGCGCTGGTGCTTGGGCTGAGCGCTTCCCTTCCCCAATCCATTCCTTTTTGGGGTCAACAGGTTATGTCTACTAGATGGTGTTGAACTTTGTTATTTTTCAAGTGCCCCACAATGGTCCATCAGGGCTCGAAATTTACACTGGCCCACAGGCCCGAGGTCAGTGATTTTAGCATCAGGCCAGTAAACTCAAGACCTGCGGTATTGTGTTTTCTGTCCAAATGAAGAGTTCCAGTCTGATAAATATCTTTTGATTCTGTTAAGTACTGAAGAATACTTACCCATAAAACAAGCATGACGTATGAGATACATTTTCTCTTAGTGCTTGTTCAAATTAAACACAGATCAATGTTAAACTGTGTAGGTATTTTTTTTCTTCTCTCATTTCAATTCTGGTCTTGTACAAACAATTTTAGTCCAGTGAAGATTTTTAGCTACAAGTCCTGCGGTCTTGTGGATTTTCCCCCCAAATCGAGCCCTGTCGATGGTGGGAAGTTGAACTCCTTAACACTGATTATGCCCGTTTACCTGACCCATACTAAGCTTGAACAGTTTGGCAGAAAGAGCCTTTTTTTACCAACCATGGAGCTTTGTGCAACAGATTCAAATATGTTATGTAAACAACAAATTGTTGTTGTTTACATGTATGTGTTTGGTGGGGAAAAAGACTTCTTACTCTTTGAACAATTTATTTTGTTTAATTATCAGTGGCGGAGCTAAGGGGGGCCTGATACGTGTCCCCCCCCCCCAACAAAAAATAAATAAATGAAATTCCAGTGCCCTCCCAAATGCCCCCCCCCCTAAAAAAATGTAGATACATGTAATTCATTAAAAAACATAGTACATGTACCTGGACCCCCCATTGAAAAGCAATGCTTCTCCCCCCCCCCCCCCCCCCCGTTCCACCCCCCCCCCCCATTAAACAAATCCTGGCTACGCCGCTGTAAATGATTTTATAAAAAAAACATAGCACTTGGATTTCTTTTAATGGTATTTTCTTTGGGGGGGTTTATGGAAAAATTTTGCCAACTGTCATTTCCTTTCGGGGGTGGGTGGGTGGTATGGAGGCCAGTTTTGACAACTACCAGTGTTTTCCCCCACCCCCTACATGTATGTCAAATTACCAAAGTAAAAAATGTCCAGGACTGAAAGACAAGCGCCCCCAGCTCTCATCTCCACTGTAAAAAATAAATCTACGAATACAATTGCCAATTTGATGGCTATAATGATCTGTGCTCATCCAGCCAATTTTTGCCTTGAAAAATTAATCCAAATGTTGAATTGCTATTTTTTTTATGATGTCTGATGACTGGTAGTTATTTGCGCCTCGCCGATCTGTCTGCTGAAGGATAGAAAAGAGGATTACATGAAGACAAAACTGATAATTTGACAAGCATAGTTGTTCATAAATGAAGTCATTACCTCAAAGCCCCAACGCTTTTTGGCTGAGAAACTTTGCCTGCTGTCCATTTCACAATAGTAATAGACTAAATGGTGCACTGAATGTTTCTCCAAGACCAAGCTGATTTTACCTTGAAAAATGAAACCAAATGTTGAATTGCTATGTTTGTATGACCGATGACCAAAGTAATAAACTTTCGAGTGAGATATCAAACGAAAAAAAAAATCATCAACAAATAATGACAGAGTAATTAGTTAAAATTGTGATTTTTTTTTTTTGGAGCACAATATATCAACCCTGCGTGCTGCCTGCTCAATTTCAGCAGCTGGGTGCCTTGCGACACAGAAACAAAATGCAGGTGAAATGACATTGTAATATAGGCCGACTTCTGGGTACCAACAGCGGGCATGGCCGCCGTACACATTTTCTTGTGGGATGGTTGGCTTGGATAATCATTTCAAAAACACCATTTTTTACAGCCATCTAGAGGTCAAAGCGCATTTAAAAAATTTTATTCGTTATAAAATAACACGCTCTTCTAAATTTGGAATCCATTCATTTTCAACGTGAAATTGGCTTGAGCGCGGATCATATATCTTTAAGGGAAAATCAAAGAAAATTCAGTCAGCAAAATAAATCTTCGTAAAGATGTTTCTGTTCTACTTGATTTTGTCCTTTGTTTGCCAACTGAGGCTTAAAGTGCCGACTGAGAAAATAATTTGGGGGTGCTACACGCAGTGGCGTAACTAGACATTTTCATTGGGGAGGGGGCAGGTGGGGGCAAACATTTAATTTTTGGGGGGGGGCAAAGAAGTACAAATTACTTGATGCTTACCATTCGCTAACTATGTTGATAGTAGGCACGAAGTATTGCGAAAACGTCTCAGCACTAGGCAGAGATGGGAAGAATTGGTGCAAGCTACCAGTACCTTTTCCACTGGCCATTTTTGGTTTTTTGAATCTCCGTTGCGCATCTGACTACATATACATTGTATCAACGGAGCTAATGGTCTGTGTTAAGACCATGTATGATGTAACATCAGCTTCGTGACTTCCAGTGACCCTGTAACCGCGAAACCGGGACCGGGAAATACCGGCAATTACGATCTCCGGCACGTTTCCGTCGATTTGTTATGACTGGGCTATAAAGTTCACAAACTGATATGAATGACAGTTTTACTTTTTACGACAGGACTTTATGCATGACAAATTAAACAATTGATATATTTAAAAAAAAAAAACTTTTCTGTGATTTCATAGGGGGGGGCAAGAGTTCTGGGTGGGGGGCGCAGGCCCCCCTGCCCCCCCCCCCCCTCTGGTTATGCCACTGGCTAAACCCATGTGGTTGCTACACCCTTGTTTGTTTGTTTATTTAATACACTATAAGGCATTCATTCCACTCTGAATGAATCCTAAACTGTTTGATATTAAAATGGATGTGCTTTTGAATTTCTAGCCAGCTACAGTACAGCACACCATGGCGGGCACAACCCTAGCTAGTTTTATCACAGATATGGATAACGAGACGAACTCGACAATCGTCATGAGAGATGAGAGCCCACCTCAGTACATTCAGGCATGTATATTGTTAACCAGTTGCCGCTGGGATTCTCTTTTTGTTTTTTCCCATCCCCCTGGCGGGATTATTTTGTCGGAATTGCCGGAATCACGTTTCTTTGAGAGTACCACTGGCGCAAAGAAACCCTGACTTGACAATGCCGACAGAGCGAAGAGTCTCTTTATTGGAGCTTCCGTTTTGTTTTCTCAACCCCAAAAATGTCAAATTCACACATCATGTATCCCGTACACCAAATGCGCATCATTTATCTGATTTGGGGGGGGGGCCACTTGTGGTGCATTCAGTTATTTGAATAGACCTTTCTCTTGCAACGTCACAGCCACGAATTTTGCCAAGCACGGTCGGCAAAAATACGGGCAGCCTTCACTGCAAAATAATACAACAGTTCATTAGTTGGCAAATAATGCTATCGAATTAACGCCAAATTACTGATAAATAAAATATCTTATCCAAAACGAAAAGTAAATTTATACTTCATATAAAAAGGTTTAAAAAAAAAAAAAAATTATAAAAAAGGGTAAATTTTTATCAAGCCAGTTTACACATTTTGTGCCACTCAAGGCCTCCCATACAAAATGGTGGTCACTGTTTGTAAACAAAAGAAAGGCCTATCAGCACCAAAAGAGCACCATACTCGAGTGTGGTGCTCTTTTGGTGCTGCACATCAAAACATGAATGCGAATGAATGCCATTTTTGCATTCAAAAGCTGTGTTAAGCGCTAGTATCCGCCACAAATGGGCGCTCGTGGCACTGACATTCCCACTGTTTTTACGGCAGGTATGCAGAGTTATAAATATGAGACCCATTTTACGTAGCATCTTGTAAACTTTCACAAAGTGCTGTGGCGCTTCCCTGCAGCCATCCATGCGAGAAGTGGCACTGCGTTCCCGAAGATGTAACAAAGGTGTTCTCCCTGACTCTTCAACATTTGATTTACAGGATCTTAAGCTGGCCAACAAAGTCATTCTGACCTCATTGCTAGCCTTCATCATGGTGGCCATGGGCTGTGTAGTCACCCCTGATGACTTCAAAAGGGTGGTAGGTCCCACTTATTTGTTGATTGATTTATTTGTTTACAATCATCTTTATTGAGAGTGGCTCATCCAGCACAGCCGATCATTTTGAGCTTTAATTACACAAAAAATGAAGTGAACTGGTTAACCAGATAAAGCCACCCATTCCTATTTTTGCATCCTTGTGGAGACTTCTTGTGTGCTTTCCTTTGTCCCTGTACTTAACATCCTCCCATAGACTCTGTACACACAATTCCTTGTGGAGCAGCCCTCTCTTTAGAAATTCCCTACGGAGACACATTGTTCCTTGCGTTCCCTTTTGTGTAATGTCTCCATAAGGCAGCGAATATCTATCCAGTGTTCTCGGATGTGCGAAGTTTCAGAATTTTGTGAACGATGAGATTTTACCTGGATTGTTGAGACCAATACATCTCACTCCAGGGCAGTGAAGATCGTTTACGAAAAGTCCCCGATCCACTTAGCAAAAGTAGAAGTCCCCCAGTTTTCCCTATCTACTTGAGGTAGTAGATAAACAGCAGGACAAGTGTTTATCAGAGAAGAAGAAACAACTTATTATCACACAGGATCATGTCATTACCTCAAACCTTATATTGATACTCGCTCGTGCAATGCCTAAAATCACATATATAGTGTATTGTTGTTTTCAGTTAAGTCGACCCGTTGGCGTTTTCATCGGATTCTGCTCCCAGTTTATTGTCCTCCCCCTGTCAGGGTTTGGTTTGGCCCACGCCCTGCGTCTGAAAGCTGGTTATGCATTGGGAGTCTTGGTCACAGTCACTTGCCCCGGGGGTGTCACCTCCAACTTGTATACCTTTTGGAGCAGTGGGGATGTTTGTCTCAGGTAAAACATTTAACTATAAAATTATTAAAAGAAACATTACTTTGTACTTTGTATGGACACAAATAAGTTTACACTTTTTTTTTTACAGCCCTTTATAAAAAGGTTACAAAATATTTGAGCCTGTGAGGATACTTTTTGCAAAGAAGCTTGTTAATTGCCTCGCGTTTTGACCCAAGAAGGGTCTTTCTCATAGAAAGACCCTTCTAGGGTAAAACCTTGAGGCCATTAACAACTCTTTGCTTTTTTTTTAGACCACATGTCCTTTTGGTTGGTAAGCACTCAGGATACTTTTATGTGTAATTGTTTGGTTTGAAAAGCAAACACCTGTTGCACAAAAAAATGATGCGCACCGTGGCTTTCATTGTAAGTTGCTTCCTCCTCCCCTACCCCCTTCTGCCAGTGGCAGAAGCAGAATGAGTGAATGCATCTGGAAGGTGTCTAGAATGTAATAAAAAAAAATTGACTATTTTTTATTTGCTTTCCTATGGACCGAATTCACCTGACGTCATCATCACGATAATCTTGGTTGCGCCATTTTGGGAGTCAATGTCACTGTGTGTTATACTGTTTAGTGCGTATTTTAGGCTTTGGGCGTGGCACACGCTTGCCTGTTGAGTTCCTAAAATGGTGAGCGTGGCACAGTCGCAGGGTGTGACGTGCAAGGGGTCTGTAAGTGTTGCACATTGCATGGCTGTTCCAAATGGAGACTTTACGATTTTAAACGACGTACTCCGTAATTCCCCATCTTTTAATATGTGGCTCTGAGCATGCACACATTTCTGATGTTGACAATGAACTTCCCAGGGGTGTGTTCCGATTGCAGGAATGTTGCAAATGTCCGCCAACGCTTGCAATTACTGGTGGAACGAGCGACATGCCACCAACGTTGGGGAATGTGAGCAACAGACGGCAAATGTATTTTCTGAGATGTTTGCTGGCACTTTAACAATGGCAAACATTTTTAAGAAGGAACAAATTTATTGGCATGGCTGAGAGTCGCCGTATATTGACATCGGTCATGTGAGTTTTACGCTCAGGTAATTGTTTCTGCTGAGCACTTGCACCATGCTCGCGCAAGCCAGTGGCATAGCCAGCATTTATTGCTTGGGGGGCAAGGGGGGAGGCATAGATATTTTGTAGAGGGGGAAATTTTCAGTTGAGGTCAAGTCTAAAATTGCCTGATTAGTATCCAGAGGCTGACAGGGGGGGCAAGTAGGGGGCAAGACAATCCACAGGGGGCAGCTTCCTCCTTTTGCCTCTCCCTTGGCTTCGCCAAAGGTGCAAGTGTAATGAGCCCGGATAAGTTTGCTGCCACCTAGCAAATCCCCCAAAGTTTCTTATTTGGGGTATAATTGACCCTGATTAGAACAGTCTTCTCCCAACTTAGAAAGATCAATGGCCCAATCAAGAGCCCATTGGGTGAGATTGACCCTCTCTATTGAGCAACTTTTTCATTATTCTGACATTATTCCTTCTGACTTATGACAGTATCACCATGACGGCCTTCTCAACAGTCATTGCCATGGGAATGATGCCTCTGAACCTGTTTATCTACTCCCGATCCTGGACGAATGAAGGAGCTGTGATTCCTTACAGTAACATCACCATTTCCCTGGTCCTCATCCTGGTACCTGCACTCATTGGTATGCTTATAAAGTATAAGAAACCCACCTGGTGCCCGTTCATTACAAGGGTAAGCTGTAGACCTTTCTTTTGCAACGTCATGACTGTTAGTCATGGTTTCCCAACATCATAACTGTAGGTCATGGTTTCCCAACATCATGACTGTAGGTCATGGTTTCCCAACATCATGACTGTAGGTCATGGTTTCCCAACACCATAACTGTAGGTCATGGTTTCCCAACATCATGACTGTAGGTCATGGTTTCCCAACATCATAACTGTAGGTCATGGTTTCCCAACATCATGACTGTAGGTCATGGTTTCCCAACATCATGACTGTAGGTCATGGTTTCCCAACGTCATGACTGTAGGTCATGGTTTCCCAACATCATGACTGTAGGTCATGGTTTCCCAACATCATGACTGTAGGTCATGGTTTCCCAACATCATGACTGTAGGTCATGGTTTCCCAACATCATGACTGTAGGTCATGGTTTCCCAACATCATGACTGTAGGTCATGGTTTCCCAACATCATAACTGTAGGTCATGGTTTCCCAACATCATGACTGTAGGTCATGGTTTCCCAACATCATGACTGTAGGTCATGGTTTCCCAACATCATAACTGTAGGTCATGGTTTCCCAACATCATGTCTGTAGGTCATGGTTTCCCAACATCATGACTGTAGGTCATGGTTTCCCAACGTCATGACTGTAGGTCATGGTTTCCCAACATCATGACTGTAGGTCGTGTTTTCCCAACATCATGGCTGTAGGTCATGATGGTTTCACAAAATCCTAACTGTAGGTCAGAGGGGGTATGAGTGCAGTTGACTAAAGTCACTTTTGGTAAGGAAGAGGGGGTATGAGTGCAGTTGACTAAAGTCACCTGTGGTAAGGAAGAGGGGGTATGAGTGCAGGTGACTAAGTCACCTATGGTAAGGAAGAGGGGGTATGAGTGCAGTTGACTAAAGTCACCTATGGTAAGGAAGAGGGGGTATGAGTGCAGTTTACTAAAGTCACCTATGGTAAGGAAGAGGTGGTATGAGTGCAGCCGACTAAAGTCACCTATGGTAAGGAAGAGGGGGTATGAGTGCAGTCGACTAAAGTCACCTATGGTAAGGAAGAGGGGGTGTGAGTGCAGTCGACTAAAGTCACCTATGGTAAGGAAGAGGGGGTGTGAGTGCAGTTGACTAAAGTCACCCATGGTAAGGAAGAGGGGGTATGAGTGCAGTTGACTAAAGTCAGCTATGGTAAGGAAGAGGGGCTATGAGTGCAGTCGACTAAAGTCAGCTATGGTAAGGAAGAGGGGGTATGAGTGCAGTTGACTAAAGTCACCTATGGTAAGGAAGAGGGGGTATGAGTGCAGTCAACTAAAGTTGCCAATGGTAAAGAAGAGTGGGTATGAGTGCAGTCAACTTAAGTCACCCATGGTAAGGAAGAGGGGGTATGAGTGCAGTCAACAAAAGTCATCTGTGGCCAGGAAAAGTGTTATGGCAGACATGAATGTGAGAAAACAGTCACCAGCCTCCCCTCCAAAAATACCATCTGCTGTAAACACACAGAAAAATACAACCTTGCTGCTTTGCAAACCATGAAGGAACTTAAACAAGCAGGGTCATGTGACGAGCACTGCCATACTTTAAATGTATTTGAAACGTTTGAAGGGGCACCCAGGCCAAGACCCAGGGCAACAGTGGCCATGGCCTCCATCTAACTCCAGGCCTGAAGCTTACTAGTATTGCTGGCCAGTGACAGAACATTTTAAAGGCAAGCCCTGAACTGTTCTTCTTACATTTTAAGTGCAGAATTAAATGCATGGACACTTTGAAAAGTATCAGCAGCGGGGAAAAGGAGAATCATTTGACACAAGAGTAAAAAACATGAAGTCTGTCCCACGCTAATAGATGGCTCATCATGATGGCTCATCAAGTTTTCTTGGCATTAAACAGCTGAGAATATTTCTATTTCCCCTGGACAGGATGCCAGTCCATCGCCGGTTCTCACCGGGTCCCATTTTCACTCCTCGGTGGAGAGAAGCAATTATGATAAAGTGCCTTGCTCAAGGACACAAGGATTCAAACCCACATTCTGTAAATTACAGAACTTGAGTCCACCGCTCTAGACCGCTCGGCCACGACACCCCACACGTTTGACACTATGAGTGACGTTATACACCCAAGCCACAACTGGTTGACTCGGTTGAAAAAAAAAAACAAGTGCATGGACACTTAATGTTATCTGGAACAGGACAAATTTACGAGCCTAGAGTCTTTGCTATCTCATTTGTTATCAGTCACTGACTACAGCGGTCCAAGATTGCTTTTGTGAGGTTAAGTGTACAATCTGATAGTGAGATGAATGCCAAATAGACACTGTTGACAGAAGCTTTTTTAATGTGGTGAAGTGGGTACTAGCTGTGATGGATTGCACATTTGCGTTGGTGTTTCTCAAACGGACTATTCTATTATAACTCTCTTAATTTCCATAGCTTTAATTTGTCAGCATAAAAGTTGACACCTTCGGCGAACTGAAGGTGTTGTGTTTACCCACTGTGGTAGAACAAGTTGTGCACAGAACTGTGCTGTGGACAGTGTAGGTGCATTCACAACATGAAGTTATATGTTAAAGTGCATCCAAATAAAAAAAGCATGTGGATGATATTAACCAGTTGCCGCTGGGATTCTTTTTTAAACCTCCGGTCCCCGTGGCGGGATTCTTTGGGTGGAATTGTCGGAATCGGTTTTTCTTTGAGGGTAGCGCTGGCACAAAGAAACCCTGGCTTGACAATCCCAAGAGAACAAAGATTCTCTTTATTGGATCGTCCACTTTGTTTTCTCGGCCGAGAAAATGTCAAATTCACACATGAATTGCAAAAAATTTGCCGTTACCTGCGGCATAGGAGTAGGACTAAACACAGAACCATGGCTCAATTTCCGGCTCACTCTGACTTACCTCCATTGAGCTGAAATACAATGAATGAACAATGGTGGAAGCCTCTCGATGCCTCGTAATCCTCTTCTTGGAACAAAAGGACACAGGTCTGGAATTGGGGATTACACAAAAACTGCCTCTCAATAGCCAGAAAACTCCAAAATATTTGAGATCCTTTTTGGTCTTTGTGCGGTTGAAACAAAACGTTAGACAATGTGTGTGTGTTCTGTGCACGCTCAGCAGTGGAACGTCCGGGCAACCTTTGCTCTGGTATTCCAAAATATCACAATGGTGTCTTTACACGGCTTTTATTTCCAGGCAGGGGAAACTTTTGCATGCTAACAGGTCATCCATCACCAACTGGTTAAATGGTCGGACAGTAGGAGGGTTAAACGGCTGCAAAACATTTCTCAGACTGAGTACTCTCTGAACATGCTTTGGAGTGGGAGAGCAGGCCCCGTTCTAGAAAAAAAACAAAATAGAAATAAAAATTACAACTATTTCATACTATATTTCAGAGTATGCTTTTACTGTCTCTCTTTAATTTCTGTTTCCCAACCCCCCCCCAAAAAAAACAACAACAAACAAACAAACAACAACAACAACAACAACAACAAAATGCTTAGGTATTGAGTTTGGTTGAGCTACAACAGTCATCCATGATATGGAAAAGTTATATCAGAGGAGACACTTTGGGAAATGTTTTAGTAAGCCATTTGTAACTTGTTTAATTTGAATTCCTCACCCTATCGAGACAGATGCCGTGTCAATTGGTCCGGAACAAGCTTGTATAGCAACCTCCCGATGAGTAAATCCATGCACTATTGTGTCACACACATTCATTCAAAATTGTGTACGGGCGTTCGCCGTCTTTTAGGTAACTTCGCAAAAGCTCGCCCCGAATCATGTGACATAGCAACTGTCCCTATAGCCTGAGGAATTGAAATTCTAGCTGTAACTTGTGACTATAAGCAAGTCATTGTACCAACATTATTTAAATCTACATGTAACTCGCTTATTGAGGCATGTCATGTGAAGTCTGTCCTGGATCCTCTAGGACCAGGCCCAATTTCATAAAGCCTGTAAGCACAGAAACTTGCTAAGCACAGGAAAATCTTGCTTAGCAGAAACAGGTCACCAGCCAACATTCCATTATGTTTACACTGTTGCGACTGGTGCCCCACTCATTTTTTGCTGAGCAAAGAAATTTGCTAAGCAGTATTTTCTGCTAAACAGCTTTGTGAAGTTGGCCCCAGGGCCCAAATTCAAGCGGCTAAGCTGAAAATATTGCTTGAAACTTTTCTGCTAAGCAGAAATGAGCAGGATACCAGTCACAAGTTGAACATGTGACATAGTAGTTTGGCCGGGAATCCTTATTCTGGTAAGCATACAAAATTTTTGTGCTTAGCAATTTTGTTGTGCTTAAGCAGCTCTATGAAATTGGCCCCTGGTTCAAAGGCAAACTAGGACCAAGACAATTAAGCCATTTGGATTGGATGCACAGACCAATGCATAAAGACATTCCAGTGAGCAGCAGAATGATTATGATGTCTCCCTAAATGTTACTTTATTTATTTATTTGTTTTTATTACATCTTCTCAGCTTGGAAGCATTTTAGGCCTCCTTGCTATTTCTGTCAATATGATCTTGAATGGCATCATCAACCCGTCTATGTTCTCCTCTCCATGGCAACTCTGGTTTGCCGCCGTCATCTTACCGCTCCTCGGCTACGTCTTTGGCTACCTGCTCGCCTTCATCCTCCGTCGACCCCACATTGAGTGCCGCACCATCTGCTTTGAGACAGGTGCGCAAAACATCGGCTTGGCCTTGACCCTTCTCCTGGTCACCTTCCCGGATAGCGACCTCCTGAAAGATATGTTAATCTTCCCGTCTCTCTATGGACCTTTTTTGATTCTCCATGCATGTTTGATCATTGGGATTTACTTGGTTTGGCAAAAGTGGCATGGAGAAAGGCAGGAGAAGGAGGGACCCGACAAGGAGGAAGGGTCTCTGCGAGACCTGGCCTTGGAGAAAATCACTTCTAAGGAAGGGGGAGACTAAAATATCAATTCAGTGGAAGCCCTCCTTTGTCTTTGTTGCTCCCAAAAGTCTCTCTGGTAAGAAATTAAATTGAGATTTTCTGGTATGGAAAAATCTGTTTTGCCTGGACCAGATACAAAATTTAACGTGACCCATAACTATTTCTCTCTTTTTGATATTTGTTGAACACTTGGGAAGAGGTTTCAACTGTACTAATTAGTAATTTTTTTTTTCTTTTTAAATCTCATTTGGTAATTTTATGGCTCTGCTTACTGCAGAATTCTGTGCTTATGGCGCCCTGTAACGCATATATGAGCCGTAAGTGCAGAATTCTGCAGTAAGCAGAGAAATGAAATTGGACCCAGATTCGTAAATTGCTGGCCCTTGCCAGTCGTCAAGTAGGTTTTTCAATCCCAGAAGAAGGGAGGCATAAGTCAAAATAAAACGATCAAATCGGACTGACAAATTTGCCACCTGACTGATAATTAATATAAACGTTCTTTTGAACAAAGGATGTTGAAACGTCTCTACCATAAACATTTTAATCTATCTAAAACCCAGCTGACTGATCCATTTCTATGATTATGAATTGTTAAAGTGCTTTACCTTCCTTGGCCTTACTTGTACAGACTGTTTTAACTCAATTCTCAACACTGAACAAAATTCTTAGTGTGTATTTTAAGACGTTTTTGTCATGAAACAAAATGAGAACCAGATTATTTTTCTAAAGGTTTTTTAAAGTGAAATATATCCTGTGAAGTACTACATAATTTTATATAATATTTACTTTAAAGGGAAAGTACATCTGCATTGTGTGTTTTGAAAGAGTAAATTTGTTCCCATTTTCTCACAAGTTTTCAATAAACACTCAGTACAACGAATCTCTGGTCACGTTTTAGTGAAGCCAGGGGCTTTGTGGCATATTCATATGTTTGCCTGATTTTGATTGTAGCAAGCGAAATAAGCAATGTTGATTTGTGGGGCTTGCAGATGGTATTACCCCAACCTTGAAAGTATTTAGACAAAAATATTGATGTGGGGGATTAGTTATTGTAGGCCTTTAACTTTATAAGCTTTATTTGGTGAGCTGTCAGATTTTAACTTTGTCTCAAATTTAATTTTTGTCAAATTCTCAATCTTGGCTGGGTTTCACAAAGCACAAAGATTTATGTGAAGACGAGTTGTTGATAGTGCTATAGTGATTTGTATCGTGACATCACACTTTGCTTAGCAATTAAGATTGATAAAAAGATGAGATCACGAGCCCATGTAGAGTAGGCCTATATTTTATTTTCTATTTTCAAGGGATCTTCGTATTTACTTTATAGATTCATTAATTTTGTGAAGCTTTTAGCTGATGATATAATAAAGAGCCACTATGTAACGAATTAGGTTGTGTTGAGAATGATTTATGTTTCAGTCTTAAAAAATGTTTAGTTGTTAACTTTTTAAAATGAGCTGAGCTTTACGTGACATATGAGGGCGCTGTTCTCAAGAAGTATTGAAATTGTTCTAAAAATGTTGAGCACTTTCAATAACCTCTGGAATGATTATCAGCTTGAAAAAAATGGTATAAAACAGCTTCTATACGTACAAAATACACGTGTCAGTTACCAACAGCAGTTACCAACCTAAAGAGAGTTCGTATTAATTTAAAGACGACGTACCTCGGAGGGTTTTAATTAATCGATTGCACTTTGTTAAAGCGGTCCGTAGTAACCGTTTAACGGACACCAGCCTGTTTCTTGTCGGCTGTCTCAAATAACAAGTTTATAATTTATTCTAATACCTCAGGGCGTATAGGTGCGTGTGTGTTCTTCAATTCAAACAAGGCAAGGTGGATCCGGTGAGTTTTATAAACAAGTTTGGTTTGTTTATTTGTTGTTTACTTGCGTGTTGTTAGTTCTGTTTAGCTTGGGTTTTTGTTTACTATAATATTAATAATAATAGTGAACATTTATAATGCGCAATGTCTGTCATAAATGACACTGCTGGCGCCGAAGTGGAGGTTTAAGAATGATTTTATGAGACGAAGAAACCATAATACAATACCTTGAAATGGATTCAAGGTGAGCTGGTAGCGTATTGCTGCAAGACCATGCCAGAAGCACCCGGGCGAATTATTTACTAACGTCTATTTAAAGTAAATTTTGTAGTGATTTTTTGAACATTTTTTTTTTTATGTTGAGGATGGTGGCTAAATCTGTTAACCCTATCAGTGCCGGGGGGTCACACTTAGTGCCCCCTTCCATATTTTCCAAAGTTTTTGACCAATTTTGGTGAAACTTGCCACATTGTTCATTACTTTTTGTTTCCAAAAATCGTCACTAGAGGGCGTTTTTGACGTTCTGTTTTGCCCATTTTGGTCAAAAATCGTGTTTGCCCCATATTTTGATATACTTTTTTTGTCAAAAAAGTGTTTGAAACTTGATAAACTTGTTCATTTTAACAAGATTAATAACTCCCACATAATTTAACTGGAGCCACCGTTAGGGGCGCTATAATCCATTCGTTTGTCCCATTTTGCTATCTACAAGATCGGCAAACTAAATCGGTACCTCGATCGTAAGTCGGTTGAGAGATTAATTCACGCATTCGTGTCTTCCAGACTGGACTATTGCAACAGTCTTCTTTACGGACTTCCAGACTCTGAAATTACCAAGTTACAGAGAGTTCAGAATTCAGCAGCTCGGCTGGTATCAAAATGTAAAAAAGTTGAGCACATCCAACCTGTCCTCCGTGAACTGCATTGGCTCCCAGTGAAGCAGCGCATAAATTACAAGATTGCGCTTTTATCGTTTAAAGCTCTTAATGACATGGCGCCAACATACATAACCGAACTCCTCACCGAATACAAACCTGGTCGCATGTTACGTTCCTCATCACAACACCTTCTTAGCCCTCCCAACGCAAGTAGAACGATCTTCTATGGGGACAGATCCTTTGCCGCATCATCAGTCAGAGTCTGGAACAGTTTACCTCACAACATTCGTGCCATGTCGTCCCTCAATAGTTTTAAAAAGGCCCTAAAAACGCTTTATTTTAAAGTGTAACATCTGTGCAAAAGTTATAAAAAAAATATATAAAAAAATATAGAAAAATAAATGGTGTAGCCTATATAAATATATTGATGAGTTTGTGAGTTTTAAGTGGTTTTAAATTTGTATTAACAATGTATAAATGTATTTCCAGCTATTTTGTTGTATATTTCTTAAATTTTTTAATCTCACTTAGTTTTTTAAAATAGTTTCTTAGTTTGATATTCTGTAGTTTTATACATATTATTTCTGTTTTAGTTGTTAAGCGCTTTGTGATTTAGTTTTAATGTAAGGCGCTATATAAGTTTTAATTATTATTATTATTATTATTATTATTATTTTGGGCAAAAAGAAAATATTTTTTTGCGTCCACTGTACGTGTGTGTTGCCTTGATGACACAATGCGTGTGCATGAATATCAAGAAGTGGTTGGGTGGGTAGGGGGCAATCTCTCAAAAAGGAATGCTTTTTTTGTTAACTAATCAATATTGTTTGAAATGATGATTGAATGCAACGGGAACGGTTGCTATTTAAGAAATAACTATAAACGCCGAAATCAACCGAGCGAAAATAACATAATGCATAAGTGATGTTTGAAGCTTTGCATGGTGTGGAGAATTAAGAAGTAACTACAACTTAACTAGTTACACATCCAGTCAGCAGTCAACTCCCACGCATCAACGGTCAAGAGAAGCTTAGATCCTTCCCGCCTAAAATTAATGCGTACCCTTCCAGCCCTATACTTCAGCTTCACGGCATGATCAGAGTCCAACATTCTCCTGGAAACGTCAAGCGAGGGCCACAACGGCTGTTTTCAGAGGTCTACCGTCCTCCCAAAGATATTTCTGCATGGTTGTATCCGCAAGCTTACTCTTTTGCTCACATAAAGTGAGTGGTAGTTATTTGTGTTGACATGTGAAATTTATTGAGGTGTCGCCATTTCAAGCTGAAGAATTTGTTTTAAAAACACGAACTGAACTTGGCAATAAATCTTACGATTTTTTGCCAAGGGCTAGGGCTCTCAAAATTTTCTCCAATGAATTTCCCAATCACTCATCATGGGCGGATCCAGAATTTTGTATTATTATTCATTTGTTTATTTTATTAATATTTATTTATTTATTTATTGATTTATTGTTATTTTTTTTTTTTTGGGGGGGGGACTAAGATTAAAAAAATGTTCAGTACTACGACTTACAATGAAAATAATGGGCGTAAAAAGCAACTTACACAATCAAGCCCTTATGGCTTGGGGTCCGGGGCCCGCTTAAGGGCCCGGAAGATTTGTGATTCGCGATGATCTTTGGTGCAATCCGAGGCGATTCCAGGCCACTTTGACCTCGGTTTTGAGCAAACATTTTTAAGGAGTAGGGCCTACAATGAGAACTCCATCATTTTGATTGGCTCACTCTGGCGGTCTCGTAAAGTTCCTTATGTAACCGACACATTTCCAATTCGCAAAATAGGGGAGCTATCTGGATATTTCCTGATTTGTTGCTTGGGACACAAACATCTTCTATAATAAAGACCACTTTATTTTTAACTTCGGGGAATTTGTGGGCTCAGGCAAATTAAGGCCAGTGGGGGGGGGGGGGGGGGGGGAGAACCACCACACTGTTATTGGTAAAACCATGGCCGTACCGGTCGTACCGCCTCCTACGGGACTGACAGCGATGAGTGCCCCATCCGTTACCTCTCCCCTCCCTCTCCCCCACCCCCTGTCTCGCTTTGTGATTCCCCTTTTTTCTTAAACGAATTTAGGGGGGGGGGATATATAGCTACAGCCCCGAGTAGCCCCGGCCCCTGGACCGCCAACGGATTCAGTCACCCTGATCCTCGACTCTAGGCGCAAAGGCCTACTAAAACTGAAGGATGGAAGGTTTTCTTTGAGCGAGTCGGACTCGACGACCCGGAACCCATGATCCCACACATACACTGCAGGATGCCCCCTCTTACCGAAAAGAAATACGACTTTTTTTTGGTTTAAACATTAGTGGTCATTTTAAAATAAAGAAAGGGATCAAGAGCACTGGTCCCCTGAAGCCAACCAAAACTGACCAGTGATTGTTCAGTGAAGTGGTAAACATTCCCTCCCGTTTTGTAACTGAGTCTGTTCAAAGTGGTTTTGTTAAAACAATGAAATAAGTAGTAAATCTGTGTGTTGGGAGGAGAAGGTCCGCATGTAACCCAGTGACATGGCTACACGGCATCGTTTATTTTCAACTGAGTTTTCGGGGAAAATAACTCTAAGGCAAAATCAGTTTGCGCTCAGCACGTCCGCCTCTGTCAGCTATTCAACAATTTCAATAAAATGACCTTGGTCCCACAATATACTGTATGGATGTTCTTCATGGTCGGTCACACAAATTCACAATGACCAACGCCATGGTTTTGTTAAAATCCATGCGACTCTGTATGAAGAATATCAGCTGTGAGCCAGCTGGTGGGATCGAATGAATGACATTCATTTCCATATTAGGGATAATTATTCAAGTGACGTTTTGAGAAAGTGAGCCCTGATTGGCCTAGTGTGCCGCCCAGGTCTGTCCGCCGTATACGCGTACACTCGAGGGTAGAAGCCCAAACCTACCTTCGCATAAATGAGGTCAGCTTGGTGCGCAACAGCTAGTACGCAGTGACCTCAAGTCCCGGATCCCACCACAACCAGTACTGCGATGTGCGCGTAGTTTCCAACACTGTTTTTTTATGCATTTTAAGAACTGCGCAAAGTGATTGCGACATGCCGTGTGCGCGCGCGCGAACTCTCCTCGAACGTATACACGCAGCAGAGAGAGCGCGGAGACCCACGCCCAAAAAATTGTGTTGACATAACCCGCCCAGAAGGATTTCACTCGGCTGTAGCATCGTGGCTGTGTTGGCATTTTAGCTTAAGAAATTGCCGTGATAGAATCACTTTTGTGAAGTGCCGCACGTTCTTCTTGTTTGACAACCACAGTCATAAAAGAAAGTAAAGATGGGTGAATGGCAACATGGAATTTTCGGCTGCTTCGACAACATCGGTCTGTGCATCTTCTCCTGGCTCATACCGTGCTATACCCACGGCAAGACGGCCGAGGCGCTGGGCGACGACTGCCTGCTATGCGGTCTGGCGATGTTCGTACCGCTCCTGAACCTCTACGCCCTGATCACCACCAGAGGCAAAGTGAGGGAAAATAAAGGCATCGAAGGCGGTATCGTTGGAGATTTGCTGATGATCTGCTGCTGTGGAATCTGTGCATTGGTCCAGTCGGCAAATGAAATGGGCGTGCAGACGCCTCTCGGAGCTGCACAATCTATTGCTCGATCGTAATTTCTGAACTTTCTCCCTGCACAATTCCACTTATTTTTGCTTCAGTGCTTCAACACTAACGGGACAAAAAACATGGCGACGGGCTCATGGGCACCGCCACTGAAAGACCAGTACTACCACAGACTAAACCAAGCTAGCTAGTTGACACAGACAACGTACTGAGGTGTAGACTTATCTTTGAAATCGCATCATCTGAGAGGACTGCTGTCATTTCAGTTCAAGCTAGGCTCACTCACACAGTCACACCACCATGGAAGTACATGTACATCCATGCTTGTACACACACACACACACCCTGTTCTACGCACCACCGGCTGGCCGTTAATTCGTCAAGCTCGACTGATTTAAAGGAAAAAGAGGTAGGCATCACTATTGGTACATTGTTACTCTCAGAACCAGCAAGAAAAATTCAACATGAAGAAAAGGGCTACGTGAACCATTGGCGGCTATTTTACAGTACAACAAAAATGCAACTCAACCACAGTACCTGGTGTATTAAATTAAATATACTTCCAACACTTCCCATCATGGCCAGGTTAGAAGAAACAATAACAATCACTCAACGGAACAACTCAGGGGTTTCCCACACTAGATAACCTTGCCCTAAACTTTGCAGTTATGCTACAACAAAAGACATGGTCCACCTTGAACTCCTCTGTACTCTTCACTGCAAGAAGCGATCGTCACATCCAACCAGAAACAATTTAATGAAAACATTACTTCAATCATTAGTTGAGCGAGGCAGTTCAGGAAGTTGTCACTTCTCCTATTAGTATTAGTATTACTATTATACTCATACTTGGCAATCCTGCTGAATGTTTATTCCACAGCCACAGCTAGTAGTAGTACAGTGCCAAGTCTTTTAAACTCAAAATATGTGAATATTGTTGATTCAATCCATAAAATTGTCTCAGGGTAGGAACAAAATGGTTTTGACGATTTGGACAGGAAATGCCTGCATTAAAGAGTGACAACTCCCTGTTAGCCTTGCCCTTGACAAAGAAGCCGGAACAGAAAACTCTGCTCGATTTTTTTTTTTAATGCCAGGCCTGGTTGTTTAATTCCTGTACATAAAGACGAGGGTTTTTTCCCCTTTAAAAAAATTGTCTCTGGAGCATCAACAAAATTATTAAGTGACGGCTACCTTTTATAAGAGGTCACAAAGGTCGTTTCAGTCTTGCTGTGTCTAGTCAGTTTACCACCTTGGGAATAAACCAAGTTAAGAAGGGGCTGGTGAGAAAAAAGAAAAGAAAAGAAAAACAGGTCCTTGCTTTCTTACATTCCAAATAGAGAATATTAGCTGATTGAGATACTAATTGAGATGTAGCGGTGGTAAACAACTCCCAAAAAATCCAAGTGCAAAACATTCATACAACTCGCCATCCAAAGTCTGATTGGTCAGAAGTGCTTGTTGGTCTGTCTATACATTGCAAGGAAATCTTCTTGAGGTTGGCTGGCCACCAACGAAATTGTTGTCATGTTTTCGAAATTCACGGTCACTCCATGTGAAAATCCAGGAAAGTGAGAAGAAAAAAAAGATAAAAATATGGATACTTGTTGAAGAATAAGAAGGCCCAATTGTAGAGAGGCAGGTAGCAAGAATACAACTGTTTTATGTACTACTAGTTAAAATTATAGAAATTGTGTAATTTGCATTGTTGGGTATAATTATGCTTAGTGCTTACAATAATACATGTAGCTGTGAAGTACAATTGAAATGTTAAAATTTGATAATTCCAATTTGTTTTTGCATTTCAAAAGTTTTTCTATGATTGCATTTTCGGGTCTGTGACAAGGAACAGTTGAATCTTTCAAAACTTTTTTTGATATTTGACTGGTGTCATGATAATATTTCATTGAAGGCTGAAGTTAAGAGCACCGGACTTGCAAACATTTCTTTTCCACACACCCTTTACAATTGTGAAATGATAGTGGACAATATCGCTAGTGCTAGTAGACAAGGTTGCTTTTATGTCACATCACAGACTAGATATACTGTATAAAACACTTCTTTACTCAGCACACACTACACTGTGCTACTTTACTTGCTGGGTGCTTTGGTTTACGAATCTATGACTATTGGACATAACTTTGCTAGAAATATATTGGTCTCCAATGCAGTGTTTGTGTTAAATAGGCTGAATGACGTGTAGAAACTATTTTGCTTTGACCAACCATGGTTAGATTTACAACTCCAGTATGCATCACGAACAATATCTAGACCATAGCTGGATAGCAGTACTGATTTTAAGTGGAACACCGAACAAACTTGTATTTTCTTGTTGCGAGTTTTACAGGGCAATCTCACTAGGAATTGTTCACATCCAGATGCTGGATTTACTCTCGTTTCAGATTATGCAATATTTGAAGACTGTTCACACTCACACTCACGAAATAGACTGGCGATGCTACCTAAAATGCAGACCGTTTTAAAGTGATATGCCTTAAACTCTAATTTTTTTTAACAAAAGAAACAGAAATGGTATTTGGTACTCTATATTTTACTCATGGTACTTTTTATACTTTCATTTAGTTTACTGTATGATCACAATGGTGTTAAATTGTGTATCAAAGATGCATGTTACTGTAACTGTAAGTAGGTACAATGTGTTGGCAGTCGGGGATTGGTTAGTAGCAGACAGTGTCATTGATTATTATTATTTCATTTTTTTTTCAGCAGTAATTTTGTGTATGAGGACCCATGGTTGAAAAATGTCGTTTGAGTACTCGTACTCCTAAGAAAACTGGACCAATTCTAAAGCTGCTACACCAGACTTAATCCGCTAGGAACTACACAAATCGTACTTAGCAGAAGCGAGTTGCCAGCCAAAAAAGGCCAGTGTGTCCATTGCTCGAATGGTCCCCGGTTTACTGAGCAAATGAGCTTGCCAGATGTCGGGCAATAGTTTTTTTAGCTGTGAAAACAGCTTTACATTTTGGCCTAGGTTGGTTGATGACAATAGTTTGCTGTACCACATCACTTACATTGACAATACAAAATAAGAGGCTTGTTGGTCAAACATTGCTCTCAGTCCATTGAAACTGAAGTGGATGAGAACGCTTTTTGTGAATTAATACAAATACTGCAAGCCTAGGCCTTAACAGTTATTGTGTTTGAACCACAGACCATGTTTGATAAAGGAATTGACCGACCCTAATTTTCTGTTTGATTTTTTCCAGTGTGTGACTGTAATACTGTATAGAATTGACTTGTGTAGACTAGAGAAAAGAAAAAAAAAACCCTAAAACAAGCAACTCATATTGTCGGTCGATGGTATTTTGATCTGAACATACATGACCCCCCAACCCCAACCCCAAGTCATTGATGGATGTGGAAACTATGGTGGCATGTCACATAATTAGATTTAGACTGGGGGTGATCATTGAGCGTCATGGAAAACACGCCAACTCAACTGGGAAAAATGCAACCTGTGTGATAGATTTTCACGTGTGTTTTTTAACTTTGCACTCGCTGGTGAAAAAAAAACAAAAACAAATTATATGTGGGAAAATGGCTGTTACAATATTTAGGTAGCTTGTGTTTTCAAGGTTCAAATCAAAAGACAAACAGACTGATATCATTAGAACGAAACAACTCAAACAGAAATGAAAACTGCAATGTCTTACACAAACGTCATGTATGTTGTAACATCACACTTCTCCAATCTAATGAATTCCCGTGTGTTGTTATCTTAGACATAAAATCTGGTGTCAATAAAAATAAATGCCTTGTCTTTATTAGTTTTCATTGAACAAAGCTGTGGTTTACCAGTTTATGCTTTCATTATGTGTACTGTGTTGTGTTCTGAAATCCCCCTATCCTTGTGTTTAGTTTGTACCTACAACTTGGTCTGCCAATGGGGGTACACTGCCAAATTAAGGTGTTAAGTTGGTTCTTTTTGTATCTTATGAAAAATCCAGCACGGTGTTAATTTTTACCATTGCTACATCTTTGGTAAAATTAATATCGTGTTGGTGTTGTCACACATGATACTAACAGAATCAGTTTAACACCTCAGTTTTTGTAGAAACATTATCAATGCTCAGATAAGTACCTGATCTCGACTAGGGGAAAAAGTGTGATTATATCAGTTGATTATAATACACAATGCAGATTTATTATCATACAATGAATCACAATCACATGGTTTTAAATGTTTTAATTATTCCCCCTTTTCTTGCTAGAACACCCCCCAGTTCAATGATGTACAATTAAATCATGGTTAAATTTGTCCAACTCATTTATACTTAATGAAATATAGGACACCTCAGAATTAGCCCCATACAAAACATTAGTTGCATACAAAACATATCTCAAACATTAAACTAAATTGCAGATTCAATTCAAGACAAAGTACATGATTGTTAAAATTGTCTGAAAAGAAAATGATAAATTTTAATCTGAAAGTTAACTGAACAAGTCCACGAAGCCTGTAGAGGACTATAATTCAGTCTAAAATTTAAATTACCCAATTCCCAACGGAACGTAAACGTATTTCGTTGTCACTAAGTTGTAAAACGTGAGCATTTATTCTAAATTTTCACTAGTTGATTGGATGGATAGTGTGTTTATTGATATAGGAATTTAATTTATTTTACCCTATAAAAAAATAAGTTTATAGAAGAGTGTGTACTTTCTACACAACATTTCGTTCTTGGGTAATATTTGATATCATTATTATGGCCTCTCAACTGATTAAAACTGCATGCTGTCGGAGAAATGGAAAAACAAGGCGTGTTCGGAATCAACGTAGCGTGCCGAGATGGGTGATTCATGCAGCATTAATCGTCCCGTATGTTAGCGCGGCCTGCTGGGCGCCCCAGTTTGGCGAATCCCGGATACTATTTTGCATAATGTATAGCTACCGATGGGCGCGTAATTCATGAGTGTGGATGACCTTGGGCGAAGATCCTATGGTGTTTATTGCCGTCACAGGAATTGCATAATGAACCAAATGATTTAGGTAGCTGAATTCAGTTTGTGTTTGTTTTGAAGGAGTCTACACACTCAATGTATACACCAAGTTCCTGGCCAAACCAGCCTTGACCTAGCGGTCACACCTTCTTTAGTGTGTAGGCTACAAATTGCCCGGTCGTATCTTCGAATTGGGTCGAATAACTGTTGCATTGCCCGGCCGCACGGACCCTTTTACATTAATTACTCTTATTAACATCGTGTAGATCCGTACATTGACACCAAACTCGTCAAATTCAACGAATCGTACTAACACACAAGGACATTGACTCCCAAAATGGCGCAACCAAGATCCTTGTGACGATTACTTCATTTGAATCGGGTCAGATGCATGGAACCCTCTTTACATCAACTTGTTATGTAATCGTTTTAACACTCTTTGCGTTAATGAGGAGTGTAGTTAATGCAAAGAGGAAACGTTGGGGTACCCGTATAAAATTATAATATAAAATCAGAATGTATAATTATTCCATGGATTTGAATTTTTCATTTGTGTTTTGGTTTATTATGTTGACGGTATAAGGGGCCTATTTTGACGCAGTCGTTATATATTTTCTTTGATAATATGACAGTATTTTACGCAAGAATACTTTCCACATACTAATGTAACGTTTGTATCAGGTTTTAAGAGCAACGTATTTCCTTCCCTCCGTGCTTTATGCCACAGATAAAGGATCAGTGAAACTATTCGTGCTCTCTAAATGTAAGAGTGAACATTTCACTCGCTTGCCAGAGTGGTGTCGGTTTTGCTCTTTTAGGAGTGAAACTCACTCTTCACCACTCTTTTTTGAGTGAAAGTGGATTGAATTTCACTCAGAATGTAGTGAAAATACATGTTTTTCACTCTTGTCCGCCATATGGCTCCTTGCAAGAGTGGTATGGAGGACAAAAAGAGTGGTTTTTCACTCTTACATTAAGAGAATGAAAATAACATGCAGTAAAAAGCTTACTCTATATGATCTTGATATCAGTTACTTTTATCAACAAGTTTCATGGGAAATTATATAGACCATACCTTTGTTTACAAAAAGAGTGGCCGTGTTCATTTTCGGGCCTTTTGGGCAGGCTATAGATGTCAACAGAAGGTTGCTCATTGGCCAATCCTGCGCGCTGCGCATGCAAGATGTGCGTTTATACCATTGTTTACCACCTCTAAAGATGGCGGCGTGATGCTCCATTTTGGGAGTCAAATTGCATGCACACGATACTAAAGGCTATGGGGCGCGTCGCCTATACTCGTCAAGCACAGTAACACGCTCAGTGTGGAATCTGACTCTCAAACTATGGCGCCAAAAAAGATTTATCGTGGGTGATGACATCGGGCGAGTTCAGCAAGTCTTGAAAACACTTTTGTATGACGTGTATTGTGGTGGAAGAGTTTTCTCCCTCTGTTTGCTATAATGCTGAGTTAACCCTTGGTGAAATTTAAAGCTTGTTTCACAGGAAAGAGCAGGATACTTTACATTCACATTGCCCAATTTTCCAATGGTTGTGCAATTTTGCAGGCATCGGTTTACATGGTGTTCGTTCATTTTGATCTGTTAAACTTGGGTGTGACTCTACCGTATAGCAGGATGGAAAATGAAAATGAGATCATTTATAAGGCTATCAGTGTCATTTATCATTGCAATTCAATCTGTTTAAACTGGGAAAATATTCTGCACTATTATAAGCACGTGGTTGTCAAGGATCTGCCGATGTATAACACTGGGACATGATGAACATGTTCTGTACATGAATATAAAATATGTTCATGTTAAAAACAAACCAGACAATTGACCCAATTCACCTGACGTCATCACAATAATCTTGGCCGCGCCAGTTTTGGAAGTCAAAATCTCCGTTTGTTATAAAGTCAATTGACCCAGTTCACATGACGTCATCGTCACAATAATCTTGGTTGCGCCATTTTGGTGGGCAATGTATTACTGTGTTGTTCAGTGAAGTGCGCATTTTAGGCAACGCGGCGTTTACATGTAAACCTATTGACCACCAAAATGGTGAGCGTGGCACAGTCGGCGCGTGTGACGTGCGTGCAAGGGGTCAATAGTGCGCATTTTAGGTGACGCGGCGTTTACACGTGGGCCTATCCAGTTTGGTAAGACACTACGTCATATACGCGTGCGTATTGGTAGTACGCGCGTATATGTTTCGCTTACTTTCGGTTCCAAAACCGACATTCGTTTGTGTGTAATTTAACATAAAAACCTTGTTTTTTACGGTTAGAGAAATTTCTTAAAACAAAGGAGAACATCATCAAGAAGATTTTGTGTCTGCACAACTAATAATGTGTCAAACACAACCATGGGGCTTCTGATGATGTTTGGAGCCGGAACGTGTGAAGTGGGGTTGTTTATGCTGTAATGACGTCAGACTTATCAATAGGATTGACCCCTTGTTGCACACACGTCACACGCAGAGACTGTTCCATCCACGTTCAGCATTTTGGAAGTCAGTAGGTATAGCCCATACAATCATGAAAACGCCGCGCCGCCTAAAATGCCTACCACACCGTTTTACACACAGGGACATTGACTTCTAAAATGGCGCAACCAAGATTGTTGTGATGATGACGTCAAGTGAATTAGGTCAATACTCTGGCTTCCAAAATGAGTGAGCGTGTTCC